>SSNP01000007.1:8045173-8177928 GCA_006937955.1 Pachypanchax playfairii
CCTCGACTCTGAAACTGTTAGTTTCATAAACTGCTGGGAAGCTAATTAAGGAACATCTTTAAATTCTTACAACATAAAATATCCAGAGGTAAACACTCCCCAAAGGGAACCACAATAGAAAGCATAACGTAGTCATCTTCAGTCTTCCAGACTGCACAAATTAAATGGTTCCATGCAGAGGAAGATGTGAACTTAACCAACAATAATAAGCATAAAACATAATATTTTCTTCTCTCGCTGTAAATGAGTTTATTTAATTGTTGGGAAGCAGCGACCTGAGGAAGAGACATTTATATATAAACCAAAACGATCTGAACCCTGATTTTCAAAAAAACAAATACTTTTATTTAAAACAGGTATGTTATAATTGAAGCAGTAATTATGTATCACCTGATAACATGCACACGTTTGATGTTGTTTTTAAATTCGGTAGATATCAGAAACAAAAGGTAACGGCTGGTTGGGTTCACCCACCCTGCAGGACCCTATAATCTAAGTCATGTCCCATCTTTCTTCTGTCTTTGTTCTGTGTTGTTACTCATCATCCCAACGCCTCACGCAGCAGGCTAGTGGTGTGAGTCTTCAGCGTGCGTCCGTTCTGCCATCCCACGCTCCAAAACTCCTCAACAACAGCAGCAGCCATGGGAGCGCAGCAGGTCGGGACTTGTGGCGGTTTCTTTTAATGAGAGTAAAAGAAGTTCTCGTTGTGCTGCATTTTGTGTGTCACCACCCAATTCCCACCTACCCACCATCACTAAAACCTCAGGAAAAAAGAAAAAAAAAAAGAAAAGAAAGAAGGCGCACTAATTAAGATGGCTTCCTGGGATTTGGAAGAAAGGTTTGGCTATGCTTCTTCCAGAGTGGTAGAGCCCGGAGGAGAAGATGGGGGTTGTCTTATGCAAGAAGCCTCATTGAGTTTCTTTTGGTTCCTTTTTTTTTTTTTTGCTCTACTTCTACAGCCTGGCTTGTTTGACTTGATGAGTCCGCTGCTTAACGTGTTTTTTTTTTTTCTCCTTGTAATTAAGCAAGGGTTTTTCAGACACTGGGTCTTTCCCCTTTCTTCTTATTCATATTGATAGCTTTGGCTCTCTACAGCAAAAAGTTGAAAAGGAGATGAAGGTGTTTCATCCTGGTGGGCACGGGCCTCATTGGAGGTATTGCATCTTTATCATTTACGGCTTGACTGGAGAGAGTCGGCGATTGAGCTCTTTGTTGTTGAAGGACACACAAAGGTTAGAGCATGGGAAGATAATGAAAATTTAGAAGTGGTTTTCTGTAGTCTTTACAACCACTCCAAACTATTTCCCTGCTTTTGACAGACTCTGTATTTTCATAAGTATTAAACCAAGGAATTGATGTGTGTCAGATTAAAGCACGACAACGTCTTCTCTGATGAGTAACAGCTACATGCATTCACAGTTCAGTAATGACAACTCTATAAACCTTCCATGACTAACCAAAGTAACTCTTTTATCTTCCATGTATTGTAACTTTTTTTGTCCTGAATCATGTTAAAACTGTCTGTAAAAGCTCCCACCAAGTGTTCCTCCTGAGTTTAAGTCCTGTAAAAAGAACCACGATAAGAAGTGGTAGAGGGTTATTAAACATTATTGTTGACTTTGACAAGAATCTTAGACTCTGAATGGGACGAGTGTGGTTGGCATGGACTTGTCAGGAGAGTGAGACACATCGAGTCAGAAAATGAAAATGTGAGTGTGTGTTGGGGGGATGGGTGGGGGGTGGGGGGTGGCAGTGGTGGGATAGAAGGGAAAAAAAGGGACGAGCCTTTCAGCTCCTCCAGAGGGCTGGAATTCCTCCCGAGCTGTTCCCCCCATTTGGCAGGCACTTGTGAAAACAATTCCCCAGCTTTTAGTCACCCTGCAGATCTAATTGCCATTTCCACTTTGGAGGGAATGAGACTTTGAGTCAATCCAGACAGACACAACACATAGGGAGAAAGGGAGCAGGGTTTTAATCAGGTTGGACAGATGCCGAGGCCAGTCGAATGGTTGTGCGATATTAATATCTTATGAGGGCTATCTGGCAGTGGAAGCTCACTGTCTTGTGTGGTTTTGTGTTTATATGTTGCAGCAGTGGCGGCAGTAACGGTGGCTAAATGAAGATTTTGTGAACATGCACGAGGGGAGGACTCCACCTTTTGCTTCACTGACTTCCCCAGATGTTTTGGCCAAAAGAAAGATGGAAAGAAATGGGAAGAGTAAGACACATAACTCATACCTCGTCTCCTACACCACTGCGCTAATCATTGTATGACTGTATAATAACTGTACAATAAAATGTATTTAATATCCATTGCTAACACTGGTGATGAGATTTATGTGTAGTGTTAAATACTAAGTGACTAAAATTGCCAAAATATTTAGGTTTCTGTCTTACAGAGCTAGACTGTATGTGGAAAATAATGTGCAACTTGACATCCATGTTTCTTTGCCAAGTGTGGTTTCTGCTCCAGCTACAGAAGATGAATAGGCATAGTAAATAAACCTCCTGCTCTTCCTAGGACTGAGCCAAGACTGCTGCACAGAACCCATTCAGTGAGCCAACAGGAGATCCTCCACACGCCACGTAGCCGAGCCTCTCACCTTCCTCTTTGACCCCTGAGCGATCTGGCACCATGACCTCAGAGCTGGAGAGTAGCCTTACTTCAATGGACTGGCTTCCTCAGCTCAGCATGAGGGCAGCCATCCAGAAGGGGGATTCAAGACACCACCACAGTCACCTAGGTCACCATCATCACCACCATGTGCTCCATCATGGACACGGACCTGGCAAGAAAATGGCACATTTAGACCCAGGAACAACACTGGACCAAGAAGAGGCTGCACAGCACAGAGACGGTAAACCCCCCTACAGCTACGCCAGCCTCATCACCTTCGCCATTAATGGATCACCACGCAAACGGATGACTCTCAGCGAGATCTACCAGTGGATCTGTGACAACTTCCCCTACTACAGAGAGGCAGGCAGCGGCTGGAAGGTAAGAGAACAGAGAAACGATGAGCTACGTTTCAATGTTTTTCAAGTCTTTTTTAGCTGGAAATTGCAGGTTTGAAACCTGTTTTGTTTTTCTGGTTAACGTTGACAGTCACTCTTAGCAACACATCAGGTGTCGAACTGGATTTGAAATTGTTCTAGTGTAAACAGTTGCATTAGGGTCTTGTTTAATTGCTGCAGTTCTCAGATTTGCACCAATCTTACCAAAAGCCTCACACTTTCAATCCAATTAGAACCTTTTAATTGTCCTTGTAATAAACATTCGAGGATACTTTTAAAAATAAATAGAAATTTAAAGATGTCGTCCAGTCAAAGATTTATATGGCACTGCTGTACTCTTCCACTTTAGACCTGCAGCGTACCAAGAACAATTTAAAGACATTGTGCCTTTTACAATAAAAAGAACAGCTGCAAGCTGTTAAATGATCCACACAAAGATGGAGATGGTTCACATAATTGAGTGCACAGATTATTTCTTTTAGGGATTTGTCTAAATATAATATTGAGAATACAAATGATATTTTATGGGTTCAAGGACTGATTAAACAGGGAGTTTAAAAAAGGATATCTGATATTTATTTTGCTCTTTGCTGCAGAATTTGAAATTAATCTTGTTAGTAAAAATAATTTTCCCACTTTTATAAAGATGTAAGATTAATTGCTTTTACAAAAAACATGCCCCCCTTTTCTCCAACAATGTCTGATCTAAAAGAACAAAAAACAACTCAGCTGAATGTTCTCTTCAGTATTTTGGGACATGTTGCAGCTTCTTATCTAACTCAGTAACAAACAAACAAAACAGAAATGACACTAAAGACAGAATCCCTGGGTGGATTTAAAGAGTTTGTAACAACCACACGGTTTACTGTCAGTGCAAAGCAAAGCTGATTCATTTACGTAGAATCATTTAACAATAAGGTGATTCAAAGTGCTTTGACACGATGCAGAACGTGTCTTCAAACTGTTTGTGTCATCAGTGACGCTTAAAATACAATGAAATACTGGAATTAAGGAAAGTAAATGAGAGTAAATGATGTAGTGCTGAGAAAAAAAAATCTTGAGATTGAATTTAGAATAAATTACTTGTATCTTGTCTCCAGTTTGTTGAGAGTTTCTTTAACATTTGGGTATTTAAAATAGAATTTTCCAGAAGATGTATTCTAGCCCGGAACTATTTATTATTACTATTTATTTCTTCAAGCTGAAGTATTTTAAAATCCACTCTGACAGACAAGAAACCGGTGTAGTGGCCCAAGAACTGGAGAAAAATATCGACGTTTCAGGTCTTTGTAAGGACTTGAGGACCAGCGTTCTGAATTAGCTGCAGCTATCTGATCAGTCTTTTAGGCAGACCAGTAAGTAGACTGTTCCAGTAATCAAGTCTACTAAAGATAAATGCAAAGAGCAGCTCCTCTGAACCACTGTGGAACATTAACCCTTCAGCTCTTGAATTCTTCTTGAGGTGAAATCAGGCTTCCTTTGTAATCTGTTTGAATCTGCAGACTAAAATTCAAGCATGAGTCCAAAAACACTCCAGATTTCTTATCTGGTTTGTAGATTTAACTGGCCCAAAAGACAGATGCAGTTACTTCCTTTTGATAGAAGGAAAAAAACACTACAAATTTAAAGAGCAAATATAATGCAGATGATTTTTTTCTTCTGCTCCCGACACATATGGCTGTTGAAGACCAGGTATTTGTTTGTGGTTGACTTCATTACGATCTCTACTGGCAGCTGGTCAGCTTGTTCTTCTGTGATCATTTTGCATTCAGTTATATTAATCAGTCAAAATGAAATTTCTCTGTTCTCACTGCATGTTCTCTCTCCTTCGCTGCATACAGCACGACGTCGTGCATGTAAAGGAAGTTGGTAATAGCAGCTTTACTTCGGTATCTGCAGACACTGAAGGAGTTTTGCAGAGCAGCAGAACCGAATATCTAATTAGTTTATGTCAAATTTGATGGGAACTTGTGATTCGCTCTGAATTGGTCTTTAGAGCTTCTTTATTGTCCTGTTGATGTTTGATGTGCTGATGTAGAGTTCAAACATTCCAGTATGTTCATGTCACATGGAGTTAGTCTATTTGTGACTGTTCTGTCAATCAGTAGCTGGTCTTCAGCTCTTCTGGTGTTATTCTCACTTCTCTTCTGTGTCCCACTCGTGTATTGAGCCACGTGGCTATTTGTTGTAACCACTATAATATCTGCCACGAGCTTCTGTGATGTACAGAGGCAGATTATTGGTGGAGAGCTAGATAGTATCGACTCTCTTAGGGAGTCCTATGTGACTCTTCAGCTTTTGGCCAGTCACTCAAATCAAATAGTAGCATGTTAATTTGTGTTGCTAGGTCTTCATGAAAAGCTGAAAATACCAAAGTAAACACAGTTTGACAGACTGTGTTTGTACTTAAGCACCAAAAAAATGGGGATTCCTGAAAAGCGAGATGAAAACTTGACGAACATTCGATGGATTAACTGCAGGGTGAAGCATCTCTCAGGTCCTATGTCAGATCTTTGTTTCTTTTTCCTGAAGACACGACTTTCACACGCTGTTTATCTGCTGTAGATCCTTTTTTTTAAAGCCTAGCACAGCTTCTTTTGTCCTCCACAAATGTACTGCGCTTATTTTTTGATGCACGTGCTGCACAGTATGCTGCCAAACTCAAGCAAGATCGGAAAGAAAACTGGTGGAAAAAGCTGCCAAAGTCCTAAAACGCAACAAAAAAAAGTCAGCTTCCAAAGAGCAAAGTATAAAGGAATGAAAAGGGATTGAACTATTTGCACTGTACTTTATTAAACTCGACTTTAAATCTTTTCTGTTTCAAATTTGCATTTTAAAATTTGCTCACATTTAATAAGTGATGCGACATACATTTGATTCATGCAGCAGACTTACTGATATTTGCTACAAACACAATCACATCCTTTGAAACTCTCTTTGCTTGTGCTCGGAGTGCACGAGCGTGATCCAGCTGACGTCTTACAGAGCACAGAAACCTTTTAGTGAACTGAGAATGATTGACAGATGCATTTTGTCTCATTCAGAGGGCATTATTAAATCCTTATGCAAATGTACTGTAGCTATGCAAATCCTGGTTAATACGTGCAGAAAGGTGGCTGTGTTATTGGAAACAAATGAATGGATCCCTGCAGTTGTGTCTTGGGGATTCTCTGCCTTATTAGTGAAGAAGGGGATGGATATAGTCCTTCCACTGATGCACTGAAAAGGCTGTCTGTAAACTATAAACCAATTCATCTCTCTGAGAGTGGGAACGTTTTTCCTCTTCTCTCATTATTTCTCTTCCCTTTCACTTTCTATCTTCATCTCTCAAGCACTTGCACTCCTCCAAACCACCTCCCCTCTCCCTCACTCTCCCAGTCACTCACTCCTCTCCTCTCTTCGTCTTCTTTTCATTCCACAAACTTGTATTTGTTCCCCGTCTGTAATCTTCAACACAGCGTTCCCTGAACGCAGACGCATGCCAAAAACAGACAAAAAGGTTATGATACAAGCTGCTGGCAGAAGTTCTTACCTGCACACGGAATTCAATCAATTAATTTTTGTTCACAAAGAGGGAATAAAGGTTAGGAAGGCGGAATCCCGAGTCACCCCATCCATCTACACCCTAACTCTGCAGTTTCATGCTGTCCCAAATCTTTTGGTGACATAAAGGGAGGGTGAGGAAGTAAGTCTATGTAGCTGATTATTTTCCATTTCAAACAACGTGCTATAAACTGTGCTAAAAAAAGAAACTTTCAAGTGTAAATGTGTTTTATCAATTAGGGTTTTTAATCCATCATGGTTACAGTGTTTACAGAACATCAGGACTGGTTTACGTGTTATCAACTGGACTATTCTATCATTCTTCTGTCGTTCTTTTAGTTTAGAGCAAATTTGTGGTTTTGGTTGAGATTAAAGTCGGTTCAGTTTGCAGACTAACGATAACCGTACGTGGTTTGGGTTTGAGTCATAACATATGGTTTGGGAATGGGATTCAGGCTTGAGACTATTCTGTCCTCGTCTCTCTCTGCATTTCCCTGATGGTTGTGTAAAAACAGCGGGATGTTTTTAGTGTCCCATTATTATACAGTAATATTCTGCATCATTAATGCACTACGCCACAATGCTGATGACACTGTTTTGCTTTTTTTCCACAGAATCTGGCATTTGTCCATGAGAACGTTACATAAAGCTGGTTGCAATAAACACAACACCGATTTATGATGCTTCATTATTTCATCCAGGTCACGTTACTCAAACATTTTGAATCTATTAATGTTGTGGTGGGTCTCAAAAGCATTCTTTAGACTTTAAAAGCTTGCAGTTTTATTCTTTAATAAGCTTATTACATATAAATGGATATAGATGAACGATGATCTATAAGGAAAAATACATTTTCACAGATTTTTCTTCCTTCTTATGCATTTAGTTTTAATTTAGAAACAAAAAAAATCATGTAGATTTGAGATTATGTTATTTGTCTTTTAAAAAAGAAATGTGCACTTTGATTTTCTAAATGACGCAATTCCCCCACCGAGGGGCTTGCTTGGTATCACCCGTGGTCGCCACAAAGAAAGTTACGTAAGTCCTGTTTATTCCAGTTAAGGTGACTGTTGTCAGCTGTACACAGCGGGATTCAGACACTCAGATTCAGCCAACATTGTTGGGTGACATATGTATGAGGTACTTATTCCAAGATGGATGCTTTCAGAATGTAGACCCCTGTGCTGTCAGAACACCACTTTGTGTACGATCCGTCTGGGTTCTCTGTCTCCTTCACCCACTGCCTCACAAGTATACGCTCACACACGAGCTCGTACACCCAAAGAGAGACTCCCACTCAGGTAGGCAGTGTACGTGTGCAGTCTGCAGATTACACGCTGGGAGCTCAGCAGGAGATGAGATGGGAGGATGAGGAGGAGGGGGGGGCAGCTGTTAGAGAGCAGAGGAGAGGTTTACTACCCAGCACACGCACTCAGTCTGCTCTGTATGATAATGTGAAGAGTGCAGGAATGGCAGAGTTGAAACCAGGACAACACGCAGTTGTCCACACCGCACATAAAGAAACACCAGCTTCATGCAAATACAAACACTGGTTGACCATCAGGATCTCTTCGCACAACCTCTCACTTTCAAGTGGAATGAAATTAAATCTATTAGTTGGAATCATGAAGCTTTACAAGGTCATGAGATTTTTCTACATCTTTGAAGGAAAAATGAATATGGAAAGAATTCTTTTAATCTTCGTAGTATTGATGGAACGCTTTCTCTGGAGCTGTGGAGGAAGTTTAGAATATCTAACGCACACGCAAAAGAGAAATCCTCAGTTTAACTAGCACATGCATGCATAAATGATTTGTTTATGGAGCTTGTTGAAAATTCAAAATCTATCCAATGTAACGAGCATGCATGCCATTTCCACATTTTTTTTTTTTTCAAAGCAGAAGAATATCTGGAGATGAGATACAACCGGAACACAAACAGCATTGCATCAGGCTGCAGCATTACAGTATTATTTAGTATCTCTGGAACATCCTTATCTCCTCAGTCTTATCCTTTCTCTGCCTTTGTCCTACACCTTTCTGCTTTCCCATGCCCTCTGCAGGCCCCTCACATCCACATGTCCCTCCACACTTGAAACCACCTTTACCACAACCCGTAATGAACACACAGCAGGAAACCATAACCATGCACCAGTTCTTTTTCCTCTTTCTTTCTATCTTTGTCACTGGTTTGTAAAAATGAGACATTGACAAGCGTGAAATTTTTTGCAATTTTGTCTTTTGTCCCCCTACTGTGCAGTAAGAATTTTTTAGAAGATAGTTTGCAGAGATGCTGTTGATGTGAAAAAAGTAGGCCAATCAACTGCACTGCCTTTAATATCTCACCTTTATTCATTAGAAATATTAGAATGTTTACATTTATACATAGATGGTATAGATTCCTTTCCTCAGATTCACTAAAACAGTAGTGTTTAATGTCAGATGTACATCCTCATCACTGTCATCAGATTCAAGTGACACTTGTTAGTATATATCAGCCAGACTTTGTAGCGTTTTACCTGTTTTTTTATTTATTTTTGACCCATATGTTAACAAATGTACAGTGTAATGTAAATCACTGTTAAAGCTTTGCTTCATTCGTCTCCCAGCTCAGCTTTGCACTGTGTCATGGTTTAGGATTGAGCTTCTAATCAAAAGCTACAAAACATAACATGACATAAAAACCCTGCTGGGACTCGATCTGAAACAGACGTTTAAAGCCAACGAGTCAGGATGTAAAATACAGTACAGACCTGTAGTGTAAATATCAAGGCAAAGGTTCTACTGCAAAGGTCCGATCCCCTCTGAGCTGTAATAAGAGCATCTGACTGACTGAGTTCTCTTTTATTATATAGATAAGCAGAGTAACTGGGTGCCAAACAGGTTAAAACTTTAAATAAATAAGTAAAATAATCTGAAAATTAATTAAAACAGACAGGAAACCGGTGTAAACCTTTAAAAATCTGGGAGAAGAAGTGCAGCAACAATCTGAACGAACTGCAAACAAGGAAGTGATGATTGATCACAACCAAAATATGGTGAACGGTAGAAGTTCAAGCTGGAGGTGATGAAGGTGATGTTTTTCAAAGGATTTATGAATCATGTTGGACCTTTTTTCCCTTCAAATATCAAATCAAATTTAATTTTAACATCATTTTTTTAAAACTTAGATTTGACTTTAAACATTTTTTGCCTTTTTATAATCTGAACTTCTTCATTCTTTTGGCTGTTTTGCAGCCGATGTTCCCAAAAAGAGTTGAACTTCAATTTTCTATGAAATGGTAAAATATTACAAGTTCATCATCTGATATGTTATTTCTGTTCTACTAGAAATAAAATATTGGTTTCTGAACTTTGTAAAACATCACATTCTGTTTTTATATACATTTCACATGAGTCACAACTTTTTTGGAATTGTGGTTGTATATAGAAGGTATTTAAATAAATAAAACTGTTATAACTGTAAATGTTTGTCCCCCTGCGTTGCCCATGTTCTTATCCATGAAAATGGAATAAAACAAGACTGATCGCTAGTTACCTGCGTGGTTTTATTTCTTATTTCGGCATATTAAAATATGATAGTTTTTTTAAATTCAGGCAGTAAAACTTAAGATAAATCTATCCAACACCCAGCTGAACTTGTATGCTGCTTGACTCTTGTCTGGTCATCATAATAATCCTTTTCACATAATTTCAGATTTAAAGTCCTGCCTGTATTTAACTTTGCAGAAACGCTGCTCAGACCTGAACAATCTGTGCAGACTGACCTGCACTCTTCTAAACCCTGTGGCTTCAGGCAGCTTCCCATACAGCCAAGCTAATTGCCTGCAAATTAGCAGAGCCTAATGTGATGTTGTGAAGGGCAGCAGTACCGAGGAGGCCTTTGGCCTTTGGCTGACCACTTCATGTCACAACCAATCACCTGATATGAATCATTACTTGGTCATTATTCTGTTTCTCCTTCCTTCTTGGCTCCATGTGCGCTCGACAGCCAGGTCAATGCTCAGTTTTTAAATACGTCCACGCTTTTGGAGGTCTGGTGTCATTGGTATGTGATTATTTTCCACTGTGACCCCTGAATTTGTTCAAATTTTCACTTCGGAACAACTTAGGTGTGTCTGTAACACTACACAAACGGGTTCTGCCTTGACATATAAGCTTCATCCTTATAAAAACTTAACTTTGCATGTTGTTTTTATAATATTTTAACATGTTTCTCAAAGAAAAAGCAACACGACGACCCAATCATCCGTTATCCCCCGTCTTTTAAAGATTTAGTGCAGAACAAGTATTGTTGAAATAAGCATTTACAATCTAAAGCACATAAAAACAAGTTCTAAATTAGACGACTTTATAATTATATCACCATATTTCAAGGAAATTTGAAGTTAGAATATTGATAATGATAAATAATAAACTGACAGAGCGAACAGCTGCACGCCCCTCAACACGAACCTTATCCTGCAGGAGCAGATGGAAGCCATATTTATTATTTTTCCATCAATGTCTTTAGTTTAAAGTGAAACGCAACCGTTTAATGGTAATAATGATTAACAGTTGAGTTTATTTTTCTCAAAATCTTCAAATTTGTTTTGTACAAACCAACATAATATAAATTTCTGATATCTATTTTAAACTGTATTAAGAGAATTAGACAGTAATTTACATACAAGAAATGAGCTGAACGATGAGCTGCTAAATTGATTTCGGCTTTTATAAAGATATTTAATCAAACTAGCTTCAATTCCTGGAATATTGGGATATTAAATATTTGAATATCAGAATGAATTTGATTGATTATGTGTTATCAGTGCAAACACTTGACTGACCTGCCCCTTTTGTCTATTTGCATCATCTCACAGTGTTTATTTGAGTTTTAAGAACCTTTTTTATTTTCTTATTTTCAGACATGTGCATATGTCTGCTTGTAGAAATTAGTTCAGCACAGAAGAAGGAAACACACACACAAAAAAAACTGAAAATGATTTGACTTGTGCTCTTCTTTTTAAAAAGAAGGAATTTTAAAATGAAATGAATGAAAATATAAATCACTGGGGTTCGGGGCAAAGTCTTGGAAAGCTGGAATTCCATCTCCAGCTTCTGAATTCAGCGTATCAGCATCTCTTTGTTCTTTTTTTTGTATTTCCAGAGAGCCATTTTAAAAGATTCTGACAAAGGTGTCGGCAAAAAATCCACAGATGTGGTTTTTATTGAGTCTCACCTCCAACTGTGTTTATTTCCCCATTACACAGTTATACACTCGCTACATGTACATGTAGTGCAGGTCAGTCTGCTGTCCAGATGTGTGTGTGTGTGTTGCTTCTATTTTCCTTTCACTTAATAACTTTTATTCCATTATTTTTTATGGAATTTACGTCACTTATCTAGGTTAATTATAGATCAGACTTGGTTTTAGAGCTCAAAGATGTAGATAAAAAATTAAGGTTTGGCTTTTAGATGTAAAAATCACATGGGGATTTTAGAGATAAACTGAAAAAAAAATGAACACACCAAATTTCTTCAGTACTCCTTTAGAAGATGTTCATACAAAAAATGTTGCTTTTATAGACTAAAGACTTTCAAGAAAATCACTTAATTATCTACAGAGATGGGGCATGATTTTCCTATTTAATAATATAAATGTCATGATATGTGGAATTTCATCAAACAACATGTAGGTTGTAAAAAACATGGACTGTAGAGCAAAAGAAAGCAAAAGCTAGCATGTACAGTAGGTTTTGTTTTGCCCTCCATCATTACTCACAGCTCTCCTCATTTGATTTACTTTCAAAAAATGTTACTTTAAAAAAATTACATAAAGCAACACAGTCATTGATACACATAAACATCTTTCAGCCCATGACTGATTTGAACTCTTTGTCTCTGGTTTTAAAATGTTAGAAGTTCTAAAACAGTGCAGTGATGAAAAAAAATACATATAATACTAATTATATATTATTAATACTGATAATAGTAAATTGGGATACCTATAGTGAAAGAAAGGTTTTAACTAGTTCATGCTGTATGAACTGGTTCTAATTATCCTGGATTTGTCTACCTTTAAGTCTCTGTTTCACCAAATATCAGCTCTGTGATGTGTTACATCAGACCTTATTCAGATAAATACTTCTTATAGTAAAATTCATCTGAAATAGTTTTATAATAATGGGCTTATTTGGCTTTATGCAAAATTGAAGGGAACTAGATTTTCACCCAAAGAGAGAATTCAGATTTCTGTGGAGAAGTTAGTAACTATAATTATCTAACTTGTTGAACGACATTGTGGCACAGTTGTTATACCTGTTGCCTCACATGGAGTTTACATGTTCTCCATGTGCAGAGTGGGACTCTGGTTCTGGATTAAAAACAAGCTTGAGGTTTATTTACAGCTGTAAAGTGGGCGTGTCTGTTCACCATGTGGGCTTGTGATGGACTAGTGACCTGTCACTGTAAGAGCCATCTACAAGGTGTTTTCTTACCTACAGTATATTATTACCTATATTATTATTATTTAAGAAAGTATGTCTGAAATTAATTACAATATTAATTGTTAATTACTTTCCCACAGAAACCCACTTAAAAAAAATCTGAACTTTATCTTCATTATCAGAGTTTAGATATGAAAGATCTCCTGATAAGGAGACATTGTAATAATAAATAATAAATAAATAATAATAAATATTTATCTGAAGTTACAGGTGAGCTGTGAAATGCTGTGAAATGTTCATCCCCGGTTTACATATGTAAGCATCAGAGACACGCCCTCCTCCACATTGATTTTTAATATAAACCGTTACTTTGATTAGAACTTTCAGCTTTTGTGACATTTTTAATTCTCTTTCACACACACACGCTGACATTTACGTTATACAGTTGAACACTCTGCACACATAGATGCAGTTATTAATTTGGCTTCTATGAGAATCACAGCTAGAGCTTTTTAATTACACACTAATCACTAAAACCAGTGTTAGTATTAAATTCTTAATTAAAAGCCAGGAATTTCTCTTCCTATCTCCTCGAGCATTTGGCGCCCATCCAGCACTGTGTTTCTGCCTTTAACCAGCCAGGCCCGGAGCCCTCTCCATATGGCTAATAACAGGCTTAAGGTTGGCTTTCCTAGTGCTCTGGAATGCAACAATTATACCACAAAATGAGCTTATTTGCTCATTTCAAGCTTTACATCCTGCTTGACATGAGTTTGCCAGACACCAGAGTATCTTCGAAAATATATATTAAAAAAAAATGAAGGTGTATTAGTACCGATCTGTGCCACTACAACCTTTGTGGTTCTATTTTGATTAACAATTAAATAATCAATAGCCTTATAAGGATGTTTTCTTTTTAAATACTAGCTGATTTCATTGATATTCCAATCCCAAAAAGACGTGTAATAAGATAACCTCTCCTTTACACAGTGTAAGGTCAGAGAAGCTGATATATTCTGATTACACACAGTCAGAAGTCATTTAAAGTAAATTTAAAGAGAAAGAAAATGTTTTCTTATTTTTATTTGTCTAACCTGGATCTCAACACACCAGTCTGACAAGTTCAGTATATAAATCTTGAACAGCCTTCATTTCATCCAGTAAGACTAAGAATAGAAAAAAGGCAGTTGTCAGGCATTATTTGGATGCATACACACACACACAGACACTACAGCCATGTGCACTTCTTCCTGCATGTCCTGCTTCTCCTCCTTCCTCCTCCCCTGCTCACACACCTCCTCCTCTACCGGAAAGCCGCTGACAGGAGCTGTCACTTCACCGCAGCCCGATTCCCGACACAACCAGCAGCAGGAAGCGTGCCACCATGACCTAGTTTGATCTCTGTTTTTGAAATTCTTTAAAAGAATTGCAACTGAAAAGATTTGTCTTTCCTAAATTAGATGCAGAAATCCTGCTTATGTAACACTGAAAGGATGTTTAATTTGAAAAGTTTAGAACAAGCTACGTACGTTGTGATGGGGTATAAATTAGAGTCTATTTGATTTGCTGTTCAAACTAGACTCCTTATTTCATAATTAAAGGTCTGTCCATGATTAAAAACACCTCCAGTCCAACCAATGAGTACCTTGTTTTGTGAGTTCCCTTCAGCTCCTTGTTTTTATGCCTTTGTGTAACTCTTCACATTTGTTGATGAAGTTGCCACAGTTGCTTCTCTATAAAAGTTTTCAGTTGGAAGGAATGTGACTTGAGAGCTGCTTTCTTTTTAGAACCAGCCCTAAATTGGTAAATTACCATTGTGCATTAGCTCTGCTAACCGTGAATCCCAGATTGAATCTATTATTCATGTTTTCTGTTTAGTAAGTCTCTTTTACCTCTCCCTCTTTGACTTTAAAGCATCTCAAGAAAAACCCTAATGGCTTACACAGAACAAAGCCTCATAACTCAGAGGTTGTGCGGTTAACAAACATGGCAGACTAGCGTCCCTTACACTGTCAGATATCTGATGGCTCTCCGTTAAGTTAAAGAGAGATAAGTAGCAATTGAAACAGTGTTGTAAGCTGCGGGGAACCGCACAGTAGTCGCTTGGCGAATCGCGGGACATTTTCTATTTGCACATTAAAAAAACACTGATCCTCATTCCACTGGTTGGTATGATTGACCAAATCAAAACACAAGGGCGCCTTCTGTGTGCTGATTTAGTGTAACAGCGATGTGGAGAAGGCCCGTCACATGCGGTCACAACAAAAAATGTCTGAAGTGTTAGCTAACAGCTGTCTGTCTGCTTCATTTTTAGTGTGTAACTCAGTATGTTTGCAGTCTGTATGTTATTAGCTGTTTAGTTTAGTGAACTCCGCCCAGTTTAGTGAACTCCGCCCTCTTTTGAAAGATGTTGTTAAATAGCTTTATTTGTTAAAGAAATTGTTGCAAAAATGGCTCTATTTAAAATATTTTAATAAAAAGCAATATTTATAACAAAATAATGCCTCCACAGGGTGTTTAGAGGGTTGTAGAATGAAAATACACTATTTCCTTTAAAATTATATTTGAAGTAAAATATTATAAAATATTAATTTTGACGGGCACAACATTGGCATTTTGTTTACATCTACCAGCCAATAGCAGGCAGAGCAGCCGGCACCATTTTGGGTTGCCTAATACCGTAAATAATCCAGCACAGTGAGGCTGGTGCTGGGGAGTCTGCAGGTCAAGCAGCTGGAAGCACCGGGGACATGTGGTGATTATATACATTATTTGCTTGCCATAGGGGGTTTCCCAACATGTGACGAGCGAGTTCTGTGTGGAAACATTTTTTATTAGCAGCTAGATAATACGGAGCTACAGCATGTCGCTGAAGTGGAGGAGCTTCGACTATTGGTCGACCTTAGCATCGGAGCGCGCACGCGGGGGGGGTTAACGAGCCTGGCACCCAGATGGCTGAAGGCTTTGTGCTGTGTTACGCTGTTCATATTACATGCACCTTTAAAAGGAAAACCAAAAAATTCCAGCCCTTTTAAACATGGAAAAATTTGTGTGATCAAACTTTATGTTATTTTGTCTGTGTTTATGGTCAGATAAATAAATATATCAAGGTCATTATATGTTATAGATGTACTGATTGTTGTGTAAAGTAAAAGCTGTTCTTATCCACACCAGCTTGGTTTTTAAGAGGAATAAAAACTCTTTTATAGCAGCTTACTTGATACTAATGAAGTTATAAGATTCAACCACAAAATTTTTCTTTCTGACCCTTTTTGATTGGATAATCATCCATTGAACCACTCAGATGTGAAAGGGACCCAGTGGACTTGATTTATTCTAAAATATAAAACATATTGGGAAACAAGATCCATTTGAGGCATTAGCTTAAAAAAGCTGTTGATAAGCTTTAAAAGACTCCAGACAAATGGGACTCTGGGACAAGAGATCATCGTTAAAGTGTCACTGGATGAAAAGCTTTTCAAAGCTGGTTAAAGGTGTTTTGGAGCAACTCGCAGGATCTCCAGAGACAGCAGCAAACCTTATTCTTCCCTGTTCGGGTTTTTATTTGGGCCAATGCAACACACACAGACATACATGTAGATCCCCACATTCGAGTAGGTTTAAGCATGTCGCTCCATGTAACACACGCAGTGACTCATATACTGGTGTATGAAAGAACCGCCTCTGATCTCTCTGATCCTATAGACGAGTCGTTCGAGGAGTGCAGACGATGGGGGGAGGGTCCATCAAATGAAATTAATATGTATAAGTTGGGAGTTAAAGTACTGACTTTTATTCAGCTTTGCACACTCGTGAAGCTTCTGCCATGCCGTCACCATCAGGATATAATAAGACATCTCAATGATGCTCGGATCCCTGGAGACCCTCACATCTGAGACACCTGTCCGTACGCACATAAACTCCCTCTTCCAGTCGACTCCGACTCTCAGTTTCTTTGTATTACCCCCCCATCACCTCACAGCTGCCTTCCCTCTGTTTTTACACTGCACATTTTACCTTCTCTTTATGCACTGCATGATTAAAGGTGATCAAATCTTCTGTTTTCCCTCAAAAATACCACTCTTGCTGGATTTCTGTCTGTCCATCTTGTTCTGTTTGGGAATCCATAAGTCAGAACTATTTAGCACCACATGCGTGAAGGGCATAAGATTCTCCTGAAGGCTTCTACGTGGGTGTGCATGCCTGTGTTTGCTCATAGAGAGTTAGGGTTAATACCCAGGCCAGCAAACCTTTTGCCCTTTGACATCTGTCTCCCTGCAAACACACAGCTGAGCTAACGTTCCAGAGGGAGCTACACAACACACACAAAGCTTTGCTTTAGAAGACTCACTCAGACCTTCTATTTCAGCTTGACGTATTGCCGAATTCATATTTGAAACCATTTATCCTTTTTTTCAATCCCCCAAATCTGGCAGTCCATCTGAAAAAGCCGCAGCAGAGCAGTGCGTTTGATTTTACACATCCTTTAAATGTCATCTTGTGAAGTTTCAGCAGCTTTAATCATTCTTTCTCCTTATAGTAGAGAAGACATCTCCTCCCTTAAAGCAGCTAATCTGATGGAGGATGATACCGATACTGGAGATCAGATGAGCGTTAATGTTCCAGATTTGCAGGATTTGAGAAAGAGCTGACCTTTCGACGTAATCTTTTCCTTTCGGAAAAAGAAATTGTGTTCAGCTGTCCGGGAATTTGACAGTTTAATTGTAACTATTTGTGTATTTTAAGATAAAAGTAGGATGTAATTTAAGATGATTTATTGGTCTGGTGTTTCCAACAGTTTTTTAAGTATTAGCTAGGTTTGTTATAATGGAAATTAAATGTCTGTGAATATAAATTTTTTTTCCCCTAAATTCTTTTTACGTTCTTACATGCTAATCTGATCTTGTGTGTAACTCACGTAAGGGAAACGGGGAACATTCAGGTCATTTTTCTTTGCAGATAAAAATAGTTATGACGTGATGCACCTCTGTGAATTTACTTCAGTTGACTTTACTAACCGTGCAATGTGACACGTTATCACACAGATGCTGATGCAACATATGTAACGCAAAGCTGCAACGTTACTCCTGGAAGCCAAAGCACACAGAAATACATTCATCTTAAGCTTCAAAATAATTAATGTTCCACGTCTTTTCAAGGTTTTTTACAAAGTGCTTCTCTTTAGAAACCTGCACAATTAAAGTACACAGCATCTACTTCTGTATTGACTTCCTCCAGTGTTCACTAGTGTCTCAGTCGCTGGTCCGTGGCCACCCTGCTGAACTGGACTGTGTAATAGTGCAACAAGTGTTAAAATTAGTAGTCTGGTCTCATCCTACGTGACTTTCATCATTATGAAATTCGCATTAGAGGGTATCGTCATGTTGTTACTTGGCGTTTAACTCAGCTGCCATGACCCAAATTTCCCACTTACATAACATCAGTCTTTCCGTGTGACCTGCTTCCTTGGTATGTAGATACACACACACCTCCACACGCAAACCTGCAGCTTGCTCTAACTGTGTCACACACACACACAATTAGACTGATTGATGAATCCATTTAGACGTTTGGCCATTTCTCCCCGTTTTATTTGAGTTTTCATCAGTCATATGGAAGCATACTGAGCTTATCAAAAGGTCGGCACAACTGTAGACAACAAAGCGTTGAAACGCTTGATAGTCCAACAATAGGACTGGTAGGCAGTACTTTATTCAGTACAACAGCTGTAGATAATGAAAGCTGACAAGAATATAATGCTGAAATTTCAAGGAAACAATTATCAGAGAAAATAGTGAGACCTTAAGTCATATTTTTCAGAGATTTTTGTAGCATATTAAATTGATTACATGATCATCGTTACTATTAAACTGCATTCATAGCCAGCCTTTAATAACCTGTAGCGCAAGTAGGAACGTGTAAAGACCTGAATTGCACATCAGGGCTAAATCATCAAAATGATTGGCAGTCAGGCTTTTATTCTTTTAAAAACATCTAGTAGACTTTAATAATATAAATAATAAAATGTAATATTTGTGTAAAAAAAACCCCATCAAATTAGCTTCATGACTTGACCATCGGCTGTATGTATTTGATCACTTATTGTCTAAATCAGACTCTTTTCTTTTACCCCGTCTGTCCTTTTCCACCTGCAGCATGTTCCCAAAATCTGGCACTTCTTTGTCACACATCACATTATATCACATTGCATTTTGTCAGCAACTCAAGCCCAAATTATCTAAGTAATTACATCAAAATCCATGTTGCTGCTACAGGATTCAGTCTTCATACACAACAGTACATTCAGGATTAAATATTATACAACATACATTCATTAAGCCTCACATTTGTTAAAAAAAAGTTCTAAAATGGATGTTTGACCTAATTTTTCTGCAGCAGAACTCTTAAATCTTCAAGCCTGTAAAGATGTACATGAAACAATAGATAATACGAACCGATGCAGGTGCATTTTTGTCTGCGTAAACACAGTCGTAGTGGAAGGAAACTAATTACTTTATCATACAATATATCTACAGACGCTTTAGGACCAAACATTTCTGTGGCATTCCGTGTGGCTGAGACGTTTCACTGATTTGTTTGTACCATTAAGTATTTAATCCTGGCTGACATTCTTCATTCCAACCGCAGGTTATGAAAGAGTCAATCAAACTGTGTTGTAGTTCTTCTGTTTTGTTATGGCTGCATGTTGCCTTAAATGCGGTGGAGCCTGCGAGCTTGTTCAGGCAGACAAGTTGAGTTGTGCTGCTACTTCTGATCCCTTTCCACATGCAGCTTGTCAGCCGTAGCTACTGATCTGGGCAGTCTTTTTAAGCTGAGAGACGTCTCACTTCACTCATGCTTCTGTTATATCCTGTCTATTTTCAGCCCTCCATCACCCCACCATCCACCTGTGGTCTCCAAGGTCAATCCCCTTACTTCTGGCATGTGGAGAAACATGTCCAGAAATTGGCCATAGAGATATTCCCATCCTGGCAACTCCAGGTCCAGATGTTTCCCTGCTTCAACACACCTGATTCAGGTTGTTAACAGGCTTCTGCAGGACTTGTTGACATGCTGGGGGTTTGAATTAGGTGTGTTGAAACATTTAAAACACACTGGATAGTGGCTCTTGTTGCCCACCTCCACTCTGCAGTCACATGATGCAATGGAAATCAGAGCCTAGATGTTAAACTCAAACTATATTTTACAAGAAAGAGGGTTAAACATCTACATGAGTTGTCTGACTAAACTTAGCTGCTGTTAGGAACTCTTGATGACACCACCAAAGTCTTATCAGTTTTTACACACATGCACTCTGCATCAATCACTGGTCTTCTTCACCAGTGCAGATGCAAAGACCCTTTACTAAAGAGTTAGGCCTCTTTCCTTAGATGTGATGAAGTGGGTGGTGTTTTTATAGTTTACAAAGTTATAGGACTCAACCAGTTGTCTTGTACATTGTCCTTCACAAAGACACGCTTGCAGAAAAGGCTCTCAGACATGCATGTGTGGTCCTTCAGCTGCTGGGCGATGATGCTGTTGCCCCAGCGAGGCCAAGAAAGCTCATTAATCAAGCAGGGTGAGGAGTGGGTGGAAGGAAGACGCAGTGGTGAATTTCATTATCTTACTCCACAGCACTGCTAATCAGTACATTTATTGATGGTGACTATCCCCATTCAGTGAAAGATGACTGTTTCTGTAATATGAAGGAAAAAGACATTCGCTCATAGTTTATACGCAAACAAGCAGTCTGATGTTTTCAGGGTGAAGAGACAGTTTTTTCTTTTTCTGTATGCAGTCTTAGTTAAAGACACACACACACACTGCTTACGTGTCCTTGCTTATAAGTTGCATTGAGAAATGATATTCTTTTTCTTTCAACCTTTCTTTTCAGATTCTGCAGTTGACAGATAAAAAGAAGCAGTTTTATTTGTCATTGACCTTTAAAGAAAAAAAAACATTTTTTTGCACATATCAACTCCCCAAAACAAAAGCAAAGTAATTAACATTCCAAGAAATGTTCTTAACGACACATTTCTTTGTTGAATTTGACATTACAGGAAGTACTACTAGCTAGCGTGACTGCTAATCTCCTCTGCAAGTATACAACATACAATGCTTATATGCACAAAACTGCTGGGCATGTTTCCGTGTCATAGAGAATCCATACGCTTATATGCTCAGCGCTGATGCATATATGCACAAAACATTTGGAGGTATCATAAATGCATCTCACTGAATATCTCTATTTCTCACTAGTTGCTTGACCGTGCACCTCCACTGGTGTTCTCTCGCAAACTGTTGCTGTCAGGTGCCGGGAACCATGCTGCTCTGGCATTCATGCAGACGTGTTTGGCACGTCTGCTTGAAGCTGTCAGAGGGTCGCAAAAAATTTATCACAGACTTCTTCGGTGTGAAATAGTGTCAGATGTAAGATTTGTTCTATACTTTTTTTTAGTGCCCAATCATAAGTTCTTAATATCCAATATGAAAAAATTGTTGCTGGCGCATCTGTTACTTACAGTGTCATAGTGGATCTGCTGTACAAGTATAGCTCAGTCTGTTTGAGTTTTATTCTCCTAATATATTTTAATTGTGTCATTACATCATTTCCGATTATCTGTCATCAATACTGAACTCTGCTACCCGTGTTTACAGTCCAAATGATCACCGACGGATACTATAATTCCATTTAATGCAAAATTTACAACAATGTAAAGGTATAGAGTGACTAGCCTGACAAACTTTTAATGTTCAAATTTGATCCGAACGAATTTTTGTTTCTCCAAACTGAAGCTGTTTGAAGAGATATTTACAACAAAGTGCATATTTGGGGATTCATTTATATTTTAGGATAATATTTCCACTGGTTGGATTTTTAAACATCTCACATTATATTTTTCATAGGTAAAACTCCATGTTTATTGTTCATAAAACTGAGCAGCAAAAAAAAAAGAAAAATGTTGGTTGTCTGCCAGTTTTTTTTTCTCTTGTAAATGAGTGTATATCCCTGGATTAAACACTAGGTGTGGAATGTGTGAATGGAATTCTAAACAAAACTGCGTTGCCACAAATGTTGCCAGTAGTGATTACTTAAAGCAACGTTTGGGCCAAAATGCCATTAGGAGGTTGTTTTATAGACATTTATAACACTCATTCCCTCAGCTGCCTAAAAGAAGTGGATTTATAGCAGGTTTTGAATTTTACGCAAGACACAACATTCATTTCCAAATACATTCATGCAGCCTTACAGTGAGTATCAATAAGCCTATTAATGATTTATCTTAAGATACTTTGACTTATGTACTGGCGTCTCATTGGTTCAAGTTTGTGAACTGTGGCTATTATGAGAAAACTGCTGTGAGAAATGATTTTAAACTCCACTTATTGTTAGAAACCCATTTAGAACTCCACCAAACTTGGTGACATTAACAGAAATAAATTTAGGTCAAGGTTTCTGTCATTTATGTGGTTAATTTTTAGGCACACCACCCAAAGCCAGCCAAGGACACGCATCCTAAAAAAGTGCCAGAGTGTGCAAAGTCTGAAATACACGTAGTTGTGCAGACGTTGCAAGTCGTGCACAGGTGTGCAGAAGTTGCTTGGCGTGATTAAAAATAGTGTGTAAATAAACAAAAAAAGTAGGTAGAAGTGAACAAAAGGCAGGCTGGCTGCTGAAGTGAAGGAAGGATGGTTTCGGAAGCAGATGTCTGCTGCCGTCTGGCGAGCTGGTGGCATTCCTCTTTGCCTTTTCCATCACCCAACTGCCATGTCTTTTCTTGATTGATGGTTTAAAGAACCAGTGACCTGCTACGTAAAGCAAAAACTGCTCATGCATTTCTTCAAGAGGATCGGGGCGAGACAGAGGTGGACGAGGCTGTTGTGACATGCTGCTGCCGACAGAAAGAAAAGAGGTGTTTTTTTATAAGGTGAAGCGGTTTTGAGCAGTATGAGCTAGAAAAAAAAAATGGGTAAAATAAATTTCTCAGATTCGTATATGAACCCTCCCTCCCCCCAGTGGTATTAATTAGCAGCAGCAGATGAGTGGAGAACAGGAGCCGGAAGGGAGAACAGGTTCATGTCAGGTTAGCATACGCTGTTGTTGGCCTGTTCTCTGGTCTTCTGCCCCCCCCAACACACACACACACACAAACACACGACAAGGCCCTGCAGACTGTAGAACGTACAGCTTCCTCTCTACACGACCAACACTGGAAAAAAAATGTGTTAAACAAAGGTGCTGTAACTTCTCTGGTAATTTTTTTTAGCTTGCGCGCGTCTCCTTTGCAAAGAATGTAAGTATCTCCTAAAGCAGCTCAGACTGGGACGCTTCGCAACCATCACAGATTATGTTTCGGCTCAATCTTGACATGAGTTTGGTGATGTCTCACTAAGTATCTGCAGTGAGATGTATTTCAGCTTCCTTCTCAGTCGCCAGTTTCAGATGTCGCCATCAAAACCGATACAGATCAGTTTTAATCAATACAGCTGTCTGCATCTGGAGCGTGACGCACACATTCCAAACTGTCACACGCTCTGTGTTTTCCCCTCAACACGGCAAGGCCCCACAGTCCCACAAAAATACCAGCTCTGCTTTTATATACACATTCTTGTTCTCCCACAAACTTTGGACCCTCTTAATGTTCCGATAGGGGCTCGTTGCACAGATGGGATTGAAGATTAAACTGTGATTGAGCATTTAGAAAGGAACCATTAGTATTTTTTTAGTCATTATCACAAGAATAATGAAAATTACTGCCACTGCTAACAATATTTGCATTGCTACTGATCGTGATGATGTTTAATAGCTTCCTGGACAAAGAAAATAAATAAATAGCAAATCCATTGAGTAATTCTGTTGGGAATTTGTTATCTTATGTCAGATTCTGCAGATTGAATGTTGTAGCATTAGCATCACCGTGTTTGTAGCTGCTATATTTGTTTGTCTTCTTTCATTGTCCTCTTTTTCCCACCAAGCGGTTCTCAGTTAGAAACGTTGTGGTGAAAATGGTCGATTGTATCAGTGTTACTAGAGATGTCTAAAGAAAAAGTTACAAGTAGCTGGATTTTTTTTAACCTTTAATCATTTTTTATTAAATAAAAGAATAAAGATTCTTCCCATGTTTTTTCTGTGTTGTTGCTTTTTATGACCTTTCCTTGATTTGATGCCTTTAAGGCTCTTGTATGTGAATAATTTATTTACTATTTTATGTACTCCACTTTAGTCTGTGATGGCTGATTTTAAATGTTCTTTCAGAACAAAAATGAAGTGAAAAACAATTATTTAATTTGATCATAGTGAAAAAGAAACAATTAAAAAGTATTATAAAACACTGGAAGAGACAAATAGTGACACATTTAATGTATTTAAGCTAAATATCCTGTCTCCTCCTGCCACAGCATGTTGTGTCATTGGATGGTTTAGAGTTTATATTTTTATTTAAATTGCTGTTTCTGTGAGCTAAGCCGAAAGGGAAAGCTTAAATTACTGGTCTGTTCATGGTCTGACCCTCACCTGGGGTTTAGAGATCTGGATTCTGACCGAAAAAACAAGATCGGACATACAAATGGCTGAAATGAGCGTCAACCATGTGGTGGCCGGACTCAGCCTTAGAGATAAAGTAACAAGCTCAGTCATCTGTGGGATTTGAGCCGCTGCTCCTCCTCATCAAAAAGAGTCTAGCTGAGGTGGTTCGAGCATCAGATGATGTTTCCTGGTTGACCTCGGATAAGCAGAAGAAAATAGATGGCTGGATCAAATTTTTGACAATTTTTCCAAAGAGAGTTTAGAAGGTCAGGTACTGATGTTGGACAAAGTCAGGCTCACAATCTCTATTCCATTTCACCCCAATGGTGGTTGATGGAGATCAGGTTTCCATGCTGTCGAGCTCTTTTATAGTCCTTGCCTGTGCACTCATGTTGAAATAGAAAAGGGTCTTCCCCAAACTCTTGCTACAAAATAAGAAGCATCAAATTGTCCAAAATTTCATGGAAGCATTAAAACTGTCCAGGACTTGACATAGTAAGTAAATTCCAAATCGTTAAAAAAAGATTTGGCCAAGTATTTTTGTTTCTGTACAACTGTGAATTTAGAAATCCTAAAAATTCAACATGTAGCTCATTACTATCTCCTCCCTGAATGAATAGGGGAGGTGTATTTACTTGTTGTGATTATTGTTGGAAACCGAGCGAAATGATTCAAGCTCGGATCTTCAGAACCTGCTGGAAACTAAGAACTTCACTTGT
Source organism: Pachypanchax playfairii (assembly GCA_006937955.1). Lineage (NCBI taxonomy): Eukaryota > Metazoa > Chordata > Actinopteri > Cyprinodontiformes > Aplocheilidae > Pachypanchax > Pachypanchax playfairii. The sequence continues at coordinate 8,070,405 of SSNP01000007.1, forward strand.
TGTAGAGTTTATCTGCTCTAACATAAATTTTGGGTCTGGTCTCACTATCTGTTGACAATGTCAGGACACGACAAGGTAACAAAGATTAAGATCTTACAGATTTCTCCCAAATCCAGTTTCACTGGCTCTAATTGTTTATGTTTTTCCAACGTAAATCAGGACGACATTCTTCAGACAACTTAATAGCATGTTGTTCATTTTAATAATCTTCCCCTTTTTGTCAAAAAAGAATCAATAAATGACGTTAATTCACGACTAACAGTTTTCTGAAAAGCTGATTTGTTATTTGTTGACTATGTAACAGTTTTTTTTTCTCCCTCTTTTCTGTTTGCAGAATTCCATACGACACAACCTGTCCTTGAACAAGTGTTTTCTTAAAGTGCCTCGCTCCAAAGACGACCCTGGAAAAGTGAGTCTCTCCTTCACACTGTGATGCGACTGAAAGGGTCAGGCTGCACGTCGGTGCATCACGCCATAAAAAAACGCTTTCAAATCTGGCTTTTCAGTCTTGTGCAATCTGTGTGCATAGTTTTTCATTACCGCACGAAAGACACTCACCTGTTCTATTTACTTTCTCACACACACACACATAATATGTGCACTTAAAACTGGTTTGTAACTCTATAAGCAGCTGTGTTGAATGTCTAATGCAGCTTTCTGTGTGATCTGTGGCTCCTCCGATATTGATTCTGCCAAGTAATAATGTGTCTCTGGGAGCAATGAATAATAAGTATATGTATGTACACACCCTCAGATACAAGGCCTTTCATGCATCTGTTATGCTTTATTAGAGTTTGTTTCTCTCCTTCTCTCTCTTGGATACAATCACGGGAAGCTTTAGATACGTTTCTCTGCCGTCGTTAGGAAACCTTCCTGCCAGGGACACTCGTGTGGCATCAGTTTGATAACAACAATTTGTCAAGTCCTTGTTTGTGCTGAATCGAAGGCCTCGCTCAGATTGGGGAGAAGGATATAATTAAGGTTGATCACTGAAGCTTGTCGTTGCATTATTTTTTTAATAAACACTCAAATGTCTGAGCTTCAGCTTGTCGTAGGATTAATGTTAGAAATGATCCACAACTTTTACAGGGAGAGAAAAAAAATAAACCCCAAACAGACGCAAACTTTTCAATGAACTCTTGGTGTGTGTGTGTGTGTGTGTGTGTGTGTGTGTGTGTGTGTGTGTGTGTGCTTGTGTTGGGGAGTGGAGGGGCTTGAGCAGATGAGGGATTTTCTCCTGGCCATGGGGATTTTGAAGCCATTGAAAAATGAATTAGGGGGAAAGAAGGTTTAAATAATTTACAGAAAATCTCTGGGTTTGAGTGGAAGCTTATAGTGTCAGAAGACACAAAGAGATGCTACCCTGATTAGCTCGACACAAACCTGATCAGCACCTTAATTTAATTCAGTTCAGTTCAATTTAATTTATATTGAACCAATTTACAACAAGTCAAATCCTTATCGAAACGGTGAGTCAATCTAACTGTAACAAGATCAGATTTAGTAAATTTAAAAATTCCAATTAGAATGTTTCTTTTCTAAGGAAACCAGCAGATTGTGTTGAATCTTCTTTTCATTCTGAGTAATCACAAGGAACGACTCCCTTTTGACCCTATAAACTTTAACATTTCACCCATGATGCATCAGAGTTTGTAGAGTAAATTACCAAAACTCTGTTACCATTAATGCTGGAGAGTAAAATGATTTTAGAAAGAAAAGAAGACGAGATGTACGGCAATATTCGGTTTATCGCTGAAGCACAATTTATTCAAAGGAATCCAGCAGCCATGTTTGACATTTGACTCTGGTCACTGGTGCTGGTGTCCTCGCTGCCATGTTTCAGACTATAGAGCTGCCAATTACCAGAGTTGGTTTTTCAGTGGTTGTGTCGCTGAGTTGGGAAAATCGGGTTGAAATACAGACAGGTCGATGGTGAACCAGGAGCTTAGCCTTAGGACTGTGCTTCAGGACATCGATTCAAGTGGTCGATACTTTTGCATGGGGGGGCGGGATCGTCTGTGTGTGGAGAAGTTGAATGTACATGTTCTGTTTGAAGCCACAGAGAGCATGGAGATGCTAAATCATGCATGTGCTAACGTTAATTGGCTGTGTACAGCTCAGTGATGTGGGACTGAGAGACAGAGGGAGGAGAGGAGGCGAGAATAGAGGAGGTGTGTGTGTTTGGTGTGTGTGTGTGTGTGTGTTTGGTATGGCCTAGATGAACCTCTCAAATTCTGTCTGCAACAGCAGACCTTGGGAGAGAAGAATAGAAAATAAAATGAAGGAATGAGGGAAAAAAAAAAATCAAATGAAGAGGAAACCAAGGATTTCTAAAAGTACTTGATTACCGTCAATTAATCTCATTCTATGTTTTAATTTTAGAGGCAGTTGTGCTTTAATATTGTGTATCCAAGCGATGTGGGTACATTTTCATGTTAGAGGTTTTCAGTGTGAAAACTGATTTCATACAGAACCAACAGAAAAATAGATGCATAGATATGAATATTCTTATACTTTACATCAGCTTTACTGCAATAGCAACTTCCAGATCAGTGAACATCAAATACAAATGATATTAAAAAGCTTCACAAAACAATGGAAAAGCCCTGGAAGAGGAAGATTCCATGGGTTAGGCTGAGTTACATTTGTTGTGTTCCCCTCCAGGGTTCCTACTGGGCCATAGACACTAACCCTAAAGACGACGCATTACCCAGCAGGCCGAAGAAGAGACCGCGCTCTGGAGAACGGGTAAGCTTTGACAGACCTTCTGTAGCTTCTCTCTTCATCACCAGACCTTGTTCTCATGATGGAGCACTCAGCACTGAACTGACAGTTGAGATGCAGTTCACATCTTCTCAGTAAATTTAGGGCAAATGTCCTTTCATAGTGTCACTCCTAGATTTAGAGTGTCAAAATGTTCATCAACGTTCAGTGTAAGTATTCCTCCACGAAATGGGAAACTCATTCATGAAGCCTGTAAGTCCTCAATTGCAAATTTCTTTAATGTAAACTGGACATTGTTTTTTATCAGAGTTTCAAAATGTCATCTAACATTCAGCTTAAAGCAGTACAAAACAACTTTTAAAACTTTAAGCTATAGTTTTGAAACTTGTCTAAGTGGATGCTCACCAAAAAACATGCTCATGAAAAATGCCGCCATAGTACGAATTGACATCTTATTTTGTAATAAGATTTCATTAGAAGTTTATAAAGTATTCTTGTTTATGAGGAGTGTACCTGTTAATTATTTAAGCATATTTTTATGATCCCTCCCTGATTTCCCTCTGGGTCCTTGTCGGCCCTTGTTGGGTCCTTCTCCTCTGGGTGTGTCCAAACATTTGCCTGTTGCTCTGACGATGCAAAGAAAGTAAAAGTAACATGATATTTAGTGTTCCTGTCCTGGGAGAATTTATTTGATAGGTAAAATTTATTTATGGAAAAATATAGAAACAAAAATAAACGATAAATCTGTTTATTGAAGTCAGAGACTGTAGAACGGCACATGTGCAGAAGGAATCGGTAGCACATCTCAACAGGTAGCATATTTCAACAGAACACCTGTTCCAGCAACGGCCGTCTGAGACACGGCTGTGGAAAAGTTATTTAGTACTGCTTTAAGCCTCGTTCACATGGATGGATTTTAACAGTGTTGCAAGAGTTTCAGACTGGACACAGCGAAAAAAAATTATTATTCCTGTTCTTCTCCTACCGTGTGTGGTGTCTCATCACAGTTGTTGTCGGAAGGGGAAAATCGAGGCAAAATCGGCAAGAAAATCACTGCCGTGGGAACGCGCCATTACTAAAGAAAATGGCAAAGGCCACACACATTTTTCTCCTCTGAACCATCATTCAAACTTAAAACACGGGGATAATATCAAACTCTTTTCTAATTGTTATTACAAATATTAAAATAGTAGAAATACTGGCTGTATAGGTTAATTGTTTATTTTTAATGATTATTTTGAAACTAGCATAATTATCATCGCTGAAGGCTGCTTTACTAACACTAACTTGCTTGTTACTCTTATTTTGACAATATAAAAAAAAAACACCTCCTTCAAGAAGTGTCTATTCGATGGGCATGTGTCTGTTTTCATAACAGAACCAGAACTTTAGGAATCATAATTGGATAACGCATCACATACATGTCTACCTGTGTTAACCACAGACTCCCAGGTTGCAGATTTCCAGATGCCACAGTGAGAAGTAGAAATGAGCTACAGGATAGATGCAGGAACGCAGAGACAGGAATGAAGATTGGTTTTGAAAAATTGATTGACAGCAGAGGAGGCTATAAATACACGTAACCCTGCATCAGCTCGGCAGCATGCAGCTGGTGTTCCGTCATTAACCTGCAAATCTGAATACAGAAGCGGTGCAGAGTTTCTTCCATCCTGGCGCAACCCTTATCTTCAATCATCTCTGTTCTTCTGGCGCCGCCTGTCTACATGCATTTTCTGCATGTAGTCTCAGTTTCCTCAGTACTTAATTAGTGCACTTTTAACTCATCAGGATTCCATCCATTTTCTATACCCTCTGGTTCCTGCTCGGGGTGCTGGTGCCCATCTCCAGCAGTCTTTGGGCGAGGGACAGCGCTACATCCTGGACAGGTTTCCAGTTCATCTGAGAGCCACATGGAGACAAACAACTATTCACACACCATGGGCCAATTTAAAGTCACTGGTTAACATGCATGCTTTTGGTCTGTGGGAGGAAATAGAGGTCCCTGGAGAAAACCCACACATGCAGACTTACTGTAGGGTTCCATGAAATCCAGGTTTCTTTTTTATGAATTTGTTTTCTTTGTTCCTAAATTCTGGGTTTTCCACTTTTATTTGACTGAATTTGAAACAAAGCTACTGGGAAGAAAACAATCCTATATTTAATGTCTGATGTTAAACCCTAACAAATATAACTAAATGCTTTGGTTCAGCAGAACGTTCTTTTTTTTTAAAGGAACATTTGATTTTGCACATAGAACAATAAAATTGTCACCAAACTTGGGTCTCATTTCTGCTGATTTTGTTGCATGTCACACTAGCAAATTCTGATGTGAGTCTTTGACAGCATGTAGCCCTTGCGTCTTCTTGTGGGTCCGGTCAATCGCGTGCCGACAGAACTTACAGATAAAAAGGTTCTGCTGAATCATAAGGATCATTGGGGGGTTGTTTTATTTATTTTGAGGAGTTTTTGAGGTGTTTCAGTGGTCTGCTTCATCACAGCTGGAGACTTTTTTCACCGTATGGAAGGAAGGGAGAGCTGAGATTAAACAGGAAACACATCCAGGAGGATGAAATGGCCAAAATATATTAGAAACTACTGTTTAGATTTGCACACAGTATCAGTGAATTCCCCAAATCTGTTGTGGAAATCTTAAACTCCATGCAGAAAAAGCCCCAGTCACATTAAAGAAGGATCCTGTTTCTTTTTGATGATTATTCAGCTGAGTTTTAATGAACTCTGCTCCAAATATGTACAAATCACAAGTGAGTAGACACATTCTAAAGAAATCTCTGCTGTGTTCTTAGCACAAAGGTTAGCATCAGAAGTTAAACAATTAACATTTAATCAGGCCAGCTGAATTTTGTAAACAATTCCTGTGGAAAAAGGGAAATAAAAAAAGAAATATTGGTTGCAATCAGCAAAAACATGATTAGAAACAAAAGGTTGCTGTAAAATCTGTTTACATGAGTGAATTGATAATGCAGTAGCTTTAAGTTCTGGTATCGAAATACAGAGTAAGAGGAGAAGGATGACACATACAGATAATCATCCTTACTGGATTTCAAATTCCACTGAACATTTTGCTTTTGTGCTTTATATTCAGATTTTAAAAAATACTGCGTGCAAGAATAACTTGAAGACTTAATTAGTTTTAGAAGAAAAAAACCTTTAACAGCTGTTAGATGTGAAACTGCAGGGTGCCTCAACATTTTCTCATCACTGTTTTGTCATTTTAAAACAATAAAAAATCAAATGAATCATATTTAACTTTCTGCCTTTTGGATATTTGGGCATCTTTACTTCATTAGCTTTTCACAATAGATCCTTTCTCCAAATCTTGGCATGTTATGGAGTATTAGACACAGCTGTAGCACAGAAAGACAGTAAGTATTCAATTAATTCTTTAACATGACTGTGGATCCCTGCAGAAAATACTCCCAAACTATAAAATGGTATATGGTTTTAATGCAGTAATAATTTGTACAACTTGATCTATTATTTAAGCACTACTTAGTTAAAATAAAGCGATTTACTTCCTTGAAACATCACCAGTAAAGCTGTTTCTTTTTATTAAACTTTAACTTGATTTTGTATGCATGCCTCGTTTTTCATTTAATTGAGATTTTTTTTCTTTAATGTACGCCTCGCCGCGTTGCTGCCTTTAAAAGAAAACCTGCAGTTGTCCATCACGGTCATCTCTCTTCCTTTCATCCACCGTCTCCGCAGCTGAATGTTGCAACATGATCATTATCTTTCTGTTTGCCTGGCACTCGTTTCTCTTCCTCGTTCTGTCCGTATAGCTGCTTTACCCTTTCCCGTCTCCTGAGAGCTCAGGCAGACGTGGAGCGGCAAAGTGCACAATCACTGTTGCTCATTGGAGGAAGACTCGAGGTAAAAGAGACAGAAAAGGCTGCCTGGAGGTGTAGGAAGAAGCGCTGGAGAAAAGGATGCAGAAATGAAGAGAAACAGACGTCAAGGTAGACAGGGTGTAGAGGGAAAAAGTCAAGCTGCGAGGAGCAAAAAAGAAGTAAGATGAGGAGGAGGAGGGGAGTGTTCGAGGCTTGTGTTCCAGTTAATTACCACAGAAGGCCCTGGGGCTGCAGTTAGACATATTTTCTTCACCAACGATTTTTTTTTTATTACAAACATTAATTAATTCAGAGCCTTGTCATCTCGTCTTACATGGATGGGCCCTTCGACCCTTTTTCTTATGCCTCACTTGCGCTGCTGGCAGACACATTGTGGGCTGTCACATGGGCGAAGGGAAAAAATGGGAGGTTTTAAATGTTAAGATTTATGGCAGGATTACTGTCTTCGGGGAAAAAAAGGTGGAATAAATATGTCTTTATGTGGGGGAGGGGGTTGCACCTGGGCCACACAGACAGAAAGAGTTAAAGCTGGCTGTGACGATAAACGTCAGCTGCATTGTATTAATGTGTAGACTGTGTACATTTTGTCTCATAGCGGAGTCTGTGGTGCCATCAGAATAATCACACCCTTTCATTTTATGTATGCCTCTCCATCTGCCTGTCACCACTCAATTATCTAACTATTCTTCCTCTCCTCCTGTTTTTCCCCCCTCAAGCCTTTTTTTTTTTTACTTCTCTCTTCACCTCTTCGTTGTCGTCTTTCTAAGTGCCTCCACCAGAGAGCCAGCAACCCGGAGTTTATCATAAATTAAAGATTTCATTGTTACCAACCAATCCTCTTACTCTAAGATGTTTGGGGAGGCATCCAGGCTATCTTGAACCCAGAAGGAAGTCAGACAGTGGGTAAAAGAAATAAAAAACATGCTTATGTTTTTATAAATGTCTGGTTTTGCCCCCCTTATCAATCTTTGAACAGTTGCTCACGTTGAGCTAACCCTACGTTCGGTCTTGATTAGGACAGCAGAGGATGGAATGCGGCCGAAACATTTTAGACACGTGAATAATGCATGAGGAAGGCTTGATTCATCTTATCAAGTGCAAGTGATGTGCCCACTTTTCAGGCTGTTTAAGTGTCCGGCAATTTACACGAAGCACGATCCGACTTGTTCACACGGTTACAGCCCGGGGCGCGGCGATGAATCACGAGGCTTGCTGAGGAATCATGAACTTAAAGCACAATTAAATTTCTTCCCAACATTTGTCACATTTCAGTGTCAAACTCTTCTGGATATTTCATCAGAACAAGCAGCATGTTTACTAAACAGAAAAGGCTCAAAGGTACTTCGGAAAAGTTCCTAAAGCAACATAAAGAACCTTCTACACTAAATGTTGCTTTATTAAACTCCACAGCTAATGATTCAGGCTCACACGATTTACGTTTTACAGCTCGTAATGATTTAAATCGTTGTAGCTTGTTGCTAAAGCTACAGCCATATCAACGTCTTCAGCTGGGATTTTGACACAGATGGCAGGCAGCTGCAGCAGAATAAACTTCCACAAACAAGCACACAAACTTTGTCAAAGCAGATTCAGCAGATAATTAGGCACATAAAGTTTTGAGGGTTAAAATAATAAAAAAAAAGTGCAGAGAAAAGTTTTGTGCAGCACAATTGTGGTTCAATTAAATAAAACTTTAATAATCCCTGAAGGAACTATATTCTGTTGTGTGTATCTTTAAAAATGCCAGGACTAACAAACAAATTAGTTAGAAATTGTGATGATATAGAGTTTTGTGTAAGGTGTTTTAGTGTATTTTAGCTTTAGAAGTTCGAGCAGCAGGAAGCGTTTGTGCTTTTCTTTTTCTCATCTCTTTGTTGCTCTATGTTTGAAGGCATCGACCCCGTACAGTCTGGAATCTGAGTCTCTGACGATGGACTGCATCATGTCAGGGGGGGCGTCCCCGACTCTGGCCATCGGTGTGGCGACTAACAAGGTAGAACAACAAATCAAATGTTTGGATGGACATTGTTTTATTGATGGAGGAGAAACCAGAATCAGCCGTTTGTGCAACTGTGCAGGTAGAAAAAGAGAGACTTCCGGGAACTGCGTTTGGTGTTTTTTCATTTGGAACATGACTTTACTCTCAGACAAAGTCAGGAAAGTTCAAGTTAAAAGTAAATGCTGTGATTTCTCAACAGAAAGACGACAGTTAAAATGTTGAAACAGGAGAAACTGACGGCTCGTTTGACTGAACAACAACCAAAATCATTTAGCGGAGGGAGTTTTTTAGGGAAATTGTTCTTAAAAAAAAAAAGAACTTCAGGAAACTATTTGTTAATTTTCTTTACCTGATTGATCGTGTTCAGGGTCTCAGCAAGCAGGTGTTTATGTCCAGCTGTCATTGGATTAGAAGCAGCGTTACACCCTGGACAACTGGCGAGTCCATCACAGGGCCACTCAAACAAACACACACAAATACACAAGGCCGATTTCAAATCACCAAATCAATTAACATGCATGTTTTTGGTTTGAGACACAAGACATCCATGCAGAATGCTCCCACATGGGACTCAAACCCAAGACCTTCTTGCTTCAAAACAGAGCTAATTTACTATTTGACAGTGTGAAATATTGGTCACATCCCAAATATGTTGTCATTAAGAAGAGAAAAGAACCTGACAGTTTATTAGAGTGTAGTTTTAGTGTTTGTGATTAAATCAAACAGGAAGTTTGTGAGGCAACAAACTCTCAGCATCACTGGATTCATTCGTTTGGGGGATTGTTGTCATCATGGATCTCTGCATGAATTTATGTCTCACTTTGGTTGTTTAGATAATATTATTTACCTGAATAACAAGCACAATTTTAAGAATTTTTGACACAGATGGAGCAGAAGGTATTTCTGTCAAGCAAATGACCCAATATCAGTTAATTCCCATTAAGGGCCACGTACTGTATGTTACAGATGGAGTGTGTGATTCTTACAGAAATCAATTTGTATCAGAAACATTTTTTGTTTTCATCAATAATTTTGACAGATAACTTAATTAAAAAGATGTTATTTATGTTCATGTCTTCACTTTCACTTAAACTCACTCATATTTTCTAGAATTTGTCATCACAAATATTTAAATCATCAAACATTTTAGGGAGCTTGATTGTATTTTTATTGCAAGCATCATATAACCACACACTCCTGTTATTTTAGTGATTAAAAAACTAAAACTGCATGTTTTTCTTGTTTCAATTGTCTTTTTTTTGTTCATAGTTTCACCCTGTTTCATCTTTTTAAGAGTTTTGTTTATTTAAGATTTGTATTTTTTTAAAGGCCCCAAAACCTACAGTATATTAATGGGGTTCACTAATAAGTAGGCCTATTGGTCATCAATACTAATAAAGATTTTCCAGTTTAATTTGAATTTCTGATAACAAAAATCTCATTAATAGAAAGATTAGCAGCTGTTTTTACTTGATAACATATTTTTTTATTTCTCTGAAATTCTGTTTCACACAGAAAGCAGGTGCACACAATAGAATAAAAGTTTTTTTTTGGTCTTTATTTATTTTAAATCTGTCACTTTTTGTTGTGTTGCTTCAGAAATAAATATATAACCTCACACAGGACTCATTTTAGACATCACTTTACATTCTGCAACAATGATTCAGAGCAGGGAGAGGAAGACCTTGATGATAATGATGCTGATGCCAACGTCAATGATATCCACCCACGTGCAGACAGGTGGCGTCCTGCAGGCGAAGCAGTGTGTCAGCTTCTTCTCTAACACATTTTGCTCACTAATATTCTGTTATCACTGGAAAATGTCTGTGCTTTTAAAAAAGCTATGCATGCAACTCGTTGCAGAAAGAGAATCCAAACAGGAGATATTTTTAAAGAGTGACTTGCTATAATCATTTTCAGATTTTGTAATCTTTTCACAGGAATTTGTTATTTTTGTATGTGAAGCTCTGCTATATCTAAAATAAAAACAACCCTCTTTTTTATGCTGTATAAATGGATGTAAACTGCAGATATCTCCTAAACCATAAAACAATTTTCATATTACCCCAATGTCACAGGAAGAACAAAATCTCTCTTTAAACATCGTTCAGTCAAATGAAACAGGAAAACACTCATTTCTCAAAAATGCTTGTTTTTTTTGTTTTTTTCTTCTCTAGTATAAGAGTTTCCAGAGGGCAGAGCACTGCCCCGGAGAGCTTTTACTGATGTCTCACCCAAAGGCTATGTTTTCACATTTGTCTTTACAATTAAACGTAGCCTGGAGCTAATCTGGCACTCTGCCTCACAAGCGCTGACAGACGGATGAAACAAGAGAAACATGATTCAATGTAATTCTTGCCTTTTAAATGCTTTCTGATGTGTCAAGACAACACAACTCTTCTTAATTCCTAAGATGTTCTCTGCATTAAAAGAATAGTTTAGATAATTTAAACACTATTTATTTGTAAATAACCCTTTTTTTAGCTGCTATAACTTCTAAACAGCCTCAGCTGGGAGAAATAGAGTGAATCTCTGACAGTTCTAATGAGATAATGGCTAGTCAGAAAGCAGCTAAGGCAACAGTGTTTTGCAATAAAGTTTCTTCAAAAGCATTTAAACTGTGTTACACTTTTTTCTTGAAAGAAATGTTTTTAAAATTCCTGCCTGATGTGATATGTGGATTTACAAGAAGTGCTACATGTTGCCGCTGCTGGTTTTGTGAAATTGACGGTAGTGTAAGTTTTTACTTTTGCATCAGCCGATAAGAAAAAATTGGAGGCTGGAGCTCCTTTAGTATGACAGCAATCCAGTTTGGTCTTAGCTGCATTTGAACTTGCTGTTTTCTCATAAGTTGTCAGTCATAAACTCTATTTCTCCACTCTGAGGTTGTTCAGGAAGCGATCGTCAACAGATAAGGTAATAAATAATATTAGAATATTATTTATTTTACACAGAATCCCACTTAAAATCAGCCAAAATGTTTCTTTAAGAAAATTATTAAAAATGTTTCTATCTAACTGCAGGAGCTACCACTTTAATTTCTGTTTTTGCTGATGAAATGACCCTGAAGTTAATTGTACACGAGTACCACTTATAGTCGTTCTCGTCAGTCTGCATACGATTCTGTAATAAAACAGATGAAAAGAGAAATACAGAATCACTGCTACTGAAGGTGGTATTATTTGGTGCATTGCTTTAAACTGTTAGTCTTGTATAAAAGCTGTTATTGTCATGTCAACATGAAACCTGTTTTTTCGTTATGCTTGTGTGTGCAGGTAGCTCTATATAACCCTGAAGCAGAAGGCAGCGAGAGTCCTGGGAGTCTGGGCGGCAGCCTGAGCAACAGTCTTTCAGAGCAGAGTTTGACGTCTGTCAACCTTAACAGCCTGAACACGGCTGTCAGCAGTGGCGGTAGCGTGCACAGCTACACACCAGTAAGAGCTTGTCTTTGTTATGTCTGTGAGTGGAATGATTGTTGCAGAATGTCTCTCTGTACAGGAACAATAGCTGACCCGATTCCCCCACAGACTGTGTCTTATCCCTCTCTCCTCATCTGTTTTATTTGATCATCATTTAGCAAATTTAAAGCATTCACATTGAAACAGGTTTTCTTTTGAGGTCTGTGATCTCCTGATTGTGACATAATCCAGGTGATTCAGACACTCACAAGGTGCAGAAGGTGTCTGCTTCACCCTTAGCAGCTGTGGAGGTGGGAACCAGCTAACAACATGTGCACTGGATCTCCAGCTCACCGCGGAAACCCTTATTTATTGTCTTTAAAAAAAAGTGCACATTTTTAATGAGTTTTTTTATTAGCATTCAAGAAATGGCATGAATAGACAACTTACATTTGTGTTCAAAAGTTCCAGCTACTGACTTTTGGTGTTTTTTCTAACTTTACCGCAGTGTCTCTGAGACTAAAACTTCTCCACTTCTCCACAGAGCTCCCTTTGTGCTCCCAGTCTGTGAGCTCTTCAGTCATGTATAATTTAATTGTAATATTTATGCTTCCAGTGGATAATGTGTGGGAGAAAGATTGTACTTGATATTTTTCTCCAATTTTTGACTCCGTGCTGCAGCATCGGCAGCAGATTTTCTTCTTTGCCCCGTTAAAGCAAACACAATACGATTTTTAAAGGCCAATCTCTGTTCAGGAACATTTGATGCACAATTAGAAGAGCAGGAAAAACAGGAAAAAGAAAAGATAAAAAAAGAACAGGAAAACAAAATGCAAAGCTCTTTATTGTTTCTCTTCTGTAACAGCTGCTCACCTTTTTTTTCACCATCAGTCACATTTCTCTGGTTACCTCCTACCTGCATTAGCAAAGGTCAGTGCAATCTCATCTCGTTAACCTCTCATTTCTGGAGGCCATCTTTTGTTTTTCTCCTCCCTTCATCACCCCGGCCACCCCTCCTCCTCCTCCTCCGTCCTTTCAGACTTCATCCGTGGAGTCCACTGGGATCGAGGTTAGTTCTGACTCATTACCCGGTGCAGGTGATCCTCTCCTGACTGACAGTTATTACTGGTGGCACCGCTGGCAGAGATCTTAAAGACACTAGGAGAGTTTAGTGAGAAGCTCCAGTTATTGGGTGCAGGTAGATTGTGTGGGTGATGCGTCATGATAAGTTGGCCTATATTGGCAGAGGCACACTGATCACAGCAAATTGCTTGTGCTCAGTGGTGGATGGTGAGGAAGATGACAGCTGGGATGAGATGACTAGCTGCAGTCACAGAATGAGGCAGAAACTAACTGTGTTCTGTTGTGTGTGCTTATATGGAAAGAACTCAATGTATGTTCTGGTGAGCTTGGTCTGATCATCTAACCTGGGTGGAAAAATATATATATATATATTTTAATTGTTATCAAAGTATTTCTGCAAAACAGTAAAATGTGTGTTAATTTTTTTTAATTATATACATTTTTTTTGTCATTTGAAATATTTTTTTGCAGCATTTTAGTTGGATTCATGGTTGAAATCTGATCTAGTGAATAAAAAAAACTTTAGATATTCAGTAGTTTAGAAGTTAAGACACAGAAGTTCCAAACAAAAGGAGAAATGTTACTCAAACATCATATTTCTACCATCTATTGGTGTCTAACGAGTGTGTCGTTACTACATTTGATTTACTTAAATTTTTTGGAAAAGAGTATTTATGAAATTTCTAATTCAGTTTTTCATGTAAATCACTGCAACACCGCTGCGTTCTCTTTCTAAAAAACAAATAATCTTTATCTTAACAACCACCAGTTTTCCTTCAGGTGCTGCTCGTCTCATTGAAGACACAATAAAGTTTGATGTAGTCACTCTTTCACAGTGACACAGTAATGGGATAAAACATGCAGAGACACAACTGAAACAGTATGAAACAGATAAAAATGGGTGTGGTCGTGTCCATATCAGTGTTTAAAGATGTTTATCACGCCATTCAGTCATAAAAATAATGAAGCAAGAAGACACAAACGTGCTAAAATAGATAAATGAGAGTGTAAATAAAGAACAGAAGATCATGGTTTAGCAGTTTCCCTCAGGGGATCAATAAAGTTCAGTCAACAATCTGAAAAAGAATCCACTTTCTTCAAACAAGCAGCATGTATTGTAAAAAAAATGTATGTGGAGCCGAATCCCCCCAATAAAAAAAATATTCTAACAGAAAAAAAAAGGGAAAAAATTCACCTCTGCTGCCATTTTCGGCATTAAATTATCAATATTACAACCTCATAAATCTTCTAACAGTTGCTTTAGGAAATATAAATGAAACAAGTAATAAACACAGTCCCTGTCAGACCCCCCCCCACGATAAGCCATGGCTGGCACAGGTCGGGAGATGTGCAGTATGAGGGGTGAGATGGTGGAGAAGGGAGTGAATCCTCCTATGGGGGGGGTCATAATGTGTCATAAAACTGTTATTGTTCAGATTAAAGCAGCGTGAGACCACAGCTCTGTTTGGGTGATGATGGACACTTTTTTACACATTTCTTTAATCACTTCCACCTTCTTTGCTCATGTATATTTTGACCACAGAAACTAAATATCAATTTGCAATAAATTTTGCATTAAACCTGAAATCCGGAGTTTCTTCTCAGAGAGCACCACCGAGGCAAAAAAATGTGTTGCACCTTTAAGTCCCGCCCCTCTGTTTCCATAATACAATAGCAAGCATCAAGCGTCAAACATGCACAGGCGCCATCTTTGTTACGATGGACACTTAATGGATAAGTTACATTTATACAATTGATATGGTTATTTAAGGCAGTTGCTAAACAACTCAAACGCTGGCCGGCTGTGGTTCTTCCGTGTACGTGCGCGCACGCTAGGTTGATTGACAGGTGTACTATGCAGAGGTAGAATGTTATTGGTTAGTGCTGCATGAAAATTAAGTGTGCTGCTATTGGACAGCGGAGGGCTTTGAGAAAGAAAAAAATCTGACGTTTTTCCTACATTATATTATAGAACCAGGTTAGAATATCACTTTTATGAAATATCAAAAAATCCTACATAACTCCCGAAAAGAAACTCTGGATTGTAGCTTTAAAGAGCGAAACCTGTCAGTATTAAAGTTGTATTTTTTTTCAAGAGCTTTTATCAATAATCACACCGTTTTCTTTCTCTTTTTGTCTGTCTTAATAAGGTGAGCAGCCATTCAGAACCTTCGTCCCAATCGCTGAGCCTCCAACAGCCCGCCCAGCCTCCTCCTCCTCCTCCCCCACCTCCCCCACAGCCCCAGTATGGACTACCTGTCCCAGAGTCACAAGACAAGCAGCTCTGCTTCTCAGACTTTGAGGACCTCAGCGCTTCTTTCCGCAGTCTTTACAAGTGTGTCTTCGAGCAGCCCTTTTCACAGCAAGGTGGGTGTCACCTGTTCACGTGAGCCTGTCCAACATGAGCTTCTGTGTGAGCAGAAAAACAAGCGTAAACCTCTGTCAGGCTTCGTGCACACAATTAACTGGCAGTCTTAAACTCACATTGAAATGCAGACAACTTAACACTGCTTTCACAGACAGCATTTCAGCATTAACCTCCAACTACCGCTACTCCCGCTCTGTTGTATTTAAATAAACAAACAATCTGTTGTTCCGCAAATCTGCATTTTACAGCTTCCACAGTCAGATGAGTAAAGGCAATTAAGAGTAAGAATCCAACAGGAGAAAAACATCTTTAGCAGAGCAGAGAAAAGGAGTTCTGCAGCTTTGATAGCAGCTAATTAGATTGCTTCTAAAGTTTGTGAAGCATCTCTTTAATTGCTTCCTGAAGCTTTCAGGTCACTGGGCCTCCTCCCTCTTGCTCCCCCATCACCACCACCGGAACATCCTACCACCTTGTTCCTCTCACTTTTTATCCCCCCCTCTGTGGATTTGTAGCAGAGATTGACGCGCTCTGTTGAGTTCTGCTGCTTGGGTTCACCGTCTGACAAGGTCGCCTTGAGTTTGTGGTCAGAGAGGTGCACGCGGACAAAAGAAAACGAGACACTGTGAAGTCTGGACGAGTCAAAATGTTGCTATAACATAAATGTGGCAGAAATAGCTATATGCTTTGAGGAGTAATAAACAGAAATGTTGTAGAAAATTATGTCAGCAGTGATGCGTTATGTTACAGCGAGTCAGCAACAGAATCCCAAACCACATCTGTGTGTGGCTCAGGTGGTGTTTCCATGTTAAACACAGCTGGATTCATTCACAGATTCTTGTTAGAAAAAGACAAATTTTATAATACAAACTCAAAAATTGAGTTTCTTTTTTCTTTATAATCAAAGGAGACAAAAAATCCTAAAAATTTCAAGTCAGTAAAGAGCTGAGAGACATTTTACATGTTACATTAACAGACACGTAATAAAGGATTTGATCTTAAACCACTTGTAAGATAAAACAGCTCCCTCGTGGCAGCAGTGAAGACGTACTCAGAGATGTGCTGAGCTCGGATAGACTCAGTTAACCTCTTCCACCGTTTTATGGTTTGTTTGTCACAAAAAGAAGCTTTTCATCATTCTTCAGCTCATCCTTGTCTTTAGGTGTTAAATAGAAAAACTGTAGATAAAAGAAAAGCTGTTTAATGAAAGACTTTACTGCAGTTTTTAGGAGTAAATGACATAAGAAGTTTTTGAAGAAGTTCCCTGGAGCTCCATGTACTGGATCTGTTTGTGTTTGGAATGAAAGTGGATCAAAGGCTTTCAAACACGACAGATTTACTAAGAGAGATGCCTGATACCAAGATGGTTTCACTTGCTTCATTATCACTAATTTATGTGAGTGTGTATATTTAAACAGAAACTAAATCCTAACAAGAAAAAAATGGAACTCTGGATTTATTTTTATTTTTTTTGACAGGTATGATGAATTTGTCGAGTGACTCCAGTCAGCAGACCCGGACCGCCTGCTCCTACCAGCACTCTCCCGGTGCAGGAAGCAGCAGCAGCAGTGGTCACCATCACCAACACAACCACAGCCAGACGCCGCACCACGCTCACCACCCTCACCTGTCCCCTCACCGGCACCAGGTGCACGGGCAGCATGGTCAGCACCAGCAGCATCCCACTCTGTCCCACCAGAGTCACACCGTACAAAGCTGCTCCACAACAGGTGAGAACGGTTCATGAGGGCTTTTTGAGGAATGTGTACAATTTTAACATTTCTGACTCTAATTTTATCAGATTTTATCACATGGAAAACACTTCAGCATCAGCAGCTTCGTCTGAATGAGAAACAGCTTAGTATTTTGTAAACCTAGCTAAGTTGAAAAAGATGCTATAAGTCTGGGCCATTTATCGCTCAGCCATAAAGTTGAGTTTTATTTTCCTCTGAGTGGCAACAAAATTTTACAAAGCAAAATTTTTATCGATGGTTTGAACTCAAAGATTAAGACTATAATTATTTACTGCTATGTAATTTAGTGCAGAGTGATATTTTTCATGTTATTTGGTGCTTGCAGACAATAAAAACGTGACCGCTGGCCAAATAATTCCTGTAAATTTACCGCATTGGCAGAAATGTGAACATTGAAGTGTGGAAAACGTGTGCAGTTTTAAAACGCTCATAATATAGAAACCCAGTCCACAACATGAACCTGCTTCAATCCCACTGAAGAGTTAGTTTCACACGTCACTCTCTCTCTTTTAATTATTGGCTTCTGATGTTAAACTTCAATATAAATAAACTTTTTGTTTTTCTTTATTTTTATTTATTTAAATTCTGAAAACGAGTTCAAGACATTATTTTATGTCACTTGTTTAAGATTTCCACCTTCATAAAGATGCACTTTTTCACTGATAATCAGAGCTGCGCTTCCTTGATATTTAGAAAATGTCAGTAGTTTCCATCAGGTCTTTAAACTAATCATTTGTGAAACCTTTTCTTTAATTACCACTGTGTTTTAAAATTTATTCTTTTCAATGAAATTCTAACTTCAAATTTCAGACCCAAACAAGCACCAACAGCAATTTACCAATCCTCCTTTAGATTTTAGGAGAACCCTTTATGTTCTAGTTATCCCAGTATCCATCCATAGTTGCTTACTGTATGTTGACTGTAAACAGCTAGTTTTGTGGTATATTTTTGTGTAGTGAACCTCCAGTGTTAGACCTGGAAAAGCATTGTGGGAAAATCCCAGCTCCTCTGAGAGTCTGATGTGCTGAATGACTGCAGTGAACAAACCAGGGAATGTAGTTACTGTTAAACCCTTTAACAGGGGCGGGGCTGCAGGGGGTTTGGGAGGGCAGCACGGGCATCAAGGTGAAGGTGTGATGCAACCAAGGGAAGCTGATGAAGACAGACCCGTCCATGACTTTAACCCAGAGGAGCATGAGTCTGGGAACAGTTTATAAAACTGTTCAATGTAGAGATCTATACAGGCCCAGTCAGGTTTGAGTCATGGTTGATAAAATCTTTACAAGAAAGACTGACTTTAGTGATGTAATAGGAGTAAAATAATAAATATAATGTTGTGCTGCAGGACTAGCTTTAGTTTCGCTTTCATATGTAGCTTTATGACGTGCTAATTTACCATCCACCAACATCAGAGCTTTATTATTTGAGTTTAAAGGGCCCGTTCATTTGCTCCGCCCCCCCCCAGCCAGCTCTGATTTGTTCCGTGCCCTGTACACAAACAGAACAAGAGCAACAGAGCTAATAAACACTATAAAACCCACATATAATAATCTGTTTTTGCTACTTTAATCCAGCTAATGTTAGTTTTAGTTGATCTGGTTTGACTGTCAGTGGGTGTAACCTGAACATGTCCAGGTCTCATTCATGTAAGACTGTTACTATGGTTTAAAAAAAGCATTACAGATATATCTAATTGAAAAGTTTCTGTTTAATTTCCCAGATTACAAGGATCGTCTTTAAACCAGCTTGTCTGCATCTAGCGCAGCACAAACATCTACTGATTCCTGAAAAGAGTGAATTCACTCAGCAGATGAACGAATTATTACATTTATATGACATTCCTTTTTCCCAGGAGGTCCCAGAGTGCAGCATTTATTATTGTAAAGCTGAGTTAACTTCACTAAGGATTTTTCTGCTCATATTTCCACACAGAGACCCCCCCCCACCCACACACACACACACACTGTTCAGATTGTAGTTATTCCAGTTGTGTTCTTTCACTTGAGCTGTGGTTGAGTGAAATCAGCTCCTCTTTAGCTTGAGAAAGTATGTTGTTTTTTTTTTTTGTTAAAAGCTAATCTGCTGAACTGTTCCTTTGTGATCTCATACCACCTTGTGGCTGTTTGTAAAATACACTCACACTTTTTTAACTCTATCAAATATGATTTTACTAGTTTTGGACACGAGTTTTGGACCCAGTTTTTGGATCAAAAGGAAAAGGAGTTTATACTAATATCATTTCAGGCTGAAAACAATTAGTCCAGTCGTAGAAAATCAATCAAGAACAGTAATATAAACTTTATAAGTTCAATCTTTACCTAAAAAAAGGTTTTCTTCTATTTATTATTTTTTTATGTAAGTTATTGAACAAACTTAATGTTAAATGTACTAAACTCAGCTCTTGAAAGTTGAATATTGATTATTATTTGTTTTAAATATTTCACAGAAGAACAAAATTCTTATTAAATATTATAAAACTCAGTTTTTCTAAAAACTAAATGACATATTCTGAAGCTGCATTATTTGCTTGTATTTGATTTTTTTTTAGCAATTTCTCATTCAGTTTCAAGTGAATTCTGACAGATCAGTATCACTAAATTATTACTTGCATGCAGATTGTGTATAACAGCTTCAAAGTGGAAGAAAATTAAAAACTTTTTGGGCAAAAAACATGACCTAAATGAATAAAAAAAACAATAAAACGTTCCCCAAATCCCACTTAATCTGCACGTCACTTTTAATTCATGTACAAACGTGAGTCATATTAAATCTATTAATTTAATCTATACATAAATGCAAGTCTCTGAATTTTTCAGCTGCATGTTTCAGCCTTCAGATAAAATTATTTTTGATACTATCTGAACAAAAAAAAAAGACGAGGCATTGAAGCACGTTAAGGTTTCACACAAAGCTGCTTTCATAAAGACGGACGTCTCAGTTTGGAATCGGACATTTGTATGCGGCATTTGTATGTTTGAAAGTCTTTCATTTGAGATTTGAAGCACAGTCATGTAATTAATCACCATCTTAAGTTCATATTGCTCAACGGCGCTACTGAAAACTTCAATTTCAACCTCTCTTAAGACATGCAAATGAAAAACTAATCACTTTCAGCGCTTCAGGGGAAAATTTCTTCCATTAATGCCCTTAAACCTGTCAAGCACATGTTTACAAGTGACAGTCAGTCATTAAAATGTCCCACCATTCTGTCTGTGATGATTAAAGTCACATTTTTTTATGAAAATGTACATTCCTCAGTGTAAGTGTGTTATCTGTAAAATCTGCTCTGTTATTTCGTGTGTCAGGACTGTCGTCCGACTGGTACCCGAACCTGGACTGGCTGAAAGAGAGCTGCCGCATCGCTACCAGCTACAACTGGGCTGATGTGGACCTCTCCCCATTTCAAGGTTACACACACACAAACTCTCAAAAAGTCCCGGTTTCATCATCGTGAACAACGCTGATAAGAAAACTGATGAAATGTTTATACTTCTGATCAGTTCCTTTGATGAAACATCAGGTCTTCGTCTCACCTCTGAGGAACAAAAACCAAGAAGCAGTTCTTTTCTTTAATGTAACTGTCTAATAAAAAACAGAGAGGCTGCCAGTCGGTTTCTCTGTGCACACGCAGGCTGTCCAGCACCCTCCCAGTTGTATGATGTGAATAATCCAATTAGGTCTTGACTCACTAACAGCCTATTATCATGGTCAGTGCACAAAGCTGGCTGCATCCACATGCAGCTGATGAAGGGGGCTCGTCTTAAAACACACAGGCTGCTGCTGGCTCTCTGCCTTTTTTCCCTCAAACACTTATTCAGCTGCAAATAACAGAGACGGAGCCTCATTCTCTGTTAGCTCCAAATAAAAAAAGATATAAATGTCATTAAGGGAACTATTACACTGTGTATTTTATTTGGTAAATAAAAACAGGAAGCGTTTAGGCTTTTCAAGCTGTCTGGTGATGACACGACATTATTTGTGTTTTTTTGAACTATTAATTTCCTGTTATTAGTTTAAAAGTCCTGAACAGCAAAGAATCATTGATAAGTATTAAAGACTGTTAGTATGTTACTCTGGTTGAGCTCCAGAAATCTTTGTAGAGATGAAACATGCAGAACTTCACCAGTGATGCAGTGAGATTTAAGGTTCAATCTAGAATCGTCACAAAAATCTTTTTATGCAAAAACACATTTAGAGTCATTTTTAAAAACAGACAAACGGCTTTGAGTCAATTAACGAAAAGTCTGGTTTCAATTTGAACAATAACAGCTGATTAAAACCTGCATGAGGGTGGAAGATTCATGCTGTGAACATCAGGAACAGATGAACAGTTCAGTCTGAAAAAAATTATTCGTTTTTAAAGGATTCCTTTTGGAAATGACACAGAGGCTCAGCACAGTAGCAAAGTCTCATCAAAAATCTAAAACAAAAAGGTTATTTATCATCCAGCCTGAAAGAAATCTGAGTACATCTGTTATTTTAAGGTATTAAATCACCAAAATAAATGTTTGTGGAAGGTTTACTGGGAGTTACACAAAAGGTCTTGAAGTTTTCAGTCTAAAAAAAGGGACTAAAAGTAGGTAAAGAGTGTGTTTACAATCAGGCTACAACATAAATCTTTATGTTAGCTGTCGTACAGACACAGAAATTAAATAAATACTACTAATAAATACATACTACCATTACAATGCTGTTTTTCTGTGTGTGTCAGGTTTAAAGGAGAGCATGAGGCAGGCTGAGCTCAACAACTGGACCCTTGACGCAGCTCAGATGGCCGACTTGTGTTCCTCGATAAACCAGTTCTTCACAGCCACGGGGGTCATCCCCCCTCAGGGCGCCAACCACCCTCAGCCTCAGGTTCAACACGCAACGGCATCGTCAGCGCCGCAGCGCCCGGCTCAGCCGCATGGCACCATGCATCCGAAACCGGGTCACCACTCTCAGCACGGGCAGCACAACCAACACATCGGAACGGGTCGGTCCACACAGCTGTGTCAAACTATGAATGTGTTTTTGTTTTTGAATAATTAAAAGTCAAGAAAAAAGACACAGAAACAGAAAACTAGCTAAAAAAGGGTCAGATGACGATCTCTAAACCTTAAATCAGTAGCTCAGTGGTTAATTTTTTGAGTTGCAGTTCCATTCAGTGTAACTCTCAAAGGCATTTCAGTGTGACAGAAGATCCAATTCAGGCTTTGAAGCTGAAATATTTTCATTTTCCTCAATATGCTATTATCATGCCTTTAAATATTTGCAAAGGCATTATGGATGTTGTCATTTTCAAGGCCACTCGACTAAGAACGTGTGAATAAAGGGGAGGTTTAATCACTGAAGGGTCCTCTGAACAACTGGAGATTCTAGTTATCTGAATTCATTTAATATGGCAGAATGTGTGTGTGTGTGTGTGTGTGTGTGTGTGTGTGTGTGTGTGTGTGTGTGTGTGTGTGTGTGTGNTATACACATCTACATGATAACAGTTTGTGCTCTGCAAAGACAAAGGTGTGAAAGTCGGTATACTAATCTGACAGTTAGTCATTGCCCTTTTCTCTGTTCTCTCACACAGGAAACATGTACATAGACTTGAGACAGAACATTTCTTCTCTAATGGGTCCACCGGGGTATCCTCACATGTCCCCCATGAGCTCCGCCGCACCCAACATGACAGGTGACTCCTCCGTCGGGTCGGAACAAGGTGGTAAAATACATGAAAATGTAGAAATGCAGAAGCTGTGTTAAATGATTAAACATTTCAATAAGAGTTTCTCAGGAAGTCTCATCTGATTTTTTCACAACTGGAAAATCTTTTACAGCCTGAAACACAGAATAAAATCCAAAAAATTCTACTTTTTAAACGAAATTGTTTATTGGACAATACTAATGCAATTTAATATACAAGAATATAATAACAATATAATAAAAATAATAAAATATGCACTTTCCAATTGTATTACTTAAATCATCCACCAGAGGGCAGAAGATATGAAATTATTACAGCAGGTTTTCAAGGAAAGTAATAACCCTGATAGAAATATTCAAATATGATTAATTTAGCTATAATTAAGTGTGTGTTCATTATGATAGAGTGACTGAAGCTCTATAGTAACTTTACATGATGACAGACACTGTTGATTTAGTTGTCCTGGAGTTTCAGTTACAACTTTCAAAGTCCAAAGTCTTTGAACAGGTAGATATTTTATTTCAGCTTTACTATTTAACCAAATGACTCGGGTTTGGGACCTTGATATGAATCATATTGTGACATCAAACTGTCAGAAAAAAGAAAGGTCAAAATCCAAAATAACCAACCATTAAGATTTTCACTGATACATTGACCGATTTAGGCTAGAACACATTAAATCAAAATATTAAAAATGGAAAAATACAGGAAATACCAATAATACAAAATATATGATATTATTATTATTATTATTTTTATTATTAATATTGCACAAACTTAAAAAAACTATAATATAGTTCAGAAAATAAGTCAATCAAAATGTATCAAAATGTCTCAAACGCTCCAAAATGTCAAACAATTCTCCCTTAAACTCCAAATCTGAAATGTCTGTTTGTCCCAGTGAAACTGATGTAATCATTTTGGGTTGGGCTCAGCTTGTGAAAGAGTGAATATCAGTGAATGACCCAGTTTCATTGAGGACTCTCAGCAGGTCATTTCACTCATTGGAGCTCCTGGATTCATGTCATGTTCTTGAAAAGAGCAACAGAATGAAAACAGATGAAACCCAACTTTACTCGCATCATCTTCTCACCTCCAGGTCATCACAACCAGCTGAACCACCAGCAGCAACAGCACGCGCTGCCTCCGGGACATTTTCAGGTGAGACGTCTGCTCGCTGCTGACGACATCCAGGACGATTTTGACTGGGACTCCATCGTCTGAACTAACAGAAGCACCTGAAATCTGAACAAGCAGCAGAGACAATGTGGGACAGTTTTGATATGTTGGTATGAAGGTGGCCAACCTGCTTCCTTCACCTGCGTGAAGAAACGGACGACAATCCAAAAGAAAAACAAATGGAAAATCATTTTGGACCTTTTTTTTCTAACAGAAGTGGCCGTTGAGTCTGAAGACAATCATTCTAAGAGTAAAAGACAGACTTTTTAATGCGGTGTTGGAAAAATCCAAGAGAAAAACCCAACGTTAAGAGTCGCCAAAGTGTTGTCAAATCTTCTGTGAACTGTTTTCTTTTTATCTTCTGTGTGTTTCCTGCTGCAGCTTGTGTCCCGTGTCTGCAACGTTTTCCTACCTATGAGAGAAAAGAACAGAAGAAAAAAAACCTCTTAAAAAAAGAAAAAAGAAACACTTCTTACACACTTCAAGCGTGTCCAGATATTTCAACCTTCCTTCACCCTGCTTGTTACTGAAACCGCTGTGACCGTTAAAAAAAAGAGATTATTCATAAATGTTGAGTGAAGCGCCACCTGCTGGTTTAAACAGGGATTACCCCTGAAAAAAAACATGAGCCACAATTTCTTCCTTTATTAAGTCATTTTGACTTAAATTTTGCTTAATTTATGCCATAAGATTGAATGTGCAACAAATTCATTTTCTCAAAGTGAAATGCTTGCAAACATAGTTACATCTGTGCCACTTATCTGAATATGTGAGGTTAACTGTGCCGTGTGGTGCTTTCAGTGTTCAGATCCTATCGGCCTGCAGCAAAGATCTTTTTTTTCTTTCCCTGTGTCTTTAACAGAGATCTTTATTTTCAGACCTATAAGCTAAGGCAAACAAAACATACTGTGGAATAAGCTTTTTAGGAACAGCTACAAACAAGAGACAGGAGTGACTTTTTCAACATTAAGCTCCAGTTCTCTGGTAAAACATTTAGTTTCTTAGATTTCTGTCATAAAGTTTCCAGTTTCCAGATAAATCATTTGGCAGGAAAAAGAGCAGATTTTGCACAATGCCTGTTAGTATTGAAGTAACAAGTGAAAAATAATAATAAAAAAACACTAAACGTTTTCATTGTTTTGTTTAAAAGAAAAAAAAAAATCAACAAAGAAGCATTTAAAAAATGTTTCACCTTGTTTTGGTTATTGTGACGTAAAATTTGTCTATATGTACAATTGCGTATAGTTGTCTCTTATTTCCTTCAGCATACTCGGCTTCACACAGCTAAAAAAATACACATAGAAGAAATTAATTTCTTTGTTTTGACACTTTAAGTTCTCATATTTCCTACTGTAAAATTTGGACCTTAAAGTAGTCCTTGATTTGGATGATCTTTGTGATTATTCAGATGGTTAAAGCAACATTTCATTGTAGAGAAAAAAGCTAAATACTTGTTATTTCCATTTAATGCTGTATTTCAATGACCAGCATATGTATATCTTCTCTGTTTGTGTGTTATTGTCTTTGTAAATAGCCGTATGTTACTCTTCAATTTGCCCTTGAAAAACATAAAAAAGAAAAAGAAGCTGCAAACGGAGACAGTGTTTTGTAATTTGACCTTCTGGATTTGCATCATGTACATATTTTCAGCATATCGTAAATAAGTGATTTAAGAAAAAAAAAAACTGGCATTATGTGTGTCATAAATATTCTGTGTAAATCTGTTAAGTGTTTATTAAAATGTCATGGGCCATTTTTACTGCGCTCACGCTGCAACTGCTGCCGTTCTTTCACCAGCTGTTTGATTTACAGGTTCTGTAAAAGTTTTACTGTGACTCTGAGCACATTGTTTGTGCATTTGTCTTCTTCAGGTAAAACCTGATCCTATCACAGGAAGAAATGCAGCTTTTTAAGTTAAGAGAAAACCGTATTTTTAACTAACAGCTTGTTGTCCAACAGGTGTCAGCCAAGTGCCAAGCAACACTTTGTTTGTTTTCCACTGCATGTAAACTCAGCAGACCACCCATGTTCTGTTACGTGAAAGTCACACAGTGTCCAAACGGTATTAACGGCTCCATTTCTCTGGTTGTCTGTTAACTTCATAATGTTGAACAATACTTCAATAGGTTAATGCAATTGGGTCACGAGTGGTTTCTGCTTCTGTTTAGGCAGTTGAAGGTGGTTAATGATGAAGAGATCAACTGAAGGTTTTATTTGTAGTTCAGGATTATTTCAAACAGCCCAGTTCATTCATTCAAACAATATTTTAAGACATATTATGTGAATTGTGCAAGTGGTTAATTCCTCGTTTCAATAAGATGAATAATCCATGAATTTATTGGTCCTTTTTGGATGTGTTTGACTGTGTGCCAGCTGCTGATATTGCAGATGTTGCTGAGCTGGCTGTGGACCTAAAGGAGAGTTCATCTCACACAGATCTGGACCACCTTACAGCCCCCAACCCAGAGGATTCTTAACCTAGTCCAACCTGCCTCCCGCTCATCAGGCTGCCCGCCCACCAGTACCAGCCCCCCTCACTCACACACACACACCATCCTCTCCCTCTCATGCCGTATGCCATTCCCTCCCTCTCTCACTACACTTCCTCAAAGTGGTCAGAGCTCCTCTCTTTTCTCCTGTCCTCTCCACATCCTTCCACCTCCCGTTATTTTTACTGAACCTCTCTGTTCTTCTACTCAAACACAAGGCGGCTGTTTCTCAACCTTAAAACATTATTTTCATTCCTGACCTTTTTTTTTTGGGGGGGTCACTCATCCTCTCTCTCTCTCCGGTTTGTGTGTCTGGAGTCTCCGGTGTCGCCGAGTGAGTCTCCAGAGGTTTTGACAGGAAAAGAGACTGGAGAAGAGTTTTCAGCACAATGAAAGTTCAGCTGCTGCTCCTGTTGGCCCTGGTTGGCCTTTTCTGTGCCTTCACACATGCAAGTAAGTGTACTCTCTTTCACTGTCCTGCTGTTAGCACACTCTGTCCCCCTCTCTGCCTCCATGTGCCCTCCATACACCACTCTTTGTCTGCTTTATCCTCCCTGAATTACCACTTCACAGGCTGGATTCAAATAGATATGAAGGAGGTTCACTTTTAATATCTGTCCACTGATAGGATTACTTGATTTCTTTGAATTTCTATGCTTAAACACATTTGTTTCTTTGATTTTGAAAAATTAAAAATCCGCCGAAGTTGCATCAGCCAATGGATGTCTGCATTCCAACCTTTAAATTTCACTTCAACCGAAAAGTCCTGAATGAAAAAAGGCAAAATTTTGAGTGACGAAAGTGTTATAACAAAGAGAGCGCGGTCAAATGATTGTTCTCTGTCCACTGAACAGGCAAATCTTTTGTTTTTATTTCTCACTTGTTTCACATCATCTAACATTTTTGAGGCCAGACACAAGGAAAGGTTTGATTTGCTGCCACAAGGGAAAAATATGATGTAATAGCAGAAGCTCTACTGCCTCGTGTCTGTAAATCTTGGCACTGGTAAAGAGAAGAAAGGAATATCCTTTGGAAACCTCCCAAAGCAGATCTCATTTGCAGGAAGGAGGGGGGGGGGGGCTCGTGGCTGTAAAGTCTAACATGCACATTTCTCTAAACGCCCTCTCACTCCTGATTCTCTGTAGTTGAAACTTTGCTTTTCGGCTCTGATTATTTCCCAGAATTCTCTCCCTTTCTTTCTGTCCTGCTGCCTTGATTTTTCCCTGCCTTTTTGTCCAGGAGAAATACCGGCAGTATGAGGAGTGTGTGTGGAAGAGGTATGAGGGAACTGTAGGGCAGGGCTGTGCTGTTTTAGGTGCATGTATTAATAGTGAGAGGCTCTATATTTAAGAGGGTCATATGGAAGAGAGATGACCAAGAGTGAGCTCTGAGAGGTGCCCCACCCTTTCCAAAGTGTTGGTAAACCGTTGGACGCGCCACCCCTTGGCGTTTACCCATCTTTGGTGGGGTGTCAAGCCTTGCCACTTAAAATCCCCCTCTCGTGTCTCTCCCCCTTTCGTTGAACAGCCCTCCTCCTTTCTCCAACTCCCTGCTCTCTTTCTGTCTTCTAGTCTCATGAGCTTAAACCTGCCAGTTGGTACAGACTGGATTTATTTATTAATTACAACCTTTACCAGTGGATGCACTTGTATTATTTACCATAGAAAAATAATTGCCAGAAAGATCCTAAATCCTGCCGTCTACCCGTAACAAAACAGAAGGGAAACAAAGAAAGTAACTCAGACCTTCTTACTTCACACGTCCATCTCATCTGCTCGTTTAACTAGAAACCTTCTGTAAAAGCTTCCTTCCTCTTTCTGCTGCCCCTCACTGTTTCCCCAATCTCCCACTTAATGAGTTTTGTCTGCCTCGCTGGTCCAAAACATCCTAATTACATCTGGCCACTAAGGTCAGTGGCCTTCATCCAAGAAAATGATTTAAATACCACCCTTTAACTTTAGTTATGCCATTAAAATAAGAACATGAAGAACGAGCTATTTCTGGTTCAAATCAGTCTTATTGTGAGGAGGGAGAGGAAATACTTGCAAAAAATGTCTGCAAGCAGAAAGACACATCTGTTAGAGGAATGAGCTTTGAGTTTCTTTTACCCTGATGTCCTAAAACTGCAGCTTCTGTAAGGTATGAGAGGACAAACTAATCACAAACAGAAGCAGGAGAATTATTTTTAGCTTTTTCTGTGAAAACAAACACAATGTTTCCCATGTCCTCACCAGTGCGTGACATGTTGCAGGAGGAAAATTGCAAAAGGAATAAGGATAGCCACTGACAAATGAACACAATAAGAACTTTGGGTGTTTCCCATGTGAAGGTCATCAAGATTAGAAACACATCAAAAGGTTTGCTTTAAAAAAACAGCATCATGGTTTTTGTTTTGTTTGTGATTTGTATACGTTAGAAGAAATGAAGAGAAAATGAAAAGGGATGCAGAAAAGTAGTTTATTTGGTAATTTCTTCTTTGGTAGTTGAAAGTCATGCCATCGACGATCTGGTTCATTACATTTACAAAATGCAGTCAAACCTGCAAGGCATGAGATTAAAGGCCAAATTGATTTTATGCCAGTTTCTAACCCTGATGAAGTCCAGATGTGCTCTACTGTAAGTTCTTCTTATCTAGAGAAGGAAGAGAAAAACATCAGTTCTTATAGGAGAATGGATGCTCACTGTGTTGTTTCTGATAACACTGTCTGAAAATATTCCATCTGGTCTGTTGCTTATGTACAATTTCCAGTTAGTATTGCATGTTGTGGTCCAGTATCTGTATAAAGATGGCCTTCTCCTGCTTTGTGGGTGAGGTTAAGTGATACGGCATCTCGTGTTAGAACCATGATATCTTTATCATGTCCCTCCTCCAGTGCCGTGAAAACATTCCTGAGCTCTAAAGGTGAACACACTCACACTCCCGTCACATGGTTTTTCCCTCCCACACCGAACTGTGAACTAGCACATACACACATGCGTAAACAGGGGCCCTCATTGGCATCTAATTGTGATTCTATCTGTGGTTGGAAGCTGCTACTCCCACCTCTCGTGTCTCTCACTGCCTCCCTCACACCTTAATTATTCTTCTCTTTTATTTATTTTTATATTTTTTAATTTTTTGTCAGGCAGGAACCAGGCGCACATCAGCACCTCAGTGTCTCTCATGTCTGGGTTTTACTTCACCCTTCTTTTTCTGTTTATCTGCATCACATCATGCTTTTTAGGGAAACTGTTAAGCCAGAGTTATTTGTGGTCATGAATTTAATGTGGTACATTAGTAGGACATTTTGTGTGAACACTTAAAGACCAAAAGAATTAGAGAATGTTGTCAAGAAATTGGTTTGAGGCAAAAATCATAGTGTCACTTTTATTATAATTCACCCAAAGAAATGTGAACCCTTTTCATGAATAAATTATGATGTTGTTCATTTTTCGCCAACTTAATTTTATTACCCCCCAAAATGTCTTTTTGAATATGTTTTCATATATCAATTCAGGTGTGCAACATGTTTTTGGATCTTTGTAAATTTTTGTTTCGGTGATAGTATTTGAAAGGGAAATAAGAGAGGGACCAAGTACACACCCCTTAGGGACTCCAGAAACAAGAGATGCTAATAAAGGAAATGCCTCTGATATCTGCAGTTTCATACCATCATCAGACTCATACATGCTCCTCTAAAAGTCCAACCACAGTAAGCATGTATATATGAACTGATGGAGACTCTTACTTGTGCAGCACCAGGGGTTCAATTCCAGCCCTAAATCTCCTGAGCGTTTGACATGGATGTACATGTACAGTGTTATCCCCTCGGTGTAAACACAGCAGTCACTCATCCCTCTCTATGTGAAGACAGACTATTTTAAGCATCACGTTCACCTCAATATTAAAACCCACCACACTGAGGAGACTCTCCTCCACCTTTATGATTTCTTTTTGCCCTCTTCTTCTATCTTCTCCATGGATTCACTCTTCACTTTCAAAGGTTTTAGCTGCAACAAACTTATTCTCTGGGAGTGTCAGGGTCAAAGACAGATGAAAAGCAGATTAAATGGAATATAGAGGAAAAAGGAAGTAGATTGCAACAGTGTTACTCACTAATGCTGCTGTTTTAACCCAGAAGGGTCGTCTCTGTGGGAAGGAAGCACTAGTCTGAGCTAATTGTGGGAACTGTACACATAATGAAACAATTGTCAATGGAGGTTGGGAGGGTTGGCTTATTACACATGCTGTAGTGTACAGTCATACTCTGTGAAGCGCAGACTAATATATCATTGCATACAGACGTTGCAGTCTGACTCCATGCCCCCCCTCAATGATCCAGAGCAGTGGGAACAAATGTTTTGTTATATTTACCCTGCCTGCTGGTAATGAAGCCAATGTGGGGCATTCAAAGTTATTCTTGCCCTTGTAAAGTGTTCTTCATTGTTTCAAGTATTTAAAGGGACTTGTATAAAACAGACATGGAGAGACCATGATGTCAGCAACTAAGTTTAGAAAACTCACTTTTCTGCTCTCAGCACGTTTGGAGGGATGAGTAGATTTAAACAGACTCGACTTTTCCAAAGAGAAGCAGAAGAAGGAAATTTCAGGCCAATTTTTTATTTTTTTTGTCAGTGGAAAGTAGATTGCAGGCTGTAATTTTGGTGCCCCGCTGAAGTGTACCTCCCTAATTTTGAAGCGGCGCTGTCCAGGCTAAACTTTCAGTTGTGGCTGAAGTGATGCTGAATATAAGAAGATGGCGTGAGAGTTATTAGAAGGAAATTATTTCATTGAAAGTAAGCTGATTCTTATTCCGGTCTTTCCCAAAATACACAGGAATACATTTAAGTCTTTATACAGCTGCAACAAAATGGCTCTGTTTATTGCAGTCACTAAAAAGCTCACCTTAGGATATCATCATATCGTGATTGTAGGTGCTGTGTTGAGTTTCTCCCATGTTGCATCAGGTTTTGATTGGTTTAGCAGCTAAACCTTCCTCAGCTCTCGTTCTACTTTACCTTCTTTCACAGGAAATGAGGCAGAGGATACAGCATTCCATTTCACAAAGACACAATCCCAAAGACAGGATGGAGGGGTAAAGGAAGGGAGGATATAGTTTTTGTGAGGTCACTAGATAGAATAGACATGCTGCCATTGTAATTGTAGACTGATGATGGGATAATGATTTGGGAGAATGTGCAGGCTTTTTTAAAATACACCCATCCTCACAAAGTGGAGGCTCCCTTTGTGAGATGCCATTTTGATTTTACAACAGTACTTTATGTGACCATGCAAAGAGAGAGAAGACAAAGGATCAGCTTGCTTTAGTGAGTTGCTGCTATAATTTGAAAGTCTAATTTATTGTCCTCTTTGAATGCTGTGAAGTTCCCACAACCAGATATTATAATCTTGTGCACACTTGTCTTGCCTTAAAGGTTATAAAAATGCTAAGGGCTTCACAAAGACACATACTCTTGCAACTAAACCAGCCACTGACCCTTGAGCAAACTTTTGACCAAAATCAAAATTGAAACCTTAGATTCAGTCTGTCTCAACCAGTTTGGGTAACAGAACAGATTAGCATCCAACATGATTATAATTTCTGCAAACGTTTCTCTTCTTAGGTCCGACAGAGTATTACACCACTGAGAAAGGAGCAGAATTCACCACGGCAGGTGCTGGGACTCCAACAGATGATGTGTTAGTCACCAGTCCTCCTCCCACCACTCTATCCGAAGTTGCAGCTACGACAGAACCGCCCTCTATCACAACAGTTGATATCAAAGAGACCACAGTTGAGCTCACAACTTCTACTGATGGGGTGACGGAAGTACAAGAGTCTACAACTTTAACTCCTGTAGCTGAGACGACTGCTCCCATAAAGGAGACCACAACCTTTGCAGAGGATTCTGCTGAGGAGACCACAAGTCTCGCCGAGGAGACCGAAGCACCGACCGAAGAGACTGAAACGCTTGCTGAAGACACCGAATCACCTGCTGATCCTGAGGTGTCACAGACCAGCAGCATGAGTGAAGCAGTAGACATCGAAGGTGCAGAAGGTGAGGAATGGAAGATTTAAAATAAAACAAAAAAATCTGAAAGCTTTTGCAGAAATTTGTTGTTTTTAAAGCAGTACTGAAAAACTTTTAAAACTTTAAGCTACAATTTTGAAACTTGTCTAAGTGGATACTCACCAAAAAACATGTTCAGCTTCACATTAAACACTCTCGACCCTCCGGTGGCTTTACAATAGACTAAAGAACCTCCGTAATTCGGGTCTCAGTCGGAAGTGGTGTTCTGGTGATTTATGCTGCCCTGAAGAAAAAGGCCACCATAGTAAGAAATGACACCTTATTTCATAATGAACTGTCATTCGATGTTTATACAGTATTCTTATTTATGGCGAATGTGCCCTGTTAATTGTTTAAGCATATTTTTATCATCCTTCCCTGATATCTTCTATATAAAAGCCCTCTGGGTCCTTGGTGGCCATTGTTGGGTCCTTCTCCTCTGGGTGTGTCCAAACATTTGCCTGTTGCTCTGACAATGCAAAGAAAGTAAACATAACATGATATTGAGTGTTCCTGTCCTGGGAGAATTTATTTGATATGTAAAATGTATTTATGGAAAAATATAGAAACAAAAATAAACAATAAATCTGTTTATTGAAGTCAAGACTGTGGAACGGCACGTGTGTGTAGCACATCTCCACA
Source organism: Pachypanchax playfairii (assembly GCA_006937955.1). NCBI lineage: Eukaryota > Metazoa > Chordata > Actinopteri > Cyprinodontiformes > Aplocheilidae > Pachypanchax > Pachypanchax playfairii. The sequence goes on from SSNP01000007.1 coordinate 8,103,635, forward strand.
GGTAGCATATTTCTGCAGAACACTGGTTCCAGCAACGGCTGTCTGAGACACGGCTGCGGAAAAGCTATTCAGTACTGCTTTAAAGGAATAAAATAAAAGATATTTTTTTGATATTTTTTAGAAATTATATAGTAAGTCTATGAAAATGAACCAACTATTATCTTACAGAAGGGCTGAGCTCTGGACAAATAGTTGGCATTATTATTGGCGCCATCTTGGCGTTGGTCATCGTCATCGCCGTGGTGATTGCAGTGATGAGGAGAATGGGCAAATACTCGTAAGTACCTCACATCTCTGAGCAGATACTGAAAACTTAAATGAAGTGAAGGCTACTTTAATACACACAGTCACCACTTCCTGTTTCCTCTGAATATCGAGCCAAGATACAAACACATTTAGTCATTAATTCCGGAGTCACATTACATCACAGTTAATGATGTAATGGGACTTGTTGCTCTGTTTGATAAGATGATTCCAGACGTTCAGGTCAAACTTCACAGCTATTCAACCATACATGGTCTCAAAGTTCTATATGTGTTTGAAAACCATGTTCTGCTAGAGCGTAAATCAGATTCCTTCCCAGTGATATCAGTCTGACAGAACACACCTTCCCCTGTTAGAAAATTAGGATTAGTAATGTTTTTTATGTCGCAGGTCAGCCAAGAGCAAGAACACTGTGAAAAAAAAAAGATGTTATGGTTTCTGTTAACGTCTCTATTTGATTCCCTTTGCTAATGTCATAAACCTGTTTTGATGTTATATAACAAGTCTTCTCTCCAAGACTTCCTCCAAAAACATAACCGACAAAATGTATTTGTAGCTGCATCCATAACTGACACACAGTCCTGTGCTTCAGGGTGAAAAATCAGGCATTCACAGTGACAAGTAACTCTCTTTGGCCTCAAAATGACTTTGTTTATTGACTCAGTGTCAGTCTACATGGCCAGTGGTCATCATGTAGGCTGGTTTTATACAGCTTGATTTAATCCTCACAAACAGAAGGAGCTTGTGTTTGTTGGAAGTGCGGCGTCAACAACTTCTGTTACTAATCGTCAGATTTTCTGTAATTGCTGGTATATTAATAAAAACGTCACAACTTGAAATCTTGATGTTAAAATATGATAAAAAGGTTAAAAAATAGCCTAAAAGCTTATGAAAACCCTGGATTATCTTTTCCTTTTGCAATTTGTTCTTTATTTCTCATTCCATTTTTTTTCTTTACATTCATTTATGATGAAGGGTGGAAATTCATTGTAAACAACATGTAAATAATTCCCAGAATAACTAACTGAAAGGATTATTTTTGCCGTTTTGATTTATCTTTCTGTGTAAAACTGTAAATAATTAATTTGTTACTCCTTTTAGATCAATTTCTAAGAAGATGTTTGGAAAAATAAGAGTTTTTGTGACACTGAATTAATGGCTTATCTGAACACATCTGGAACCAAAGGTTCATACTCTCTTAAAACAGCTTCAAACTCAAAAACATGTTATTTTTCTGAAAAATAGTTGGAAATTTATATCTATGCTGCAGGTGACCCTGTAGCACCCTGGAAGTGTTACATTTTGCTGCTGTTGGTGATATTTAAGCTTATTATTCACAATCACATTTTTATGTAAATAAGTGGAAAGTTAGTAGTAGTGAAAACGTTTAATATTGCTATGAAATATTTGTAATAAGAGATGTTTTAAGATGGGAATAATATACTTTGATCATGGCTGCATTCAAACTAAATCTTAGCTCATCAGTTCTGTCAGACATAAACTTTATTTCTCTAAACTGAGGCTATTCAAGGTATCTAAAATATAAGACACTATTCATTTATCCCTTTTACTTGAGAAAAATTCTTTAAAAATATTCCTTAAATACTTAGTCTGAACACAGAGTGCAAAAATCTTCTGTTGAAATTCCCTGACTGGTTTTCTCTCTCTCTCCCACAGCCCCTGAGGAAAACGCTGACCAAGCAGCAGGAGCATGTAAAGTTCTGGAAATTTTAAACTACTGAACTATCATGTTGCTTTTGATCTTATTAAACAAGAACAATACCAGAACTAAACTCATTTAACACAGAGTCCGAACTGATGCCAAACCAAGATGTGCCGAGAAATTTGTTTGTGTTGATGTACTGTATTGTTTGTGAGGGAGGAGGGCATGAGCAGCATTCTCATGCCCCCCTGCTGCCTCTCTGATAAGAGGGAGCTGCTGACATTAAAGGCTCTGCCTTCTCTTATTCCCTTGAAGAGAACAAAGAAAGTGTCAGCAGGAAATCTCAAAGAATTTTTCAAATGCATTTTGTTGAATAAAAAAAAAACAAAGAAACAGACGATCTGACACACGGAGGGGGCGTTTCTGTCCTTTAAATTATTATTAAAAGTTGGCAAAAAAAAGGAAATCAAGAAATGCTGCCACAACAAAATGTATGTATAAATGCAGGGGAACTTCGTAGAATAGAATCAATGACTTTCTCATATGTTACAGTTGCATAGGCTAGCTTTGGATAATAATGCATCAGCAGTTTGTACCGGAAACTGTAGCACGTTTTGTAGCTACAACATCCCGGATCAGCAGTTAAAACCGTTTCTTGTGCAGCCAGAATACCTGACATGTTGGCCGATTGTACGTAGCACCGTGTGCAAAAGTTGTTCTGACAACACGCGTGTACTCAGTGGGTAAGCAGAACCGTCAAGGCTCTCTCATTTGCAAGAGTAACATGACATTCTGCCCACTTTAACACTGACTCATAAAAACCTAATACTTATCTGTGAAATTTAGCAGAAGGGTTTGTGCCACTGTCTCTGGTATTCTCTTGCTAGCAAGGAGGATTTTAACCTTTGTAGTGCATCATTAGTACAACTATCTTAAACTCTTAGACTGGCACCCACTTAAAAAAATTGAGAAATCCTGAATTTTTTTAAGCTGTCAGCAGTTCTTAGACATAACAATGGATTTCTAGTTTATCTGTCATTGTATTACCAAAACATCCACCCAGTCATTAACCCCAGATTGCACACACGTTTCACATTTACTAGCTGCAGTTAGTTTTAGTGCAGTTTTAAACAGTTAAGCCTTATTAGGTATTTTTGCAATTGTAGCTGTGCTAATTGAAATGAACTCACAGTTTGTCCCTGCGTGCTTTTAAAAGCATATTTAATACAGTATGTGCACTGAGTGAGTGGAGTAATGTTTGATGAAAAGGCTTTAGACACTGCAAATGTCTGCAAAGAATTGTTTGTTTCCTACTTTGTGCGTTTCATTGTTTCCAAGTCTTTAATTTGTTCCATCTGATTTGTTCCAAGCGTTTATTTAATTGCAGTTTTTTTGTTTTGTTCATACTGTTTCAATAAAAAAAGATGGAAATTCTAAATATTTCACATCTCATCAGAAGCTCGTCTTTGTCTCTTTCAATTTACTTTATTATTTGGTTGCCACAGAAACAGCTAGAAGTGAACTCATTGTTGACCAGTGTGGAAATCCCTCTTATGGACTTGTGACCGTTACCGTCTCATGACACAAATTTTCTTTTTTTTTAAGTGAACTATAAAACACTAACATGTTTCGCGGGGCTCCTTCAGCTGCTCCCTCTGATTGGACTATTCAAAAGCAGTGACTCAAATCTTAAAAAAAAGGAGGGAAACACTTTCAAAAAGCAGCACCAAATACGGTGAACCATATGGTTGAGAAATGTTGAGACCGTTGAGCTCTGACGGTTAGGTGTGTGTTTTGTACCGTGTTGTGGAGTTTTTCATACTGTGCTGTTAAGCTGAGGCAAAACTCCAACAGCAGACTGTGAGCTGCACAGAGATGCTCTGTGTCTGGATCCTGGTCCTCTGTGTGGTTTTAGGCACCGGCCCAGCAGCCCCCCCAACAACACACACGCTGGTTTCTACACCACCGACGAACTTCATAACTCAATTTAGCTTGCTTTTTTCTCCTTAGCCTCACGAGAACAATGAAGTCTTTTGACAGGGGCAAATAGAGAGGCTATGGGCTGTAGCTGGCTCGCTCTCTTCCCTTCAGCAACGGGGGAATTCTGTACGTTGCTGCAGGGTGGAGTCACTTCCTGGGTGGGCCCAGCGTCAGTCATGTGCCGTTACAAACACACACAGACACATCACACACTCTCTCATCATAGAAAAACTCTACTAAAGAGCTAAATCATTAGCCCGGCTGATGAAAACAACCCATTAAAATCAAGAGCTATGCAGCTGTGAAATGTCTCAATAAAAGCAGCTGTTATGACTCGCAGAGTTTGGGATTTTCTGAGATTTATGTCACATGGTTTTAACAGCAAATTTATTGTCATGTTTAATCATCACACTAACATGTGACTGCTTATGAGATGTTGTAAAAAAACAAAACGACAGCTCATGGAACGATTACTGACATGAATGAATAAAGCAACCTCTTCTTTTAGAGCTAAATCACATTAACGAAGGACTTAAATCTTATTGTGTGGCTGTTACTTGTCATTCAACTACATGAACCATATGTAAAATATATTTTTTAATAATAAAAACTGCAATGGAAATGTTCTTAGTGTTTTTACTGACCAACTTGTTTTCAGATCTAAATAAAGAGCTGATTAGACGTCTGATTGTTCATCTTTCAATTCGGTCCCTAAGAGGTGATTTACTATTTATTATTAGAATTCTTATGTTACATGGACTCAAACACATACAGCACCAAGACATCATCTTCATTCTTATCACCTGATGTGACGTGCTTGTGCAGACGTTTTGATTGGGCTTTAGTACATGATCAGACACCTCCATTGTAGTCATTTTATTCCAAAAGTCCCGAGTTTGTAAAACTAAATGGTCCAGTTATCCCAACGCAGCCATTTAGTCTTTCTTTTAATTACATGCAGTACTTCAACATTTCATAGACTAACTAGACCTGTAGAGCGTGAGCTCATCATAAAATGATGGACTGCATTTCTTGGTACGTATTCATATATATTTTTGTGAGTTTCTTATAGAAACATGCAGTCACTGCAGTCCAAATGATATTTTATAGTACAAGGTTTAGCTTGTTTAATTATTGTAAATTATGAATACATCTGCTTGTTAAATCATATTAGTGGAGTTTCGGTCTATTAAACCATGAAAACATTAGAAAAAAGGAAGAACTAATAACCAATCAACAAAGGCGAACAGCCATGTTCCTGGAATCAACAGTCAAAACACAGTTTCCAAAATACAACTGTTGTTTTCAGGATGTTGATATTAGATACATATTAGATACAGCAAAGAAAAAAGTTTAGTGCTATGTTTAGATGACGTATGTATCACTACATCCTAACTGTATATATTGTATTTAATTTTTGGGAAAATGAATTAAATGATGTCTATATCATTGAAAAGTCATGAGAAAGTTTTAAAGAACTTTGTGACATTTTAGCCAAAGGAACCGTCAGAGGATTGAACCATTTCATCTGATAATGGATTTCTCTTATAACCTTAAAGATACCAGGCGCCAACTTATCTTTATCATTATAATCATCAAAATATACCTTAGACACGCCCCCTTTGAAAAAAATAATAAAAAACCCTCATCCATTCCGTGAACTGTGTGACTTCATTAGGGTCGGGATGTCATGGGTGACACTTTCACACCCATCAGCGATAAAGAGTCGTGTGTCCACCAGCCCTGCATGTGTCCTGCTGTGGGACGAAGCCGGGGAATGTGAAGAGAAACACACACATACACCCCAGAGAAGGGTCTCATCAGGGCTGGGCCCTCAACTGTCATGTGTCACACAGCCTACAGCTAATCTTATGAGGAACAGCTTGAGAACACGCCCACACAAACTGACCCTGAATCTTGGTTTAAATCAACTCATTAAGAGAACTTACACACGACACTGGCGTCAACAAGCAGAAAGTTTATTTCTTTAAGTTTATTTTCTACCTGCTTCATGTTTAGCTCACACAGCCGACGTGGACGTCAACCTGTGTGAAGTGGAACCCTGCAGCAGTTTGGATCCACCGCTGTGATCGGATAACGTGCAGAAGCTTGTGATGTCATGACAAATCTGTCAGTCCAGCAGCTTTTGAGTGTCACAGACAGCTGAGCTCAAGGGTGGACGAGAAGTGCTGAAGGGTGCACGAGGTTTGGTGACAGGAGTATACAGTGTGTTTGGTGTGGGTGATGCAGGGGTTAGTCTCATTTTCTTATGTTGAAGCAGCAGGTTAAAGACATGAAAAATAAAGGTTGAGGTTAGTTAAACTTTCAGCCCATCGCAGTATGAGTGTGAACTATATCACTACAAGTACCATGTGTACTTGTATTCCTACATGTTTACATTCACACATACTTTCCTGCACATTTGGCAATGCAAAGCAATAATTTTTTTTTTTATGCAAGAGACATAACAGTCAGGTCCTTGTCCCTGCCGCGGTGGCACACTCCATGATGGCAACCACCGCTCTTTCTTTACTTGTTTATCTGTCTTGCTCTGAGTTTATTTGTTTTGTGGCTGTTGAATGTTTTTTTGTGCAAAGAGTCATTGGAATGAAGCAGTACCAACTGCAACAGGATGTTAACAGGCATCTCAGGCACACAATCATATCAGCTTCCTGTTCACTCAAAAAAACAAATAAACAAGATCTAAACCTTTTGGTATCTTTTCACATACATGTTTTAATGTTATTTTTATCTCGAGCCCCCGGGAACTAAAGATAACGTGTAAAACAAGTTTATAACTTGGTTACAGAAATCAATGTTCATGTGGAAATCACTCACATACATGTGAAAACATCTTAACATAGTGATGTTAGACATTCTGTTCTGATACAGTTGACAATATTGCAACCAAAATAATTTGTATAGAATATATATGTAGATCACTCATTCTACTGTATGTTTGCCAAATCTCCTCTTAAGAATTTATGTTTCTCATGACAGCTCATCTTACTTTATATCAGCTAAGTCTAAAAAAATAAAACCATCAAACATATTTTGCTTCATCAAATAAGATAGATTTCAACAATTTAAATATATTTCATTGCTCTGCAGAATACCACCCCCCTCATAGTGACACGTGTTTTCTGTGTCCATTTGCTTCCTGTGTGTTGAGGAAACTCATTGCTTCCACTTTGACTACTTACTCATTTGTTTGACTTGGCTTCCAGGCCATCAGCACCTGCTTATACAACAATCTGACATATGTGCAACATGGAAACCCACTTTTATTCTGCTCATTACAATCCACAGCTGCGACTGCCATCAGCTGTGAAAGACACGCTGGAGTCCTCGGCGTGTCCACGTCGACTAGCTGCGACATTCTATAAATACACACAATCCTTCTCAACTTGGCACTAAATTAACTATGCAGCTTACAGAATAACAATTTGTTTCACAAGAGCTGCGTCAGTTCAACATGACATACTGTATCAGCAGCTTGACAGCAAAGTTTAGGAAGTTTATTTTGAAAAAAAAAACATGGGAGAACTACTACATGAAAAGGGTTAGCCCTGTAATTTATGATCTTTCATTATGGCTTGTAGTCAGGCATGTGGTGTCACAGTGAAACACTGCTCAGCCCACATACAACATAACAACAAGAGACATAACATGCATGTGACATAAGACCACCACCCATGTGCTGGAAAGTGTCACAGATATGTATGTGAGGCTGTATGAACACCTACAGGGTTATAATAATGCCATCTGAAGCCAGGCAGGGCTCTCTGTGTAGGTGGAAGATTTGTAACCAGTCCCCTGTGATTCAACTGATTATTCTTGAGGAAAACAGAGAATTGCTCAGAAAAAAACAAAACAAAATAAGACATACTAATGCACGTTATTAATCTTCAGTTAGTCAGCACAATAGGTTGTGTTTCAAAAAGAATTATAAAACAGTAATAATCAAAATGTTTAGAACATCTAAACCCACTTGTATAAAGTAAAAATAAACTTATTTATTTGGCTTTTAAAGATAAAGAAAAAATATGATGAAATGTGCATTCATAAACTGATTTGGTCTTGCAAATTATTTTCTGACAAAATTATAGCCTTTTTTCATCTTGCTGTCTATGTTGTGATTTACCTAAAGCTGTAGTGCCATCATATGTAACGATGCAATAACATACTCAGTTTATTTATATATAAAACTGAAATATACACAGGAAACACTGGAAGAAGCGCTCTGAAGCCGTTTGACATCTACTGTATACCTGAAGTCTTTTCATGTTGCGCCCTCTAGAGGTTAAGGGATGCACTACAATGACCAAAATGTCGGAAAAATCATTCTGTTGTTTAGTACAGATTTCTTAAACCCAGCTGACTATTTCAGTCTAATCATTACAATGATTGGATATACAACATTATGATTCACAGGAAAACAATTTATCCGTATACAATAATTAATATACTACCACTTTTGCTACTACTAATAAAATACGGAAGGTATAGTTTTTATAATATAACTGTACATTGTTTAATTTATCTTTTCTTTCTAAATTTACTACTTTTCATAGAAAAAACGAATGGCTGTTTCTTTAACAAAAATATTAATAGACTAGTTGTTTTATTGAAGCTCCTTTCCGCCAGTTTCAACAAAATAATCTGACACTTAATTATGAAATGCTAAGTCATAATATAGAGATACTAAATCATATGATTATATCATCATTGTGATTTACATTTTTCCCCTTATTTGTAAAAGTAGCAGAAATGTGTTACCAAGTCAATAAATACTTGGTTTCCTTTTCCCCGTTGCTTCAACAAACCTGCTCACGATTGGTTGATTCTTTTTTACATCCTGTTTTTCTGTCCAATCAGAACACCAGAATTTTGTTGATACACTATGGGGGTTATAAACAGCTGTCTGCAAGGAGCACAACAGGACCATATGAAACATTTCCGTGGCAGTTTGGAAACAAAAGCGTCTTTGCATTAAGGAGATTCTTACGTGCAATTTTTGTTCATCAGGTAACGGTTGTTGTGACTGTTGCGAGGAACGTTCTAGTTAGCCTACAGGCTAACACTGTTGCTAGCAACATTGGTAACGCACTAAAGGTCGAAAACAGCTGTGTTTTTGGACTTGACGCGTCGTGAACAAGCCTTCACGGTGATGACTACTTAGTTTCTTCTTGGTGGACAGTTATATGATTTGCTTTAAAAACTAGTTGACTTTAGAGTTGGCGAGTTAGCCGCCGTTGATGTAGAGTAATGTGACGACGTGTTGCGAGAGCTGTTAGCAATGGAGCAAGGACGGAGGAGCGTCACCACACCGGGTGGGACGGATGCGCGTGAACGCAACTCCCAGTTTATCCATTTTTCAGGACAGTTAAAAAATATTTTTTGTTATGAAAATTTTATTGCTTGGTGTGTGTTGGATAGGACTTTTTGCAGCACGAATTTAATGAAATAGAAACTGATTACAGAAATGAGCTCTGATAAATCAGAACTGTAGGCCCTTAAATTGTGCTGATTCGACTAAATAATAATGGGACTTTTTTGCGCCACAATAATCTCTAAGGTCAATTATCGTTGAAATAACAGGTTGCACTAAAAATTAAGTTAGAAATATTAATTTACATTTTCTTTCGTCTGCATGTACATGAAAACTGCGCTTTGTGTGAGAAGAATAAGACACGAATTCTTTCAGAAACATAATTCAGAACTGATTTAGAAAAAAACAAGGTATAAAAACAACAGTTGAGCCTAATGTTGACTCTTTTCCTAAATGCACATTCAGAGGGCATGTTAGGTTTCAGCTCGAGAGATGACAGGCCTGCCATTTTGTCTCAACAGCATGAAACCTGTGTGAAAATACACTAATTTATTGTTCGGATGTTCCTCACAATAACTGACTAAAACAATTATTTGAAAATAAAACGAGGTTTATTATTGGTTGTCAGGTGAGCAGAGACATTTATTTAGTTTAAAAGTTATACAGCAACAGAAGGGTAAATAAGGTAATTATGAAGAGGTGCATTTTGGGTTAGCATTTACTATAAGAAAATTGTAAAAAATATATATGGCTATTTTCCTCAGTTTAGTTTTCTTCTCATCTCTGATTCCATATCACAACTGCTTATTTTATTATTGTGTTTTAAACATTATGTAGGGCCTTATTAGAACGAAGATCTGGTTTAATTGAGAACTATTCTGTGTTTTTATTTTAACAGATAAAACTCCCATTTATTCATCACCTTCTGAAACGCCTGTTCTGCACCTGCACTTACAATGGTAAGCTGATCCAGATAGTATTTGATCTGAATGTGAAAAGTTTTTAAAAATAAAACTATGCATGATTACATGCATTTTTATCAATGTGTTTATGCTGTAAAACAATTTACAGATGCATTTGCACTGAATTCAGAAGTTTGAATACCACATGATCACTTTACTGTCTTTTTTCTCATAAATTATTGGCAGTGCTTTTCACGTTTTGCAGATTCCCTCAATTAATTTCTTCCCAACAAAAGCCAAATCACTGCTAGATGACAAACCCAGTGCTGTTTTTATTAGGAACCAGAATTTCTGTATTCTTAAGTTTGCCACTTAGCACTCGTTAACTCTTCATCCCTTCTCTGCTCTCACATCCTCTCCTGTTGTGTATTAAGCATCTCTCTCGACAGGCAGGACAGTATCTGTTTTTTGGGTTATAATGAAAGTGTAAGAGATTTCAAACTCCCCGTGAATTAGATGAAGACAACAAAAACTTGGCTGGATATAGTTTTACTCAATGATTGTGTAACATCTCACACGCGAAGCTGCAGTATATCTCTGCTGTAGCTAACTGATGAATGTCTTTTATTTCATTGCTCCAGTCCTGGAAAAATGTAGTTTGTTGCCATTATTTGTTGTTGTTCTGGCACTTGGAAGCACTTCTAAGACGATACCTAGCCATTTTTCTCTAGTGATCAGAAATATCTGTTTCCTAAATCTCAGTATTTATTATTTATTTATTTTTTATTATTTTAATAGGTGTGACTGACATCATTCAGAAAACCAGAAATACCCTCAGTAAAGATGGAGGACTCCCCACACCGGTACATTTCTGAACTTGGAAACAGTGATGATATAGTGGAAGAACCAGATGTGAACTGTGATCACTTGGACCTGCTGAAGCAACCCAACAATCTTACAGAGTGTGACTCTTTTCTCTGCCAACACTGTCAGAGGCACTTTACCAGCAGGCAAGACTTAGAACAACATGTGCACATCCATGTTTTTGGAAACAATGAAGGACTTGTAAACAAAAGCAGCACTTTAGCTTCAAACATACTGGAGCTGCAGCAAGAGAAGACGAGGGCTGCGGATGCTTCAGATTCACTTGTGCAGGTTCATACGTCAAACCTCACTGGCAATAATACTTCCACTTTAACAGGTGGACAGCACACAGCTCAGCATCTGATGCCAGGAACATTAGAGGAGCATCACCACTGCAAGTATTCTGGGAAGATATTAACAACAAATGCCACAGAGCAACAACATGAACAACCTGTCCAAGAAAACCAGCTGGAACTCCTGCATGAGGAAGAAACCAAGCTGCAGCTGGAGGAAATTTCTCAGTCATTATCCAATGTGTCATCTCAGCATCAAAGAGAACTCTCAGAGCAATACATGCTAGATGTGCCGAGCAATATTTCAGAGAATCTCAGCTTTTACATTGATGGAAAGATTGTGTCAGCCAGCACAGTCATTAACTGTGAAGGAACCGAAGTTCAGTCCGAGTCTTCGTCTTTAGTTGGATTGGATGCCCTTATTGTAGATCCTGCCCAGATGTGTCAAGTTTTAAACACCGATACAGAAACATCTGGTCAACAGCATGCCAAGAGAAGAACGGCGACACCACCACTCTTACCACAAATTAAAATGGAACTGGAGTCTGAGGTGGTCACATCTTCATCCTCTTCAGCACTTGTATCTTCTTTAATAGAAAATCTGTTCCCTCAGAATCTAGAGTCTACTGAAAACACAGTGTTTGTGTCTCCAAAACTGAAGCAGCTCCTGGAGAAGCAGGAGAGTCTTACACCTACATTTGCCCTCATCACAGATGGCCAGAAGCCATCTTCTCCGGTTCCCCTCTCTGTTCTACCTTCTGGGGCAGGAAGGTTTAAGAGAAGAACCGGTTCTCCAACAGGCTCGCCGCAGCAACTTCCCACAACCACTGAAGAATCCTCAGGGCAAGACTCTGAAGATTTTGGTTCTGGAAGTGCAAGACAGACAGAGTCACAGCATAGTTCACCTGTACAACAAACAATCAGTGAGAACAATGATCTGACCTTATCTGTGACGGTGCCAGAAGTAAAACCTGTTTTGTCAGAGAGTTGGCCCCCTGTGACTGGTGGTAATTCCTGTAACCAGAAACCTCTGGATCTCTCTAATACAGTCAAAAGAAGTGACGAGGTGGCGTCAGGCGATGCTGCCCTGGATTTGAGTTTGCAAAGAAAGAGCCCTGGTGAATCTGAATCAACGTTACATTTAGTTTCACAAGCTGTTTCAAAAGGAGGCTCAAACGCATACGTGGTCAACAAACCCTTGGTGAAAGCAGCCACTCCCCTTGTTACCGACTTTACTCTTGTCACTGGTTCAGAGGTTGTGGGTCCACTGGAACATGTTGCAGAGGGGCTTGTTTATGGACTCACCATACCGTCAAGTTCATTGACTCCATCCACCACCTCCCTTACCCCTGTTGCCTTGGATCCAGCTTCACCATGCACCATAGCATTCACTTCTCCAGTTGCACACACTGTCCTTCCTACTGCTCCCCCTGTAATCACGGTTTTGGCACCACCTCCATCTATTTCGAACCCTTCAAGCCAATCAATCCAGGTATTGGCCCCAAATTTATCTCATGAGCCCTTGGTAATCTGTACAGAAAATGAAATGAGTTCTTCCGAGTGCATAACTACTGCATTTTCTGCCACAAACCCTGCAAATATCGTCACTTTTTCCCAGCCACTTGATCCGAACCTTAATCTGCCTGGCCACGTCTTTCTCACTGATCAGATTGCAATCAGTCCACCTGTGGTTGAATCAGGTCCTATGTCACAAGTGCCGTTCACACCAACTGTAACTTTAAATGATTCATTACTCAACATTGCCAGTAATACAGTATTAATAGAGTGTACAATATCTCTTGAAGCTCCAGGAAGTGTTCCTGCTGCAATAACCCTACAAGAGAATGTTACTGAACCTCCAGCACCAACGCAGATGGTTGTTAATCACACGGAACAACAAATCATGTCTGTACCCAACTCTCAAACTAAGGATCCCACGATCATCAGGTCTTCAAAATCTGTATCTACTAATACTGCATTGATATCTGATTCTGAAACCATGGGTAACCCAAGTCCTGATCCAGGGTCTGCTGGTAATATGCAACCACTAACCAAAAAGGATGAAGAAACATCTGTTTCTGTATCTAAAATTCCACCTACAGCCTCTTCTCCTCCTCCTCTTGAGAAAACCAATGAAGACTCTTCAAATGACACAGAAAACGATGCACAACAACAGATGTTCACGAAAAATTTCATCTGCAACGTGTGTGATAGGCTTTTCCATTCAATGAAGGAACTTGGTCATCACGTGGCTGACCATGCTGATGACTGGCCCTACAAATGTGAGTTCTGCGTGCTGCTCTTTGGCAAACCCTCTGATTTGCTTGACCATCGATCGAGCCTCCACGGGGTTGGAAAGACTTATGTTTGCAGTGCTTGTACTAAAGAGTTTGTTTACCTTTGCAATCTGAAACAGCATCAAGAAGAGCTGCATCCCAGGCAGCAGTGTTCATACACAGAAGACGAAAATGGAAAGTTAAGACCTCAGAACTATAATAACTCAACTAAAGTAAACACAGATCCTTCAGTTCCCAAATCTTCTGAGGAAGCCAAGAAATCCATGAAAAAGGAAGAATGTGAAGTTGAAGTGGCCGCTGACGAGCTGTTCACAACTATTAAGATCATGGCTTCAGATGGAGGTAAGGTCAAGGGGCCTGATGTTCGTTTTGGCATAAACCAGCACTATCCTAGCTTCAAGCCTCCTCCTTTCCCCTATCATAACAGATCACCTGCTGGTTCACTCGCTTCAGCTACAAATTTCACCACCCACAACATCCCACAGACCTTCAGTACAGCGATTCGGTGCACCAAGTGTGGGAAAAGCTTTGATAACATGCCTGAGCTGCACAAGCACATATTAGCATGTGCAAATGCAAGTGATAAAAGACGATACACGCCTAGAAAAAATCCTATCCCTTTACGTCACTTTGCAAAAACTCAGAACGGAGTGCTTTCTACTACTAATTCTGCTAATGGACTAAACCGAGTCAGCCAAGCAAACGGGTCCAAACCAAGTCAAGAAGCTCCTGTAAAGATTAAAATACTGAGTAAAAGGAAGAAAAAGTTGGTTCAAAGGGTCATGCCGCAGAGAAACAAGTCAGTCCCTTCAACAGATAAAGCATCTTCTGGGAACATAGACGAGGCCCAGGAAATATTTGTCTGCCCACACTGCAGCAGAGAGTTCTCAATGCGGCGAAGCAGAACCAAACACATGGCTGTCTGCCCTAAGAAACCTAAAGAGATCAAGAAAAGGAAAGACGGAGGGATTTCTGTCACAAAAGAAAATGACGAACACTTGCAGAGAGGGGGCTTGCACATTAGAGAGAAGCGACAATCATCGCCTCAGCATAACACACGGCTCCAGACATCTGGATCGGCCAAGAGACCCGCCGTTTTACCTGTGCAGACCGTCTTCTCAAGCAAAAGGAGTAAAATCATTATAAAGGAGAGCACTCAGCCAAAACAAGAAGCGCCACCTTTCACAGATGTTCCCGTTCGCACGTTCAACCCCTCCATGAGGCAGTACAGCAGAGTGCAGCACAGCATTAAAGGAGTTCCCATTAAAATCACCATTGTGAAACCTCAGCAGAGCGTAGCACAGAACGACGAGCGCCGAGACGAAGCAGCTGGAACTGTTAGCGGCCGTTCTGAGCAGAATGTTTCAGCTTGATGACAAAATCATCCCAAACCGGGATAAGCAGGTATTTAAAATATATACACACTGTGCAGATCTCAGTCCACACAGATGTTCACGCTGATTTATTTATTATTTAAACACTCAAGTATTAATGGGAGGATTTTTGTCACAGCTGAAGTCAAATCGTTCTTTAAACAGAAGAGTGAAAAAAAAGGATTCAGATCTTACTGTTACAGTTGCATCGTTCTCATCCTGCATTCTGTCCTCTTACTTTTAGGACACTGTACGAGACTCTTATTTTGAAGAGAGAAACCTGGTGATCACACTGTAAACCCAGCTGACCTTTAGGCTACTGAGAACTAAAAAAAAAACACATTTGAAGACAGTGTACAGGAGTACGAATGCCATTTTCAAGAGTGTGGAGAACTTTTTTCCTCATCATGTAAGTTCAACATCGACGGCTTGGACTTGCAGTGGACGTTAAACTGACTGCAACATGCTACGACTTTGGGACAAAGCAGGAGGAGCTGAGCAGCTCTCGGTTCCTTCTTTAAGGCCGGTACAGTTGAGGATGGCGGCCATCTTTGGCATGCATTTGCACTTTTTTTTCTCATTTGTATTTGCTTGTGGCCTTTTTTTTTGGTTCCAACTTCTACTGCATGCTATCTGTGAGTTTCTACTGCAGCTGTTTATTTAAGATGGAATATCCTAGTGTAGTTTGGTCTTCAACACAGAATCTGCTTTTAGTAAAAGTAATCAGCACATGGACAAAATGTTTCACGTGCTAAATTCAAAACATGGATTTCTGTGGATCCAGAATCAGCAGACAGTAACATGTTGTGTAACGCTGGCATATGTTCTGCTCAGCGCGACGTTATCATTAGCTGGTTGGAGATGGTTTCTTATAACTGGTTAAATTAAACCTGATAAAATTTTTTTGACCCTGCTGTTCCTGTATAAAAAATTTCAGTTTGTGCCATCAGATTTGGCTAAAAAACAAGAAATATGTTGATGCTTTAACTAAACAGAACCACGTTTCTCTTGAAATGCACTTGCAAATGTGACCTTTTATTTATTTATTTTATTTTGAAAAGGCATTTGAGTATATGCTAAATTTTTGGTTTGCAGAATGAGGTAAGTAAATTCTCTCCACCCGTAAAATGTTGCTATTTGATGCATTTGCACTTCAGTCCCATTGAGAGGTACAATGCTGCTCTTATTCTGTAAAACAGGTTGCACTATGGACAATCTCAGTGTGGCCCCACAGAGTTCCATCTCGAGTTTGTTTTTATGCTTTTGTTTTGCACTTCTTGTCACAAATGCTTGTGAAACCTTTTAATTTAGTGTTTTTTTTTTTTTGCTTCGCTCAGCGATGAGTGAAAGCTGCTCGTTATTTTTACCTGTAACATACAAGCACGTCATTTCTGTTCATCTAACGGAGGGAAGTGTGTGTACAGTGAGTCGCAAATTATTGAAACATTTCACAAAGTCACAAATCACCCAGTATTTGTAAAATTTATATGGAAGTTTGTAGGGAAGTGCTACGCAGGGTAAGAAAAGAAAGATCCTGTGAAAATTAAAACTTGACAACAGTCTTTGTCTTATTTTTTTTTTTCCTTTTCAGCCCTTGCAGGTAATTTTCTTTCATTGTGACTGCAACACGTTGGATGTACAGGACGTTATGGGAGACTGTTATTTAACTGTGAAAAGTGCTTGTAGCATTTTGAAGTGTAAATCTGTCTCATGTATATTTATTGATAATTTAAAATCATGTGAGTCTTTGGTTGATTTCTCTGTATGATTTGCACTAAAGTTTTTTTTTTTCAAGCAGGTGTTAAATAAATGGAAAATGTTAAAAAGCACGTCAGAAGTTGGTGTGACACTTTATTAAAAAAATAAATTGGGATTTTTTTAAATTTATTTTTGTCAGTAAACTGTGAAAGAAATGACCAGACGGTGGCGCTCTTTGCTCACATTCATCTCAGAAGTGGTGCATCGTCTCCGTTCTACAAGGTTCTGTTTGATAAATAAAAGAACTTAAAATATTCTTCTGTTTACAGATTGCTTCACGTAGGCAGTGTTCAGTTTAATGTAAAGTTTTCTTCAGGAATATTTAAAAGTAGCAGCCTGTGGCTTGTTCTCCAGGAAATCAATGAATAATTACACAGCAGAGTAGCTGTTGCAAATTTTCCTGCCGGCTCTGGTAAATATAAACATGCAAATGACTGAAGACCAAAACCAACAGCACAAAGTTAAAAATGAGTATTCATTAGATAGAAGTTTATTATTGATAAATGCAGTTACTCAATTAATCAAAGTCTGAATTCAACTGATGTGTGAAATGGAATGTACAACTAAACCATAATATCAGGGCTGTCGTTTTATTTATAAAGAAACATAAAATAAATGTATGTTTTATTGTTTTAACTCTCATGCCTGATTTTCTTTCACTGACCTTAAGCAGCTCTTGAACGTCGACTTAAATTTAACATCAACTAAGATTTAGTTCCTCCATGTTTTGTCACTGCACTATAAAACAAAGTGAAACATTTTGTTTACGTGAAAGTCAAGTTATATGAAAGACGAGGAGGAGTTGCTTTTTATAGAGTTCTGCCCTTTGGATTCCTGCTGTTTATGTTTTTAAGGTTCAACTCGACATCAGCTTCACTGTGACTAAAACTCATTATGTAATGCTTTAACAGGAAGCAAAATAATCCACAAATAAAAACCAAAAAATACATCCTAAGAGTCCAGAATCAGTTCAAGTGTCATTTGTTTTTGTTGGGGAATTATTACAAAACATAAACTTTCTACTAATAAAAGAAAAAATATATTTTTTCATCTATTTTTACACGTTTATCTTTTTTTGGCTCACCTTTAGGTCTTTAGTTAGTTTTTTCTGCAGAAGTTTTGAAGCAATAATCAGCCACAATCAGACGAAACAAATCTCATGTAGTGTCACTTCAAACCAGGAGGACATGACTGGATCTATCATTTTAGTGCATGTAGTTATGTGTGTTCTTATTAAACATTAAGGCTCAAACAGCTGGTCATTCCTGACATGAAGAAAATGTAATACAAGTATAAGACAGTGAAATGTTTCATTAAACACTGACTGATGTTACACAACATGCTCTATACTCACACCACACAGGAACAATTTAAAATGTGGACTTTGATCAGTCATATTTAGCAATAAAAAAGGAAGTGATTTCCATTTTTAGGACTTCTCAGTTCAGATTTTACAGTTTCCCAAACCTGCTACCTGGACCAGGACTTGGGTTGGACTTATGTCTCTTTAAAATGTTTCTCAGATTCCTCAGATAAACAAAAGTTCAGCTCTCAGACAGCTTTAAACATCTACTCTGTCTCTCTCCTTCAGGTCATATGGCTATAGATGCACACTGAGTACAACTCTTTGTTTGATGTTCTACTTATACATTATTATCAGCAGCGGTAATGAGACAAGTTACAGCAAAGTCTCAAAGAGAGCTGGTCACATAAAAAAAAAAAAAAGTCAAATTCTAATGTCCTTTAAGCAGCATAGAACATCAGCTTCATACAAACGTAACTGATATTTTGAAGTGAATGAACGAGGTGGACCAGCGGTTGTCATTTAACCTTTGCTGAGCAACAAGTGGTTAAACTCGACACAGCAGCCAGACATGAGACTTTCATAATGATTATTAACAGTCTGAGTCACTCAGTTTAAATTAAACACAAATGTAGACAAACAATTTTATCCACTCAAAAGATAACAGCTCTTCCTCTCTGCGGTGGAAAGGTCTCCGCGCTGTCCCGTATCAGCATGTTTCCTCACATCAAACCATTAGCTGACTAAAAGTAATTATTCATCAACATGCAGCGCAGTGAGAAGGAATTTAATTAGAATTTTGGCAGCTCTGCACACTGTGAAGAATCACTGTGGCCAAAAAAAAAAATAATCATCACACAAGGATCCAAGTAAAGTTTATATATTTTATAATTCTTTAAAATTTCATATACAAGAAAAATGCTAAAAGTGTTGCCTTTAATTGCTCCGGCTCTGTTTAGTCACAGCTGTAGAACTATTGGACTCAACAGCAGCAGGTGGAAAAAAAGAAAAGAAAACAGAAGTTGGTTGAATTTACTTTGTTAAATCATGAGCTTCATCAGAGGGGAGAACAAATCCACAAGCTTTTAGTTATTATGCAACAAATCAACACAAGTGAACTTTCCATCTTTTTTCTCTGACACATTTTAACAAGAGCTGAAACAGATCACTGATGATGTAACAGAGATCAGCCTTCTGATGTAGCTTTAGTGACAAACTACATCTAGGAGCTACAAGATCTCTTAGAGGTCACGATAAGAACTCACAAGAACATTTGATGCTGGATTTGTGTCTGTCAACAAGTTGGAATCTCAACCCAGGATGTTGAATTCTCACTAGAAGTAACGATGAGAAGTGAAGACAAGAGATTAGAGATGATCTACAATAAAAACAGAAACCATTGATCTCCTTCTTATTAACTATGCCAGGCTCAAAACTATTTGAGTTCTAAAATAAAAAAAAATGATGTTTCCCCTCTTTTACACTGACTTGAGTTCTGACTTGTGGAAAAAACTAGAAGAGACTCGAAGGGAACACATCTGGAAAGAAAGATTAACAGTGTATGAAATGATGAAACAAATGATTAATAGTGAAATTATGTTTTTCTGGATTTGTCTCATTTTGCCCTGTTAGAAATATGTAATAATAAATTATTTAATATTCAAAAATCACAAGTCTTTCTATTTATTTTAAGTTAGTGCCAATAACATCTGGCTTTTTTTTAGATGCAGTTCTGACGAATCACCATCTTTAAAGTCTAATAATGAAAATGCAGTAGGAGACTTTGTAACTGTATTATGTTGCTGTCAATGTCGCTTTTAACTCTTAAGGATATCCTGGAAGTTCATCCATTCTTGTTCCCATCTCAAATAAAAATATAAAACACTTTGTTTTTCATCCTCAGACAAAAAAAAGTTTCTACCTAAGAAGTGAAAGATTCTTTCTTCCTGTTCTGTCGGCCATTTTACTTTTTACAGTCGCCCTGAACACGTATTAGACTTGTTGTTCTCTGTCTGGATTCTGTTTAATGTCAGTACATCTTACACTTTTCAGAGAAAGATGGTGATGCTAATAGTTGGACAGAATTTTGAGTCTAACACATAAACTTGGTCAGACCTTTTTATATAACTTAACATTGCTAATATAAATAGAAGATGATTTAATAAAACACATAAACATGTTATTAGTTGTTGTGCAGACTGTTAACCTTCTTCCTTGCTGCAGTGGATGTTGAGCATCATAATGAATTTGATGCTCAACACATGCCAAAACAGCGTTTGTTGGAGCGGCTCTTTTCCCTCCCTCTGCATTTCTGGTCATGTGGGAGCAGAACCGACATTGTAACGAGGACATTAATAAAGGATGTGGATTCATTTTTAATGATCCAGTGGCCCCTTTATTCTGAAAAGGAATTTTTCTGTCCACGGTTGAGTTTAGTCTTTAGAATCTGTGCTTTATTTTGAGAACTACTTGTGAAACTGCCATTTTATTGCTTGCACAAGCAACCTGAGGTATTAAACCTGCATGTACCTGACAGTGTGTGAATGAGATGCCGAGAGACTCTCTTCTCTATTTCTGGAGGATAATCCTTAAGTATGGATCTGCAGGGACAAACAGGAAGAAAGAAAGAAAGGATTTCAGCTTTTGCAGCTCTAAACTAAATTTGGTTTGAAGACGGAAAACACATACAAATCAATATTATAGCATCAAATCAAAGCTTTGAATGGGGTAGATCTTGTTTTTATTGCATTCAGCTTTTGCCTATGAACTTGCTTTATTTGTTTGAGTCGTTTCTAGACCAATACAATCAAGTATCTCATTAATATTTTACGCATTTCCAGTCATCATAGAAAAGTCAGAGAGTTTTAGGAAAGATCAAACCACTGCTAGAAGCTACGGCGTGATGATGTTGGTTATGCACACAGATTTACATACATACACACAGTCATCTCAGATCACTTTGTCAGGGGGGTAGAGAGTCTGTCTTCTCTCTGCAGCAGGCTTCTCCTTCTCATTGCTTCATCCCTCTCTCTTGCTTTGTTCACGCTGTGCTCTCCATCTGAAGCAGCGCCACACTGTAGCACTAATGAGCAGGCTGAGCGCAGCCTCGGCACACAGATCTCCGATCAGCTGAAGAACAGAAGCAGCTCTGAGGGCGTCTCAGGCAGCAAGACGAGGCACTGATCTGCAGTCAGCCAAGAGGAGACTGTAGAAGGTAAATGACATCGTAGGAAAAGGCGTAGGAGAGGTCGTGAAGAGGCTTCAAAGGCAAATCAGCAGTCAGTTGAGAGAGTAGAAAAAGAACAGGCAGACCTTCTCCACACTCGGAGGCTGACCCTCAGTGCACTTTGTCTGCTGAGAGAAGAAGGACCTCAGGAGATCAGCCATGGAGGAGACGCTCACCTGTAGCCGGAGCCCTTTCTCCCAGGTGTTTGGACGCCAGGGTCAGCTTATGCAAGCCAGTAAGTGTTAACCTTAAACTAAAATTTGATAAACACCTTGTGCAATTTGCCTGATTCTCCTCAGTTCTATGCAAAGTCTGAATAATGGATGCAAGTGCTGTCACCTGTGATCAATGATTTTGGAAACTAGAAGCAACATTGTTATGCAACAAAGGAGTGTGCCCCACATCTTTTTTTTGCCCATGCAAATTAAATATGTATTTGATAATCTTGTCATTTCATTTTACAGTATCTTCTGGTTTCATTTTGTTGCCCTTTTTATCAGTTTTTTTGTTACCTGTAAAAATGACTTTTCATACTCGATTCTGTACTGGCTTCTTCAAACGTGTGTCTTTTATGTTCATGCTGCAGTTGGAGGGTAATGCTGGGTGGCACGTCAGTGTGTTAACGCTGATAGACTGTGAGAGAGATGTCAGGTGTGAACGTGTGTGTGCGCGCGCCACTGCTGGCGTTTGCTCTGCAGAACCCTTTTGATCTCAGTCTGATGGCACATGCCACAGGTCTGAAACGAAAAAAAAAAAAAAAAAAAAGACTGAAAACGTCTAAAAAGGGGTTCAATAACACTTATTTGATATATTCCAGTGGAATATTTCAGTTTATTTTATTGAGCTGGAGAAGAGACAGTTCACAGTGTTCAGTGTTTTTTACTCAATGGGTTGACAAATATTTTTACAAGATGTCTAAACTGCTGCAAAAATGATTATAGTTGCACACGATTAGATCTAAACACTGTGGTTTACAACTGCAGTTTAATTTATTTATGTTAGAATCATTTTCTGCAGTCTGAGATGTGGAGATACTGTTTAAACTCTGTTCACATGAAATATTTAAATGGAAGTTTAGGCTCAACATTAAAGACCTGCTGTTCATGTCTCAGGGAAAGATTTGATATAAAAGACGAACAACGTGTCTCCTGTGTAACTGAAGCCATAATACTTCAGTTATCGTTATGTTTTTTTCCTACTTGTTCATTAATAATGGATTACTTTAAGGTTGCTGTTAGCAACAGAAAAAAACACTGGTCTTTCTTTCCCCATCTTCTCCATCATAAATGTTAAATGTGTTGAGAAATACACGTATTTAAACATCTTTCATCTAACATATTTATTTGCTAATTTCATATGATTGAAATATCCCCTTACAGTAATAACCTGTTATATTTTAAAAGGAACAAGAAACTCTTTTCAAAAGATTGTTTTTTGTGTCACTGACAAAAAACTCACTTAGTTTAAACATTTCCTATAGGAGTATTTTTGTGTTTGTCCACCTTTGCCTGCCCATGATTATAAATAACTTGGTGTAAACTTAAAGAAAGGCCGTGATGTTTTGCAGTTTCTTCCCTCCGATGTCTTGGTGTCAGTCCAGGTGAGGATGCAGAGGGAATTAAACCTAAATGCCACTCTGTGCTTTGGAAAATGACATTATCATTGTATGTGCTGTGATGAATTACAGTCGGTCCTGCGCTACTCCAACTTATCTATGCTCTTTGAAGCTTGTGCTGCAAGGCTGCGATTTTGGATGTGTGAGAGAAGCTGGAAGAAGGGGGAGAAAAGAGAGCGATGAGGGGGAGGGGGGGAGTGGGGTGGGAGGGGAGGGGAGGCAAAAAAGTGAGAAAGCAGCAAACTGTGTGAATAAGAGATGGATGTTTCATTCTATTTTTAGCTGTGTTACATACTGTTGCACAGTAGTTGGAGGACTAATCCACAACAGTGCTGATACGCAATATCAGAACTGCAATTATAAGGTGATTTATAAATGTAAATATAAATGTAACTATAAATATATATGAGATCAGGAGTCTCTCACCTATGTGCAACATCTTGCTACTGTGGAGTAAACAAATCAATTCCATGAGAGTTACACAAGGTCTATAACTTAAATATTAGCAACCTTCTGGTGAGATCCTTGCAGAATAAACACTTGACAGAATTTTTTTTAATCTCTTTCTCATGAATCATATTCACGTGGCAGTGCCAGGTGTGTAATCCTGCTACAATCCTCCACATCCCCACTAATGATGTTATTTATGTTCAATGCCGTGATGTGTCAACAGAAATCCCTGTTTGTTGGATGAGTGTGACGAGTCTGGCTCAGTTAAAACACTGTTTTTAATCCACTCCAATAATGAGTGTGGACTGCTTTAGCAAATAACCACTGAGTACATTGAAGTACATCGTACTTTCATGGAGATTAATATGATTTGTTGTCCTAAAAAAGCCAATAAGAAACAGATCATCACTCAGTAGAGCAAAGTAATTGGAAATACATCTGTGGTATATTGATAAGGCTGATCTTGACCACATTCTTATTTTCGGTTCATACAAAGGATTTTGTGTTTCTCTCTTATTATCTTTTGGCCTGAATTGCATTTTCCCTGTTCCATGTCAGTAGAAAATAAATCAGCATGTAACATGATTAATGTAAAACACTAATTAGTTTGTGCATTTCCTTACATAAAGCGTGTATAAATCCTCTGATAATTTGCTTCCAATTATTAGTCTTTTTGACTAACGCTTAAAATAAATCGGATATATTATCTCTTTATAAACCAGTTTAGCATTATAAAAGCCCTGTAGCTGACAAATGAGAACATGAACTATGATATAAGTTCAACTCATTGTTGTATATTTTATCAGAACTGTTACACTCCCCAAATTAATCACTTGATGATTAATGCTTTATTTTCCTATAAAGTATGGAACAGTTTCCTGTTTGCAAAACAAAGCTAGACTCTGTCCCCTTAAATCTCCTCCTCATACCTCAGTAAACGGTTGGTAAATCTGTGCTCGGGAGGGGTGAATGTGATTTGAAGTTTTAATGCGCGACCACTGCAGGTGTAGCTCGTATTTCGGTCTTCTTTGAAGTGATTAATTCCTCTCCTTCTGCCACTTATGGTTTGGTTCCAGCACACTCACAGATTCCCTGAATCTCTTTAACTGGTTGGTTATCCTGCAATGAGAGATTAGCTTCATGCTGCCCGTGTTACTAATAACGCAGAAGGAGTCACGTTGCAAGAAGTTTGCTGGCATAGACAGACAACATTCAAATTTTATTTGAATGAACTTCTGTTTGTATGTTACAAATAAAGGACATAGTTATTAAATTTTTGCAGATAATTAGAATTATTTTGTTAATTTGGAGCTTTGTAATTCTGTGTCTTAACGTGAACATTGAATTTATACACATTCCCTGTGCTTTTGTTTTAACTTGAAGAGCTAAATCTAAATGAGAAACAACAATGCTGTAGACTCCAGAGAATTAGTCCAGTTTCTGATGGAGAACACCATGACTCTTGGTTCAACTTAAAAATAAACCCTTTCAGAATAAAATGTTGCACAATTTAGTGCAAACTCAAAGGTTTAGAACACTTGAAAGTCTTTTTAAATGTTGGGAGAAAGTAATTTGTTGTACATGTTGAAGAATTTAGGAGTCATGAAGTATGTAGGGGCCCTGCAGGGGACTGCTGGTTCTGCTGATCAGAACGTTACACCAATAAGCAGATTTTCTCACCTCTTTATGGAAAACTCAACTCCAACTAAAACGATTCAACTCATCCCAGTTTTACAGCAAACAATGTAGTTTCACTGCAGTATTTTGTCCAATCACAAACAGACTTTGATAAGGTCTGAAATACTGACGGAAATGTTATGAACTCAAATGTTAACTGAATTAAAAAAGCAGTATACAGTATCTCTTAAGGAATGTATAACGTGATCTGCTCTGAGGTACATTTAGACCAGACTTGTTATTGACAGATGAATGAAGGTCATCCATCTGCACCAGTAAGGATGACTTGTTGTCACATGAGGTAAAAACCACTGCACTGGAATCAGACTCATGAAAAAAAAAACAATGTGAAAAGTAAATGTTCCCTTTATGTCTGTCCATCCATGCTGGAGAACACAAACTTTTAAAATACGTGCATTTGAATTGGTATGTAAACAGAACAGCAGAACGTGGGGCTTGTCGAGACTGTTTCTCGAGAAGTCATAAGAACTTTCGTCCAGATGCCTTGAAGATTGTATCTATTAAAGACTGACATGTTATTCTCCAACTTCATTCAAAATTTCATGAGAAAAAATACCATCGCTGCAGCTGTTTGTTTGGCAGCAAACTGTGTTAACAAACCTGGCAAATGTCAAACTGTCACACATGAAGGTCATTCTGAAAACAAATGTTATGTGTTTTTAATTTTTGGGTTGTTCTTCTTCATCGTCCTTCCTCTCATGCAGCACTGAGAGAAGACGCAGAAGCAGTGAAGCAGGAAATAAACATTTTATCTGCAGCACAGATAAAACAGATAATATCTCAGACTCTGGGACAATGTGATGCAGAATCTCTTTGCTGTGATAATGTCATAATATATTTAAAATCTCTCACAGTAGAAAATAAAAAAGTAAGAACAAAGCAGCTGAAAGGACAGAACGTATACAGAAGTTCACAAGGTCCAGCTTTTATTTTGGTAATCCATTTTCCACTTATTGGCAAGTGAATTTGCATATTAGTTAAATATTTAGGTTGGAGCTAAATATTTAGCTTTAAAGCTAAATATTTCATTTAGAAATGAATTATCTAGGTTGCAAAATAAATATTTAGGTTAGACCTAAATATTTCATTTTGAAAATAAATATTTAGTTTGTAAAATAAACAGTTAACCTCAAATTAAATATTTAGCTTGATAACTAAATATTTAGTTAGGAAATGTAACATTTATAAATAAATGAATAACAAGGTGAAAATATGTGTTTGAAAAAGGTACATACAATTTTCATACTGCACCATGTCGTGGTGGCAGAGGGAGATTTATCTCACATTTTAAGGTCCGTCTCAGTATTATATTAAATAATTCAAGAAAAACCTTAAAGAGAGATTCATCTTCATTCTATAGAATGACCTTTGAGAGCAAGTAAGACTAAATAAATGTGAGTGCACTCACTAACAATGGATGTTGGTTATATTTACAGATTTTATTGTTATGTGCTTTAGCTCTGAAATCACAGGCTTCCTCTTCAGCTGCATTTATCTTCAGCTGCAGGTGGATGATGTGTCAGCAGCAGTGAGATTCTTCTGCCAGTCACGTCAATCCTAGTCTGTAATCCTCCACTTTCCTGTTTTCAAATCCTCAACTTTCAGGCTCCTGTGCTCTCCCATCAAGACGATCCATCTCTGCCGAGCTTCCCTCTGAGAGATCATCGATGAGTGATAAAAGCTCCGGCTTTAATCCCAAGATTACAGAACAAGTGTTACACGTTTGAAGTTGAGCAGTAGATAACATGATGACACCGTGGACGTGAGCAAGGGCCTTTTCTAATTCAGCCGTGATTAAAATGGAAAAAAAAAAAAATTAAAACTAAATTTCTTACCAAAGCTGACAGCAGATTTTAAACTTTTACCCTCTGAAACATATTTAACTTAAAGCACAAACATGCTAATACCTCCCCAGAATCCTACATTGTTGGTGTTCCTCAGTTTACACGCTCTAACGGATGTTAAAAAAAAAAATCTTCACTGAAGAATTCCATTCTAACAAGCAGAGCTGTTTTCCCCTCTCAGATAGCTGAAAAGTTACATTCTCACCATGAAATGAAGAAAGCATCATGTAAGAAGAAAACTTCTCCAGGGCACCTGTGGGCGAATTCTTCACTAACCTCCTGAGACTCGAGCTTTACTTTGGTGTGAATTTCTCATTTTCCCTTGGCATTTGGAATCAGAAGGACCTCAGGAAATAATGGTATAAAAACAAATAAAAAAAAACTGTAAAAAGTAATTATAATAATAAAAACAGCAAGCATTACACAACTTAAAGGAACTAACGTTCTATTAAAGAGATGAAAGGTGTCATGTCTCAGGAGGCTGATGTTCTGTTGAATAACCACCGAACTCTTATACCTAATGCATTAGAACAACAAAGAGTTTTAGCTTCATACAAACTCTCCCTATATGTGGAACACTGACAGAATATGATGCATCGTCAGAGGAATTTCTCTCATGGAGGCTGCAAACTGCCAATAAAGCAACATATACCATCAATAACTATGTTTATGTGGTTAGCACCGCCTCCCCTAGAACCCAATTACAACTAAAAATGTTTTGTTACATCTCCTTTCGAAAAAATACATTGTTCTTTGCTGCTTCTTGTGTAAAGATACTGTTCCATACCCTTCAGCCACCACTTACCACACTAATCAATAATTCTTATACATTTTTGTTTCAGGTTTTACCAAACAAATAATGAAGAATGTGATCCCACTGAGGTTAAAGATGCTCGTTTCATCCTCTTGATTTGTGGCTTAACACCTTCCACTAGAATTATTAGCCGCCCCGCTGCCTGAGGGAGTGATGTCACTATGGTTGAGGTGTTAGGATGACACATCGCAGGAAGCTACAGAACCACATAGAGCAGCTTGAACTGAACCCAAAGAGTGTTGAAGCTGTGAATAATCAGACATGTCGGTGAGAGTTGGCTTTAAGGTCTGTGACTTCACTAAAAAGAAACAAACAAACAAACTTAGAAACTAATTAGAAATGGTAACAGCATACGAATCATCATTTATAAATATCCTGATCAGACTATTTTAGATTGAATTATAATTGGATTAGATTTGGAATTCACTTTTTGAAATGTTTTGTTTGGATTTCATTCACTCAACTTGTGTTTCCACGTGTTGTTTAGTCACTGTTTATGCCTGTTTACAGATTATATTCTTCATAGATTAGGAACATATCATGCCTTACAACATGTACTTTAAAAATTCTATTAAAATGTATATTTCATTTTAATGAGAGCAGAGATTCAGCTCCTGGGCAAAAAAAACAAAAAATACAAATGTCCTGCTGAAACATCTTTTTTCTAAAGTGTTGTCAGGTGACATGATGCATGTTTATGGTGTTCTATTTTCACAAAATGTTGGGTTTTAGGGTTTATTTGGAAAATTCAACAAACAATTGTTTTATGTTTTTTTTTTTTAAAGTACAGACAAAGATTTGTCTACCTTGAGACGCTTGTCCTAGATTCAGACTGACAGATGTTTTTGTTCCTCTCAGACACAGAAATAATTCTCCACAAATGTTCTGAAAGCTGGTACACGAGTTAATCTAGACTGCGTTTTCAGTCCTTCCTGATTCTGAATTTTTTTTATATCATTTGCAAACAGCATCAAAAAACAGTCAGAGTTTTCCTTTCAGTCTAAGATCCGTGTGTCTGTTAGGGCTAAAAAATATTCCAAGAGCATAAACTTATAGGACAAATAAAAAAAAGGGAATTTGTTGTTGTTTGTATTGATTATTTTTGTTTCTCCTGCTGAAACAGTCGGTTTAATATCAGTTTATCTATCAGCTGGGACACGAATGGGGCAAAAGAATAAAGACGGATAAATGAAAAGGTCTCATGGAAAGATCAGCAGAAGAAAAGGGGACATTTTGAGGAGGCTGTATTCTCAGCTGGAGAGAGAAATGGGCTGACATGGCGAGCCAGAACCAGATTGCTCTTTTAAACATACACTCGCAAATATAAATACACCCACGTATTATCGCACACAATAGTTTGAAGTGCACAGCCCCGCACCTCCAGGAAACCACATCCCATATCTGCTCATTTGCTTTTATTCCACCCAGAACGGCAGTAACAGATACGATTAGTGAGGTTTAATGAGCTCTGTGGAGATGAGAGTTCTGCTCTCTGATTCACAGCTGCAGAACCCCCGGGGTTCAGCTCCTCCAAACCAATGATGCGTGTGTGCTCCTCACTCTTCATACCATTTCTTCATCAGCAGCATGGAAATCTTGAGCAGATACTGTAAGAGGTTTGGAATCATGTGCACTTGCACATGCATATTCAACACATGGACTGTTTATTCATAAATTATCTCATGTGGTATTCTGCGCTCGATCAGACTGTTAGTAAATCATAAGCAGCACATTCCCATAAATAAGGAAAAATATTGTAATGTTTACTTTAATATGAGACTATAAATAAATATTATTGAAACAGAAAACATATTTTCTTTTGGAACTGGCTGCTTTTTCACTACTTTCTTATTTCAGGAAACGCATCTTTGCTCTTCATCCTACTTTATTAAACATGTCAGCTTCACATCCATTTCATGTTTCATAACACCTTGATGCAGAGTTCCCCCTCATGTTTTAGAAACCACTATATGGTTTCATTGTCCAGTGGTGACTTTAGTTGTACTGAGATCATTTCACAGTGTGGCAAAAATCCTACGATTGCTCTGAGCAACATGACACCTGTGAGTCTGGTGCGGTGGTATTTTATTGTTGCCACTGGGGAACGTGTTGGGTTGCTGCTAAGGCAGATTGTTTCCTGTGCTACTGTTTGTAATTTGCATTCCATAAAAGAAATTATATGTAGTAAAATGTTACGATTATGATGAACTATTATCCTTTGAAGCGCCTCACTTCCTTTTTGACTCTTTGTGCATCAGTTGAACCTCGTGTCTGTATTTTTGTATTCCCTAATGAAATGAATACACATATTCCTGTTATGTGTTTCTGATAAAGAGGAAATGAAGATAACTCAAAATATGTTTGTCTCAAAACAATAAGATGTTGAGTATCCCTTTGAAATGATGCAGCTGCAGTCAAAATGACTTGTGAAGATTATCGCTGCAGATACTGACTTTAATAATAAACAAGGCAGCATAAGATTACACTGTTTTGAGCTTGGAACTCAGGTTGGAGGTCTCATGGAAAAGATTTTACATAATAGGTTTAAAATCACTAACGTTTTTCAGTAAATCTTAACGCAAAAGTATTTATTTGGTATTTTAAAACCCTATTGTTTCACGTCTACAGTTTAATTGGCTGGTGTTTAGCTGAATGTAAATATGCAGACCTTCATCTCCACAACAAATCAGTCCATATATACCAGTATGAGTGACTTCTCATTTGAGTTATTTAAGTCAATAGAATGAAGCTATAAGCATCGTGATAAGATTGACAGCACTGTTGGACACAAGTTGAACAATTTCAGGTAAAACAAACACAAAAAAATGTGTCAAAAAGAGTAAGAGAAGATTTTCAGACATCATTTGGTGAAATAATATTTGCTGTTATTCTTTGTACTTCTTGAGCCCTTTTATTGTGCAGTCTATGTTTTCAGTTGATGTGCATGTTGTTTGTGAATAAAGTGGATTATTGGTAGAGCTACAAATGTCTTAAATTGACACAGCAGTGCTGTATGAAATTTAATTTGTAGTTATTGATTTGTTGATTTCTTGGTTGTATTTGGAGCATGTCAATACGTTTATATAGGCCCACGTTCTGCTGTTCAATTTGAGAATTATATCCTTTCATAATTAGTGCATTGTGTAACAGTATGCTACCAAAGTACTTCTTAAGTTTATTTACATAAACCATCTTCTCCTTTTTCAGAATATGTGTTTATATGTAAGTTGTAAAAAAAACTATTAGGTTAAGTCAAATTGGCACAGAGAGAAATGTTCATTAATGTTAAACTCAAGCCCTTTAAGCAGATTTAATTTTTAAAATCTACAATCTCTTAAAATACCTTATTTATATTTTAAACATGGAAATTTACATTATTGACAATTTCAATGCAACTTCAGGCAAAAATGAGGAACTTCAGTAAAAATGTAATTTCTCTGTGTTACTGCATAAAGTGCTCAATTTTTATATTTTATTTTTGCCCTTGACTCCCTTTTTCTTAAAGTTCCTCCATGACTGTCTCTGTGCTGTGAATAATGTGCTGCTTTGGGTTTTCTGCTAGACAGTAGATCTGAAAGGATGTCACTGTAACGGAGGACATACATATTTTGGTTTATTTTTCTTCTTTTAATACTGCAGAGACACAAAAATAAAAAAACAGACATTCAAATTTAAGCAACAAGCAAGAGTAACTTATTTAAAATAAACTGTATTGTAAATTATTTACTCTGCCGTTGTCATATTTGCCAAAAGCAAACTGCAATTCAAATTTATTTCTAGTTTCAGATGCAGACACAGTTAGTTTAATGCATTTTATAGACTTATCTGTAACCATCAAGACATGTTTGGCAACTTTGCAAAAAATTATGACATTTATAGGTTTATCCTTTAAGATGCATATCAACAACAACAACAATAAATGTCTAACCTGGTGCGTGGGGTAATACGATGTAGGAACTTGTATGTATGTAAATTGTAGGTCTGAATGTAAAGAGTTAAAGTGATGTTTAGTGGCTCTTATAGCAGGTTAAAACAACGTATCACACTGATTTCTAAACAACTGGCTCAAATTCAATAGTTTCCACTTGATCAAATATTCTTCAGTTTGATTACATCTATTTAGTTTAAGGCTGATGAGTCCAGGGTGAGACAAAGGTGAGTGAATTCATGCTTCATTTTTTTATTGGACACCTTTAAAAAACCGAGTCTGTGTTCTATTTTACTGGTTAATTGTTTACCAGTGAAATGATGATTGTAAACCTTTTTGTAACTCGTAGCTTCAGAGGCTTAATGATCACAGTATTGACAATCAGCGTTAGGCGGTCAATAAGTGGGTTCAGGGTTAAAGCATTTGTTGGACCCAATTTACAGCAACAAAATGCTTGTATTGATTTTAAAGTGGAGTGTAGCTTTCATGATCAGTGAATATGGATTTAAATTCATCAATAAGCTTTGTTTACTATATACTTAAAGTGTTCATAGACAGGTAAAAGTGTCGACACATTTGAAGCTTTTTGAACAGACATAACATTTTAGAGCCCATTGACTAAAGCAACATTTCTATTAAACATTAAATAAATAAATTAAATAGCTCAAGTAAAAAACAATATACTTTCATTTTGAATAATTCTCCTTAAAGAGGTTTTTTTTTTTAGAAATGAAAATGAAAAAGGCTTTATGATTAAAATGTTTTTAAGTGACCTTATAATTAAGAATATTGAACAAATTGTACAAATAATTAATAATATCCCCAGTATTACCTCTGAGAAGTGAGATGCAATCTCCATATTGTTTGTATTGTCCATCAGATAATGTTTATTTACAGCATCAAGCTATTGAAAAACCCATATTTTTATATAGCATTAAGCTAGGCTATATAAAAAAAAATCATTAAGCTCAAACAGCTTGGTCTATTTTGCTATTGGGACGTACTTCATGTAATCAATGTTCTACTTTATTTTTTACTTGCGTTAACGTATTCTGTCCACTAGAGGGCGCCATAAGTTTGCTGTTAAAACTCCAATGCTTGAAAGTGCAAAGCAGATTGTGTTTACACCCCCCTCCCCACACACACACAGCTGTCATTACCACCGCAGTGAAATAACACAGATAAGAAAACAAAGAGAACATGAAATCTTTTTCGTTTTAATTGTTCACAATGAAATGAGATCAATAATAAAGCCCAAACAATCACTTGCTTGTCTGCCACCATGCATCTGTTTATATAGGCTGTAAAAGGAAATCAAAAGTGACTGAAGTGTCTTTGAATTCAGGCGACAACCGCCCTGTTCACATATTCATTATTCTGACGTTTGCTCAAGTCTGACCTCAGGGGGACACAGTCTCTCTCCTCAGACCCTTTTGTCCTTTTCTTATATTTACTGCCTTCAATCTTCACTTGTCAAATTTTATATCCCCAAAGCTTGTTTGCTTGGAAATGTCAGCCACATAGAAAGAATTTTGTTATGTAACCCATTAATCTATGCTCTCCCGCTTTCAGTTTTTTTTGTGTGTGCATGGGTGTTTGTGTCTGAAAGAGGCTTTCTATTTGCATCCTGAAAATACCTTCTCCAGATGCTCGTCCTGAAATCCCCCTACTCAAACCGATTTAGCAGGTTGTATTTCTTCATCTAGTAGAAATTTGTCAGAAGAGGATACTAGATGAATATAAAAGATTAAAAAGCACAGAGTTTGTGTAAAATCACCTTTCCTAATGAACAGCTCGTCATTTTCAGGTTTTAGAATGATTAAAATGCTGGAAAGAAGTGGAAGGACAGATAATAACAACTTAGAGGTTAGTGCTGGCTCATGAAAATTTAACAAGATGGTTATGCTAAGGAGCACTAAATATATGGAAATCCCATTTTCTTCCACACTTTCCAACAGAAACATTTCTGAAGATCCTTCAAAGACCAAGGGGTCAGCGATAAGTAAATGGGAAGTGGGCTGAGGAAGTCTGTGTATTTGTATGTGTGCAAAGGAGGAAATACAGTAGGGGAGGCTAGTTTTTAATGTGGGAGTGTGTAGCCAGAGAGGAAACCTGAGAAGAGAGATTTGCCAGGGACACATGAGGGTAAGAACAGGAAAACAACAACAGGATGACTCGCAGACCGAATTGGAACAATCTGGACCAGAGACGGTGTTGACAGAGAAAGTGTGAGACAGAAGGAAACCTGTGTGTTATCTCTGGTCTTCCCTTCAGTGAAAAATTGCAAAACATCCAAAAAACCAGAAGATTTCTTTTTATTTTGTATATGATACTGAGAGTTTGTATTTTCTTCCCATTAAATTGAATTAATAGACAAAAAAAGACATTCTGTATATTTACATTCAGAGTGATTTTGTTCTTGTGTCTCCCTCCAGCTGTGCAGTCTTTGAACAGCCTGAATGATCAGATTGCAAACTTCATGGTGACTGGACCCAAGTCCCTGGAGCAGGAGGAGCAAGCTTTTCCTCCTCCCGAGAAGGAGACTCAGCAGAAATCTATGAACCTGATGAGGCACCTCCTCGTTGATGCTCAGGTACACAATTAGGGTCTTTTATCAGAGAACAAAGAGGCAGGTACATTTAGTTCCCCCTGTTCTTACTGCAACTTCACAGTAAATAATGGAATTTCTACACAGGTTGTACACATAATCAATAACATCAACAAAAAATAAATAAATAAGTTGCTTTCTTTTTGTCTGAAACTGAGCTACGATTGTACTGCTGACATTTTGGAGTCCGTGATTAATTCAACTTCTATAAAACATTCAAGGTAAAATCACATCATGCCACATCACGTACCACTTTATTTATTTACCTAAAAATAATCTAAAAACTAGAAAGGGTTTGAAATTTGGGTAACTGGATTAAAAAAAAGAAATTTTATGAGAATCAAAGGACAATATCTTGCTCTGATGTATGAAATAAACAGAAAATCTTTGTTTGTCTGTGACAAACAAATGGATTTCTAAGAGTTCATCTTGTGCTTCATTTTGTACCAGTGGAAATAGTTTGAGAGGGTTAAATGTTGTTTCTGAGCATTTCTTTCTAAAAGTCTCAGGTGGGATGAAAAACAACAAGGTCATACTCACTGCATCACAGTCCAATACCGATCTGCTGAAAAGACTGTTGTGATAATAAAAAATCTGGTAACAGTTATTTCTAACCTCCCCCTACAAACCAAACACAACTTTGACTAAATGTACATTTTCTGACTCAGGTAAGTCACCCCCTTATCACCCCCTCCTTTAATTTAACAACCCAGTTACACTCCTACACAACCTACCTTACACAACCCTTTCCAACCTTCCAATTAGATCATAGCAAATTGAGAAAACTCCTTCAGGGTGAAGCAATCATGATGCTTTGAGGCTCTGAGTATTCCCCAAATTGTTTTTTTTCCTATTAGTCTTTCTGTGTCCCTAAGATGTTACCCTGGTCTCTCACCATGCTCTATACATCAGTTCCAACAATGATCCTACCACATACGACCATGATCAGACCCCGCCTCATGCGCCGTGTGCCACAAGTCTAAATGCAAGATGATGACAGCAGCTAGCAAGTTGCTACAGGATATTGGAATTGAGATGGAGTTGGTCCTGTGTATGATGCAAGAGTCTCCAGTCCTGCTTCAAATTCTCAGTGATGACTGTGCACACCAGCACTACACCATGGATGCACTCATGCTACACCCTCCCATGCATCGTTGAACAAATAGCCAGGAGTCCTGTCTTAAACCCACATTTTTCACACCTATATTATCACTGTATTTGAGAAATGCATTTTAAAATATGCAAAAAGTGCTCTTACAAACGGACATTATTACACAGACAGTACGTTTTCAAGCTCTAATATTAAATAATGATTATAAGAAATGATCAGTTTGCTGCAGCATTTTTCATCTTTTAACTTTAAAGAGGCCCTTTCATTAAAAAAAATGTTTTCTGAGGTTTCTGTTGAATATTTTAGCTCCACAGGTGTTCTTACCTTCATAGTGGGTGTGAAAACAGGTCAATAACTTCTCGTTCAGTTTTAATCTCTCAAACTACGCAGGTGGCGATAACACCCGAGTTCGAACGACCTGTATCTGTTTCATCACAACTCCTTTGTTCGTTAGTATTTGGCAGCTCCCGCAGTTGAAACCACGCCTAGCATGCTGCTGGCTAAAAGCTGTAGCATAAGACGTATCAAACAGGAGGAGAGAACGTCTGACGTTGCCATGTGCATCGGGGCAGGAAACAGTATAACTTGCTCTCATAGGCTAGTTTGTTAACCAATCTGATTCCAGCAAATTCGAATAATGAATATGAACGAGCTGCTGCTCAGGTCTGATGGAACGAGCCGGAACCATCCGAAATTTAATGCAGACAGACTGAAAGGTCTGTTAATCAGTGTTTCCTGGTGATTTTTAGATATAAAATGTTTCATATTACTGGTTAATACTTAAGAAATAACCACAAAGTCCTGAAATTTGTATGAAATGGCCTCTTTAATATTGCTCCCACACTGTCTTTTGCTTTTACAAGTTAAACCATTTGTTGACAGTCTGATTATAGACTGCAGAGATTACAGCCTGATGCAGCAGCATTAAGCTTGTTGTGTTTTAGAGCAGAGAGAAGACTGTGTCTTGTTTCAATGAATTTCAACAGTTTTAGAGGGTTTCATTTGTTTGTTGTTTTGACTTACAAACACAGTACTTCCTATAGATCCTATAGCAAAGGATTTTTAAAACGATTTTTCTTGCTCATTTTACAGCAATTAAGTTCCATCAACTTTATTTTTCTGAAGTGGCTCAGAACAACAACAAGTCATGACTCACATACAAGATAAATAAGTTCTCTTCAGAACTATCTGAATCAAAACACTGTAAAAGTCTAACCAGCAGTTACTGCTTCGCTGACACAAAGGCAGTCGATCTTTGTAAACTTTAGCAGTTCTAATCATTATATGCACACAACCAACCTCCAGTTACAACACTAAAACTAATCTGATTGGCAAGTCATGAATAAAAATGGATCAAAGCACCACAGCTGCCTGAAAAATTAGCTGACTGAATTATCTTTAAGGTAGCAAGCGGTCGCAGATGACTCATTGGATCCCGGTTTCTGTCATGACATCGACTTTTTTTTTATACACATTGTGCACATTTAAAGACTATAAAATTATTTCAGTCAAATTTTAAAACACAGACACGCATTTGCTCCTCCTCAAGGCTTAAAAATCTCCAGAGCTCTCTCACCACCATCCCCATGTGTTTTAGTCAGACAATTAAAATGTACCTTGAGCTTTTTAATAGCACGATAGACAAACACATTTATTAGAATTTATTACACTAAACATGGGAATGTGTTTTTCCATTGTTATTATTATTACAGATAACCATTTCATTCCTGAGTGTGAAGCTGAAAGAACACTGGAGGATTTGTTTATTGATGAAAACCCATTACAAAGTTTCCTTAAAAACAAATGAGCTGAATCACCATTAACATGTTCAAGAGAGACGACAGGATTGTGGTATTGTCTCTTTTCCAGCTGTCTTCTCTTGTTATGGCTGATTGTTTCATATAACCTTTATCAGGAAGAAGGAGGAAGAGGAGGTGATGAGAGTCTGGATTCCTAAGAGCTCTTAATTAGTGGAGGGAGGAAGCATCCTGCTCTAGTGACAATGTGTGATGGGAGTTGTTTGTGATTTAATGCACATGTGCTTGTTATTTAATTTGTGTTATTTTTATCCTAATTAGTTTTGCAGTAAAATGTGCTGCACATACTCCAATTTATTAGCTGTTTATTTATCGTTTGCCTCCATTTAAAATCCTTCAAAACATATAATAATTAAAAATTTGTCATTGAGACTTGAAAGTGTGTTTTAATCTCAAACCCAGTTGAAGTCCTCTATGTAGGGACATTAAACATGCACACAGACTACTGAGTAGCTGCTCCTTGTGCCTTTACTTATTTGGTTTCATACCTTATTCTCCTTCTCTTCCTCTAAAAGACGAGCACCCACGATTCGGTCTGACATTTTTCTTTTTCCTGAGACATTCTGTCAGCCGTCTCTCTTTCATACATCAGCCTTGTTATGTCTACCATTTTGCAGATAATGTGTCATCAGCGAGCAGAATCAGTAGGTATTTCTTGCCATTTTGTTTTCTCAGATCAAGCAGCTCTGTGGAATATTAAGCAGCTGACGTGTCAATGTGGAGACTATAAATCCTTGGCCCGAGCTGACGCCTTGAAAAAGATGTTAATGGCGCAAAAATTAGTTGGAAATCTGTCTCTCTTCAAAGATTTGACAAAATAGGTAAAAGTAAAACCATCATTAGATTTGAAAACCAATAAAATAACCTTAAATTGGCTCAAAGATATTTATTTCATTCACTCTCTACCTTCTGTCACTAAATATTTAGGAAACACAACGAAGGAGTTAAGTGACAACACAATGAAAACTACTCTCTCAATCTTCAGCTGAAGTGTCGTAGCACATTATTGTATAGATGCTGCCATTGTCCATCAGGACGCAGCTCACTGCAGAGCTGCTTCATGTGGATCCGCCTCTTCTACCAAAGTCCCATCTGGTGTGTATCCTGCAGTCAAGCTGAGAAGAGATCGGCCACTGAGCTTTTTCCACCGACCCTCCCTCCAATATCCTTCCCCGTGCTGTACTCAGCTGCGACTACATTAGATGAGCTGTCACTCATCACTGGTGGGGAATTAGAAAGGGGTGAGGGGGAGATACAAAAACAAAGAAGAGTCTGGCTCAAGCGTCGGGGTGCGTAAATGCTGTTTGGAGGCCAGTAAAGGTGACTTAGAGAGTGACTGAGTGAAGACACAGATAAATAAGATCTATCAGACCCCGCGAGACCTCCACTCCACACTAATCGTCAACCAAGAGCTGCAGACATGTCTGTCACTCCTGAAGGAAAAACAGAAGAAGGATAAAAGAAGGCAGCCCTCTGAGCAACATAAACAGAAAAAAAAAATAATCGTTTGACGGATGCTCTCACTTAGCCGAAGACTTTAGAGATTAAAACAATGAAAATCAATAAGGCTTAAAATGAAATTCCCAGACAAGAGTTGTAACATCTTTTTAATGTGTATTGAATACAGACTGGATCAATTATGTTGGCACTTCTGGTTCTGACAGAATCAATATTTAACATCTGTTCCATGTAAAAATGTGACGTACTGTAATATTATTCCTCAGCCAAGGCTTGTTGTCAAGATTACCCCAAACCTACCCGACCAGATATTATAAACGTCAGGAGAGGTTGAGCATGAGCCGAGCAAACCGTAATTACATTTTGGTGCGGATCATTTTCCTCATAATCTGGACGTTGGCCTGAGTAGATAGACGTCCTCTCCAAATATTTGTATTTCTGACATTTTTTTCTTGTTTTAAAGATGAACACTGCAGTGTGTCTGCTACATGGTGGTATCTTGGTTTGCAGTTTGTTTGTGATGAACGCAGCAGAGCATCTTTTATTAGTGAATGTTACTTTTTGAAAGAAGCCTTTTAAATTTGCCATTAAATTCTTATCCAACAGCGTTTTTCTGTCAATAATCACCATCTTTCTGCTATTTTGACTTAAATACAGATCTTTTTCCAAATAAATATTTCAACACGAATGACTGACTAACACATAAATTGGCCAGTGGTGCTGGACTTGTGCACAGGGTTGTGTGTGAGTGCATTGCACTCAGTCTCAAAGGAGTTAGGAGAAGGGGTGTTGGGGGTGCAGTTGGAGTAAATGTGGGATGGGTCTGGCTGGGTCAGTCATCGCTCTCCCCCTCTAGCCTCATCTGGTCCACCAGAGAATGATTTTTACCCATGCATAATACATCACCTAGGTTCCATCTGCCCTCTCATCCTGTCCTCTGACTCCTGGTCTGTCTAATAGACCTTGTTCCAATCAAAGCCCAGACAGATACGTTTCCATGTGTTGGGGCGTATTGTGGCTGGGTTCTAACAAAATGTAACAAATGAAGGTGAAAATTGAGTAATTTGGTTCAAATAGAATATTTTTCATTCATCTACAACTGAAATAAATCAAAGTTTTTGCTGGTTTTTACTTTGAGAAGAAGATACAACAATAATTTCTGACTTAGCTCAGATAAGTTCCAAATATTATTTTTAACCTTTTAATGTGAAAGTAATGTCTTTATATCAAAAAGTAACAACCTCAGATTGAGGCTATTGTGTTTTTTTTACTTCTCTAAATCAGGTAATTTTATGAAGTGACATTATTTACACAGACAAGGTCAGAACCCTGTATTTGTGGTTCAAGATGCTGCACTCAATTTAGCATCCGAGGATACCCAGAATAGATTGTTAACATCATACCATCAGGCGTTTACTCATTATTTTTGTTGTCTTTGTTTGAATTGGGGAGGGGGAGCAACTGGAAATAAATTGCCAATGCAAGACGTCTAGTATTCCTCCTCTAGCTGGTGAACTTTGATTGAAAACGACAGCTTATCTTGTAAGTCATAAATTGAAAACCATTTCATTCTAGAAGTGTCTTGCTAAATGTTGCCTGTAGAGAAACAAGAAACAAGACTGTTAAAGTTCATAATTTAGCAATGAAAGGCAAAACTATTAAATGATAATTCACTGGTTCCTCCATAAGTTTAGTAAATCTGTCGCGATTCATTATTTATGAAAACATATCCTGATATGTTCAACACACAGATTTCCCATATAGATGTCAGATTAGTTACCTGGAAAAAAATCTGTATTAACATTTTTGGGAATTCTAAACGTTTGCCCATTATCACAGTTTATGTAGGTCAGATTAAGTCTACATTTGAGTTTTACCATAACTTTTATAGACGGGCAGTGAATGGAGATCTATGAATATGCTAATCTTGCTGTGCTCATATCGCAACCCTTAATTTTCCCTCCATGTCCCCTTTGATTCTAAAGAACTCCCTCTGCTAAGCTTAAAGGACCAAACGGCAATAAAGCAAAGATAAGAGCTGCTATCCGTCAATCAATTATGTCCGAAACTGAGTTGAATGTTTTTTATATAAATTACTGTGATTGTAATGGATTGTTTTAAGATTCAGCACAATGTTAATAATATTAGCATTAAGCAGGTTGAACAATGGAAAGAACATCATGAGTCATGTTGCAGATACTTGTAAGAAATCACTAGTCTATTGATCTGGCCAGGCACTTAACATAAGACGAGAGAGAGCTGAGAAATTGTACAAGCTCTTAAACGTACAGCTCTATTTCCATTTTCTACTGTCTGCTAGCAAGTACTGTTTCACCCCATGCTTTAATCTTCACATCAGAAGTCTAACAAAGACCTGAAACGGCTGTGAGAATAGCAGTGCAACGGTTTCATTGATCCATGATCTGATGCAGCTGAACTTTTGAGACTGCAATCTCTCCATGGTGGAAAGCCATCAGAGCAATGAGTCACTGTCGTTTTTTTTTTGCTCCTCTGGGACAGAGAGGAGATGCATCCTTCAAGGTTACATACAAACTTGAGGTCAGATTTGGGCAATCAGTTAAATAAATACATTAGGAGGTGACTTTGATGGATCAAATTCTCTAATTATAGTTGTAAATTTTATGGTAACAAACAACATAAAACCTAGAAATCTTAGACACACATAGGGTTTTTGTTAGTCTAGTTCAGCGCTGCAACAAATACTAAAAGATTTGATGGATGTGACCTTGTTTGGAGAAATAACGCCCATCCATTTTATACAACTGTGCTTTTCTTGAGGGCTGTGGATGTTTTTGTTTGCGACAAATCTCTTAAAAATCATCAAAGTCTTTCTTATGATCAGAAAACCATTGTCCTGGTATTGGATATCTGATAAAGGCCAACAGCCCACACACACCTGGTGTCATTAAATTGATCACCTCCATCAGTTTGAGTGGGAAAATCCTAAAGTGTTGCCCTTTATAAGATGTCCAACATGATGACAGTTGTTTGATCTTGAGAAATGCGTTGATAGCTGAATCTTTTCATCTAATAAAGTTATTATTTTAGAAATGGAGCCGGAGTATACTCACTTCTTTATTTTAGTTTGTTCTCCAGTGTTCAGCACAGGGAATTAAAAATTCTATTAATTCTATTGCTGTTTATTTATCAACATTTTTATGTTTATGTGCACAAGAGATGATAATACCATTCGACTGCGATTGCTGGGATGAGAAATGGGGATGTTCTTTCCACCTGCTTGTGTTGGTTTTCTTCATTTTACCTCATTGAACCAGCAACATCCCACAATCAAAGGCTCTGACCTCAATCTCGCACTGTGGTTTTAGAGTTGGATCTCATTGTCTGGCAGGTGTGTTTGTTGTTCCATTACCTACATTGTCTAGTGGAAATGAAACCATGTGACTTCAATAAATTTTACTGTAAAACGTGCAAGTTTTTTTTAAATTAAAAGAAACATTTTCAAATGGTTGAAGATCTCTGTTGTAGTTAAGCTCCTAATAAATAACATCCATTTCCCATCAGACAGAGATGACTGTGCTGTGCTGCAGAACGGGTTGTTATGGACCATGCTGAGAAATTCCCACAGTCACATTTACTGTTAAGATGAATGAAATGTTTGATCAGATTTCAATCTTTCATAGCTGAAAGTTGCTCCTGTTGTTGGCCCTTTAATGCCGGATTCACGGACAGTTTTACCTTATGTATCAGATGTTTCAGTTCCATTTGTTATCATAGTAACAAAGAGGTTACCCTGGAGCTGCTTGTTTCATGTGGGAGTCGATCTAAAAACACATACCAGAGGGGCAACCGCACTTTGGGCCATGCTGAGTTAAAGATAATAAAAAAGATTTGGAATATCTGGTGAGAAAGGAGGAGAAGGTTTCATGTAACGAACACAAATTGCTTTTGTACAAACAGTCAGTCATCTCAGCTGGAGAGGACAGATAAAACAATTTAAATGTGCTTTATTCATAATTTAAAACTCATTGATGCTGTTATCGAGGTTCGCTAATCACTTTAGGGTTTTTTTTTTTTTTTTAATTAATCAAATGAGGTTTTAAAGATATGGTCACCACTGAGCTATATGAACAATACATAGGCCTCAGGAGTTTTGTTTTACAGTAATCACATTTTGGTGGCTCATAATGTAAA
This sequence comes from Pachypanchax playfairii, assembly GCA_006937955.1. NCBI lineage: Eukaryota > Metazoa > Chordata > Actinopteri > Cyprinodontiformes > Aplocheilidae > Pachypanchax > Pachypanchax playfairii. Next base: position 8,146,406 of record SSNP01000007.1, read on the forward strand.
GAAAGTTTGTTAAAAGGCTTGTTTTATCTTAGGATCATTTATTAAAACTCAAATTGAGTTCAGCCCTCCCCATTTCATTAGCTTTTAAAAACTTATCAATGCACTGCAGCTGTGAGGAAAGCTTAATGGTTGCTGTAGAAGGCTTAAGATAAGAAGTTCCATGCTTGGACTCTGGGTTATGTCTGTACCCACATAAATTTTACATATTTTATAACTTTAGTGTTTTGGACATATTTTTTTCTTTAAGTTCTATTTAAAATGACAAAATTATTTTTTTTTAATTAATTACATATAAAACAGAATAATTATGGAAATATGTGGATATGTGTGGATCATTATTCTTCATTTACATTATTCCATTAATGTATCTACTGGATGTATTAGTATCAGAATTACAGGACGATTTTTACTGAAGAACACATGGAGTATATTTTTATAATTGTTTTGACATTTGTCCTTCAGCATTTAATAATGTCTTTAATGACATGTTTTGATTTCCTTGTTTCACGATGATTGAAGCTTTTTCTACTGTTCATATATGACGTTCCTGTCATGTTGTTCTCGCACCTCATTTTGTCACCTGCTCTGCTAATCTGCCCACCTGTTTTCATTTAGCAATCATCCGTCCTAGTTCACATTCACTGGTTTCCCATTAATCTGTCCACCTGCTGCTTCCTGTTAGTTTCTGCTACTCCAGTTCTCATCATGCATTTGTTGGATTCCCGCTTGATTGCTTATTTAAAACAATATATTTTACCCTGGATCTGGCTTCTGCTTTTCTATCCATTCTATTACATATTATATGACAAAATGAGGGATCAAGATTTAAAATCACGAAGGACTGACCTCACTGGCACTGTAGAGAACTTCAGCTGCATGCTGACCAATTTTATACAGACTATGTAGGTGAAAATCCTCAAGAACATATAATTATTTCAAGTTAGTTGGAAGAAACAGTTCAAAAGAGCATCACGAGTAATTCAAAAAAATCATTCTTTAAGTGATTTAAATGTGTAATTTTTTAACAGTGTGCATTGAATCAATTCAGAAAACATTTATTCCAACTGAAATAAACTGAGTAATTAAGTAGAATTATAGAGTTATAATAAAAAAGGAATGTTCATGAATTTGAAAGTCTTAAATCATACAGAATGTTGCTGTTGATACAAATATCTTGAATAAATCGGTATGTTAGATACAGGATGTTGAATCAGTGATACTCTGAGAAACTTCATTGTCGTTATAGTTTTGAAAGCTTAGAGTGCAGCTGCTTGTCCATTTCTATCAGTCAGATCATCCAAACAGGTAAAAAGAGGTTAGAGATCTTCTTTTCATTTTATTAATCTTTTTTGTTACTTGCATTGTGAACATTCTCAGAGGATGATGGCTAATAAAAACAGTCTTTTCCTTGATGTGGAGCAGTGATTAACAGCACTTAGAGATGAGAAGAGACCAGATATCAGTGTGATTAAACATCAGACTAAACGGGATTATGTTCCAGTGTTTTATGAGGTCCTCTGAGTCTGACTACAAAGCTGACCTACTCAAGGTTAATATAGTATTGGTTAAGTAGATAATACCATTTTCTTTCTGTCCTCTGCTCTAGTGTTAGACATGCAGAGGCTACTTTGCCTTCGCCTACATGAGCTTGTCTAACTCCTTATAATTCACTGTTCCGTCTCTCATCTTGTAGTTAAATGTTTACAGCTTCTCCAACATTCAACAACAGAATTTGAGAATACAGAGACCATCCATTTTTTGAAATGTGGGTAGAACTTTAGGAGAAGATACATATAAAAAGCTTAAATGGATGATTCAGATCTGGGAAAAAGGTTATGAAGAACTGATATAATAAATGTGATCAACTACTCTCTGATTGACCTTATTCTAGAGTAACAGAGATTAGCTCTAATCAGTAAGGCAAGCTTGGAGCAAGTCCAAAAGTTAATTTGTTCTGTATTAAAATTTCTCAAAATTCAAAACTCTTTACGTTTTCACATTACACTGTTATTCTGGCAGAAATATTAAAAAAAGTTGCTGTCCCATGCTGCAGTGCTAATCTTCTCTGCAAAATCACCATGAAATTCTTTGTAAATAACCACAAAAATGCAAAAGTTAGGGCTGGTTGAAGGCTTATAAAATGGAGTTTGTGTAAACTGCTATGACATTTTGGTGATTTAAAAAAGAAAAAAAAACTGTTTAAATTAGCTCCACTATGACTAGTTGTTAGCTTGTGTATCTATTTAGAATAAACCTCTAGAGCTACCTAAACAACTATATCTACTTAGAAGGAAATCCAATTAAAAGTTCTTAACTATAACTTTAAATCTTGTAACCAACAAGTTATTACTGGATAATGAAAATATTTATTTGATAGACAGCATTGTTGGATATGGTTTAAATGAGAGTTCTAGCATAAAATGCAACATCAAAAAACTGTAAATAAAAAAAAGAACATTTTAGCTTAGTGTCAGCGTCATAATCCTTCTGCTCGGTTCTGTATTTAAGTGAGTTTGGCTTCCTCCCATAACGTTTCTCCAGCTTCTGTTTGAGGGTCATCAAAGCCAGCTGTTTTTTTGTATTTTTTGCTGACTGTGTCTGGGCACGCATGGGCGTATTTCAATTTAGCTCCTTCTGATAACTCAGCCTCCCCCGATAGATAATATGAAATTAGAACAATGACTCTCCCTTCTCAGCAGGCGGTTGTGTCCTCTTCCCCAGAGGCATTTGGCATTGGCTAAACAAGCGCTACCGATTCCTCCAATTAGAAAAAGAAAATGCAAAAACCACATGACCTGCTAAATAAACGCTTTCTGCTTTATCGATAGTAACCAGCTGCCTTTACTTGATTAATTGGACATTACACTGATCAGTGCTGTTTACTTTCACAAAGGGCACCAAAATGGGCAAAACCATGAAACCAATTTAATTCAGTCTGTATTTACACATGTAGACCACATGATTTCAGTTTTTAGTGTTACAAAATAAAACTAGATGTGCTTGCTGAGACACTTTTTTTTTTTTGCTTTTACATAACACATCACACACATGTATGCTGACGTAATCTTCTTAAAATTCTTTTCATGTATGTTTTTAGCACATATTGTAGGTTCCAGAGAAGGCGGTAATCCTGTAAGCCTGTTTGAGTGTGAAACAATGTTAGCATGACATGATCTGGATGGTAAGACAAGTTGGTTCAATTGGGTGTTGCTCCTGGGCAGCATGTTTCAGATGAAGGTAATACTGTGTTGCGTCTAACTATCTGGCATGAGCTGTTAGATGTTTTGTCAGATTGGGGCGTGCTGCCAAGCTGAAAAGCTGCTGCAGATGGCTCATATCTATCAGCGCAACAGCATCAGTGGTGAGCCCGGAGCAGCAAAAGCAATATCCTGAGGCCAGTATGCAATTTTCAATATCACAGTATCTAGATCAATCTTGGTAAAATTGGTACATTTGTATAGAAATGGGTCTTATCTGGGATGGTGCTGAACCATTCGTGTTTCCTAAATTCTTATTGGGACTGTCATTTTTATGAATTAAGAATCCCAAAGCTAAGGATTTAAGAATGTAAGGATCTAAAAGGGTAAGTAAATGATTTATTGAGATTATCCAAACTTGAATTGTGGATTTTGCAGTTTAAATTCAGGAATTCTGGGAATAAAGAGGTTATTTAATGTTCAAAGGTTAGTTTGTTGAAATTAGTATATATTGTATGTAGGAAAGTTCTTAATCAGGTTTTGAGGGGAGTCGATGGCTCCAGAAACCAGAAGAGAGGAGCAGGTAAGAGTTTACAGGTGAGTAAGTCCAGAAGGTGTTCAGCTGAAAGAGAATCCGGCATGATTTTTCAAACACATGGTTCCAGACAGTTTTCTGAGAGAGTTTTAACTACAATGAGGTCAAAATTATTACAGTTTCAATGGGAAATAAAGAGACTTGCAATAGAAAATTCACTAGACTTAGCCAGTGATCACCATAGCAGACTCGACAATCTGGCGCTGGAGAATGTTCTCAGCTTTGCTTAAGAAGCAGGTCTTGATGAAACTTACAGCTCACGTGAAATACGACCGCATTGGTCGATTTTGAAAACGACACTATAATCTGTATGCGACCCCTATCTGCAAGTCCTAAGCTTAACCGATACACTTTTTAACGTTAAATATTCGACTTTACAGTGTGTCTTTATATATCTTTACATTTTAAAGCTAATTGTTGTATTAAAATGAGACAGATCACTTCAGAATTTTTGTTTTGTTCGGCTGAACAGAGTGAAACTTCACGCATGCGTATTTGTCAGCTCCTCTAGGAAGGTGCGTGCATGCGCTGTCGGTAGTACGTTGCTGCAGAGCCTGGAAAATGCTCTGACAGGTCGTTTGAAATAGATCCGACAGGTCGTATTTTTCGGAGCTTTCAAAATCGACCTATATGGTTGTATAATGTGCAGACAGGTTGGAAACTTAACACAGTACAACAAAACACAGGTGTGCTTGTAAAAGGGGAGATTGAGCACATCTCATGGTGCAACAAGGTATTTCTATACCTGAGAAACAAAGTATGAGGGAAAAGGGGATAAAAGAGTAAAAAAGTAAAAGGATTTCCACAGGAAAACCCTGACACAACTAGGATAAATGTGTGTTTAAGACATCTGCAGGTTAATTAAGCACCAATGTGTTATAAAAAACACAAAGTGTACAATATACGCCTTTCAGTGTGTGTTTATTGTCCTAAAAGCTATTTTGGTTGCAGAGCAGCATGCGTGGATATGAAGTCAGAGCTTGTATATTCTGTTTGATGTAGAATATCCAGGACAAAACATCATAAACACACAGAGCCGGCTGAAATAAATGTGTTAGCATATATTTTCTTTCAATACTGGAGGAAAATCATTTACCTACTTTTCTCAAAGTCTCACAAAAAAAACCCAAACATTTTATTCAATCCAGTTTATTGAAAAACCTATGATGCAGTTTTAATTTTTACATCATTCTACTTGACTGAAATCTAAATATTTTACTAGATTTCATCCAGTTGGCTTCTGTAATCCTTTACACTTGAATTTGTGTTTTTATTTGTATCGCATATGTTTGGTTTCCCACCACAGACAGCCATTCATAGATTTCTTGGCTCTGTTCAGGTCTAACATTTCCAAAAGATTGTTATGGTTTAGACAAATCTCAGTTGCTTTTTTTATCCTGCATAGCTAATGCTCTGCTCCAATGAATTTTAATAAGAACAAGCTTTTTAAACATGTGAGAAACCTTTGAATTAAGTGTGATTTAGAGAAAATGGATTGGACGATTTTTTTTCTTACATTTGCCAGTGATGAGGTTCATAACTTTCGACACTCAAGCTTAAAATATGTAATTAAATTGGTGGTAAAAATGTAATTTAATATTCTCACCGCTAAAGACATTCAAAAGCTGTTCAAGTAGAAATTGTATTATTTTTTGATTGGTGGTAAACTTGACTTGTTCAGAAATAAAAAAGTTATCTACTATAAGTATATGTAAAAATGACCAAGAAAAGTCTCTCTAATGTACTTTAGTTTCAGCTGGAAGAGAGATATTTTTATAGATGTTAAAATTATTTAGGTAAATTTTATTTACATTAATAACTTTCATCTTTACTGAGTATTTTCAAAACATAAATAAATATACATTATGCAACCAACACTGCTAAATCTATTTTTCACTCATTAGTTGCAGTTTTATTTCTAATAGTTCATTAGCATCACATACAAATTCTGTTACAGTCTACAGGCATATGAGTATTAAGGACTTTCAGTAATTTTGAGTTGAGATGTGTTCACGCCACGGGAAATTAGTCACATGCAGCTCACAAACTCTTCAGCAAATGACTGACATTTTTAAATTAATACTCCAAGATTAATTTCATGCAAGTCGTGTGTTAATTAACTGTAGGAAAATGAAATGGACATTCTGAAGGTAGTATGAGCTGTTTAAAGTTCTGCTGAGGTTAATAATGCAGGAACAATAAGGATAAAGAGGAATTGCACAGGCATGTTTGATTGATGTTGTTTCATATTCCAATAGCTCCACTGTTTGATTGAACTCCTGTCAAATTTAAAGGGGTCTACGTTTGTATGTCTGAATTCTTTCCTGTGGCTCTGGAGATGTAAACAGCAACAATTTAATGAATTAACCTGTTTTGCGTTAATGTCTAACATGAAGCAGATTTTCTCATTGTTGTTGCCAAGAAACCCTGTTCCCTGACCTAAGCAGACAAATCCTGCTAATGCTGTGTTCTGCATCTTGTTATTGTGTTTCTTATGCTAGTTGAAAAAGCCCAAAGCTAATCCGCATCTGCCCGAGCATGTAATGTTTGGGTTTGTGGGCTGGACTCGAATGCACAGGCAGGACTGGAATGGCAGTTTAAAAGTGTTTATTTGGTGAAAAAACACATTAGATGAAAGATCATTGATGGGGAAAACCACTGTTGACAGAACAGAGAGGTGTTAGTCAAGGAAGAGTCCAGAATCATTCATGTAGCATCCCCTTCAAATGAACAAATCCAAAATCTAAATCTCAAATCCAGGATTAAATAACCGTAGCTCCAAAACTCTGACAATATAACTTGACTTACAAAACCACGATGGAGTAGGTCATTCAGGCAGAAAGTTAGTTCAAGTTAGTCCAAAAAAAGGTAAAAATTTACACAATCCAAAGGGGGTTGGACTGGATGCAATGATCTATGACCAGAAACAGGTTGATATACTTAATGGACAGACTATGAAAACACGCCATGACTATGACAGGTAACTGACAGAGGAGATGGACTGATGTTTCATCAAGCAAACAAACAATCTGGTTGTGGATATGAGACAAAACCAAGCTGGTGGAGACAGATGAGTGACACAAGACAGTAAACTGTGAGTGCTTTGGGAGTGAAACAGAAATCAGTGCAATGACAGAGAAAAAACAAAACAAAACTGAGTGCAAAAGACTAAAAATACATAAAATAATCGAACAAAAACAAAGAAATCTCTGAAAAAATGAATAATATGATTGAAAAAGAGCAAAATATTAAACCTCTAGCAGAAGCGTAAGAGGAAAAAAAAAACTGAGAAAAAAGACCTGAACAAACAAACAAACAAATAAACAGAGTGGAAAACACTATGGAGGATAATCTAGATACAAATAAAAGGGAAAAAAAAAATAACTAATAAATGACATGAAGATGAAACTAAACACTAACGTGAAAGAATGCATCTCAACAAAACCCATGAGCCAAGAATCTTAACAGAGCAACACAATTTAAAAACAATTTTTTTGTACATTTTTTTGGACATTACAATGTACAAAATAACCCACATTACAATCTTTGCAATGCGACACATAAATATGTCCACTGAATGGATGTAGCACAATTATAAGTGAAATCAGTATTTACTTTTAGCATAATTTCTTTATGAAGACAGAACATTTTATGATGTGATCTGATCCCAAACCACCAAACGTGTTGCTCATTGCTTTGCATTAGTGTCAGACTGAATGAGAGAAGGACTGATGAAATCAAACAGCTGGAGACCTCAGCGCTACCGATGAGATTTGTTTTAGATAGCGACACTGAATGATTCAGTAAGATGGTAATAAATGCCTGAAATGATAAAATATTCATCATGTCTGTTGAGGGTGTGGATCGAGCTAAAAATAAGATTAGGTGGAATTTTTCAGAGACGGATCATTGATCCAGTTTACATCATGAGGTGAATGACTCATCAGAGAAGAATGTCACTGAGTATTGATCATTGACTTGTCTGAGACCTGCTGAGTTTACCTCTCAATCTCCACCTTCAGGGGGCAAAAAAAAAAATGCCATTATTATTTTATTTAGTCTTCAGCTGTAAAAAACCCCAAAACAACTATATTTTTAAGTGTGTTGGTTTTAAAGGTGCATCTTTTGCAGTGGACACATTGCTGCTGACACAAAGAGGTTTTCTATGCTCCTGCTTTTTGTCACTTTTTGTTTTCTGCTCCAGATAATTAAACTTTAGCTATCTCTGATTTCCTCTTCCTACACTGTGATGTTCCCATGAGTTACCTCCTATCTGGCTGCTTCTGACATAGTTGTAAATAACAGTGTGAAAGGCTATAAATCATGGTAATTCTTCCTGCAGACCTCTCGCTCAGATTGATCACTCGTGTGCCTCTGAGGTCCACCTGCGAGCCTTGTCCCACTGTTGTAAATGAGGTAAAAGTGAAGATATCACACACTAAAGGGCATCAGAAATGAATGAATGTTTAAGAATTATATGAATTAACTTGATGATTTTTAACTTGAGATCTGAAATTTAAAAATTCAACATTTATTTTTAGAACTTTTATGGAGATTCATTTTGTTTGGCCCCATATCTGTTACATCACACGAAGCTCTGTAAGTGACATACAAGTACAGCATCAAATCAGAGCATTTCAGACTGGGTGATGATTCCTGTTGCTCCTTCACACTCTGTTAACCTGCAAGCTGCTTTTCAGTTCGGTGGATATACTTGGATGTGGTGATGATATAAACAGAACAATGATCATGAAGAAGCCTGATCCTTTTTTCTGACTGTTTAAATTAGAGGATCTTCTGAGTGAACTGCTTCTGTGAAAAGCCAAATCCATTATTGTCTGTCCACCTTTCTAAATAGGTCTTGCATTCATGTGTAAAAATGCCAGTAGAAAGTGAGATTTTGAAAATTTAAGGATAAAAAGAAGCTTGTTTACATTGTTGGTTGGTACATGATTATGTTGAACGTTTTCAAGGTAATGCTGAAGATGAAAATAAAGTCAAAACAGTTAAAATTTTACAAATCTTTGGTCTCCAGCAAGAATCTTTTCGGTTGGTAAATCTTTCTCATTTTCCTAAAGTTAGAAAAGGACCTGGCTTGAATGGCCATTTACATCTTGGTGTGAGGTTGATGGATTCAAGTTATGGCAAGACTTAGGGACTCAAAGAATAAAAATAAATTACTTTAATTAAGAAAACAAAACAACAAAAACAGCTGCGTGATTCAGATTTACGCAAAGAATCAGAAACACAAGCGGTACGTGGAACACCATATGTAAAAAGGCTGACAAATGAAATGCACAAACAAAGGAGTAAATATACTAAGTAATGGTGATTAACTGAGTGAGGACAGCTGGAGAGGAACAGCAAGGGATTCATTAGTAGAATGAAGAAAATGTGCAACAATTAACTAGACAGGGTGAACTGAGGACACAACACTCACAAACTGAAACTAAAATTACACAAGAGACAAAGGTGGACAAACAAAATCCATGAGCTGAAATAAAAACAGAGAACTGGAACACAAAATAGAAACTGAATAAACAATAAAATATAATTAAAAAGAACAATGTAAAACAAAAAAGCACAAAATAAATGAACAAGGAAGATGTAAAATAAACAAGGCAGCAACCAAAAACCTGACCAGAAATAAAGAAATACTTAATGACTCAAAAACAAACTGAAACACTCACAAAAAAAATCCAATCTAATAACAAGAAATCCACAGCAAACAAGCTGCAAACATTAAAATTAAAAAAATGATTAACTAAAATGAAAAAAGAAGGACACCAACTATTACAACACAAGATACGCCAACAGGAAATGACACAAAGATGTTTTTGTTCATATCAGAGCTTTTAGTCTGACATTTTTAACAACATGAACAGATTCAGATACAAATTAATGTTTTGTTGTCATTTTAAAGAGGCCCTTCCATTAAAAACGGGTTTTCTGAGGTTTCTGTTGAATATTTTAACTCCACAGGTGTGTTTGGGTCAGCAACTTCTCTTTCAGATTTTATCTCTCAAACTACGCAGGTGGCGATAAAACCCGAATTCTCCCGAGTTTGAACAGCCTGTATCTGTTTCGTCACAACTCCTTTGTTTGTTAGTATTTGGCAGCTCCTGCTCTTGAAACCACGCCTAGCATGCTGCTGGCTAAAAGCTGTTAGCACAAGACNACACATCGGGATGACGGTATATGAAAGATTGATATCATAACTAAACTAAACACCGGATTTCGGTATGAACCTGTACACCTCCCAGCCCTAGGAGACCCGAGACCCGAGACCCCCCCTAACAAAAGAAAAAACGTGTCTGGCAGGCCTTCCGCCATTTCTTCTTTAACAACATTTTCACATTACTTTCGCTTTTCATTTTGATCATGTACAGCAATATAACTCTAGCAAAATTATAAACTCTACTATTTACACACATTTCACAGGCGACAGGCATGTTACGTTAGTTTATGCTAATATGTGTGCAACCGAACTGGTTTAGCTATAGCTTACGTTACCGTTACCACTAAGGTCATTTCACTTGTTCACGGCCGTCACCAATCATAAATGTGCACGAAAAGTCCATTTAGCACAAAAACAAAACCATTTGAAAAAAAAGACTTACCTTGTTTTAGTGAGTTCCTTCGAAAATTTCAGCTAGTCCACACCTGAACTTCACGCCAGCGAGTATCGATGTGAGGAGAACAATATGTGACGTCACGAGGTCATGACATTTAAACTATTTGGTTTGAAGTGAAAAAAATAATTTAAGTAAAAGCGTTTATTTAATTCCGTCTAGAGGGAAAGTATTTTACTTTTGATCAAACTAAAAACAATAGGTTTATTAATGAAATAATTTTTTTTTCATTAGACCAATCTAAAAATGTACTTTGATGGAAGGCCACAGTCGTTTCACTTTTTTCAGTGTAGCAAACAGGAAGACACAACGTCTGATGTTGCCATGCGCAGCGGGGCAGGAAACAGTATACCTAGCTCTCATAGGCTAGTTTGTTAGCCAATCAGAGTCCTGCAAATTTTAATTATGAATATGAAAGAGCTGCTGACGAAGCAGCCGATCAGCCTGACGGAACGAGCCGGAACCAGCCGAGTTTTAATGCAGACAGATTGAAAGGTCTGTTAATCAGTGTTTCCTGACGTTTTTTTAGATATAAAATGTTTCATATTACTGGTTAATACTTAAGAAATAACCACAAAGTCATGAAATTTGTATAAATGGCCTCTTTAACAATAAGCAAAAAAAAAGCAACAAATCAAATAAAATTTCTATCTGAAGGTTATGTGTTTATTAGCAAAGATTAAAAAAAAAACATGATATGTAAATCCATGACTGATGGAGAAGTGCCTTCCCAGCAATTTAGAGAATTTGCTCCTTTTTTCTCTAATTGAATTGACACTGTTTTGTTTTTACAGTTATAATGACTAATAACCTGTTTTATTCTGCTGGAAAATAAAGTGTCAGCAGACGTGGGAGCAAATTACTTTTTATTTCTCCAAACAAGTTTTGCTGTCTTCACTGGATATTATTATTATATTATTTCCATACTAATTACTGATAGAGTACAGCAGATAAATGGATTGTTAACATAACTTTATTTTGGTTTTGTGACAGTAATACATTTCCAAGTGATGAACTTCATGTAATAAGAGTTGAGTGGGCATGTTTAAATGGTCTAAGTGGTTTTTCTATTTTTGTTTCCAAGGATTATTATTTTTCCAGGTTGCCCTTACTTGTTTTTAGTTACTTTTAAGATTTTTTAAAATTTTATTATTGGCATAGCTTGGCAATTAATTTGTTTTCTTAGTGTTTTTTTTTATAGTTTATTGTTTTTTTTTTATCTTACTTAGTTTAATCTCAGTGTGTGGGTCTTATCTTTCATATATAGTCAGTGTTTTCTGGAGTGTTATTTGTTTGATTGGGTGGTTCAGTTTTATTTTTATTTCTTTGTTACTGGTTTTCTGCTGCTTCCCAGTTTATTCATTCTGCCACACCTGGTTGGCATCTGTCTAATTAGTTCCCTTGTCCTTCTCCTCAGCTGCTCCTCGTCCAGTAATCACTTTGTTCCTGCATAAATAGTCCTTGTTTTTTTCACTCAGTCTTGCACCATTTGCCCTTGTAGTGGGTGCATGGCTTCTGTTAGTTGTGTCGTGCTAGTTTTTTTTTTTTTTTTTTTTGGTAATGTCTGTTGTTTTGGGGACATGCTAACATAAGTTTGTTTTCTAATTAACCTTTCTTTTATGATCCTTGAGTTTCCTGCTTCCATCTTGATCCAGTTGTCTCCCCACATGAACACATTTACCTCATTTATCCTAAACATTTTGGGTTATGTTTAAAGTTGATATATTAAAAAACATGATCATTTAAAATTAAATATAGATTATAAGTGCAATTTTTACAAAAATGATAAACTGTGTTGAGAGATGATCAGACGTGATCGACTTTAGTCACAGTCTACTGAGAGCACACGCCACATGCGGCTGGAGTCTGAACTGTGAGAGCAAACTCGACTGAACAATTGTGTTTCAGAAAGCAAAGCGTATTTACTGACAAACAGTCTGAAGCCAAGTGCCCACTGCAGCGTGTTGCATCTAGACAGAGGCAACACCGAGAGCAACATGTTTGCCAATTTGAAGCAGCAGCTTTGCTCTTTGTATTTTTACCAGATACATTTAGGCGCAGTTTGGAGCTGCAATGGAGATGTTTTCAAAGTGTTGGATTGTCCAGCATTATTAATAAATTTACCCACAGGCCCCCTCAGTAACATGTAAGATAAGATTTTTGTTGTTGCTCATAAAATCTAAAACAACAGACCTTTTGTTCAACGGTCTGTTTTACGTTATCATCATTGTCAAGTGTAAGGAAGCTTTAAAAGCTTGTCATCAATGTTGAGCGATTTTGAAAGGATGTATGAAGACTACCAGCAACACCTAAACACAGCTCCTTTCAGTCTTTGTCACAAAGAACAACAGCTGATGCATACTGAACAAAAGATAGAAGCTGTCTCTCAACCTGAAACCCACATTTCTTTTCTCTCACACATCCAAACACAGATACACATGAGATGCAAAAGTTTCACTGACCCACAGTAACTGAAACAGCACACTTATTCAGTGCCATTAAGAGAGTATTAACGGCATCAGACATGCAAACACACACACTCCCTTTCAGCAGGAAAAATGCACCATCTGTGAGCTCTTCAGGTCACTTGACAGCGACGTTGTTTAGGACCCATTTTAACGGCTGTCGTGAACTGAATTCTGAATCTCCGCTCAGCTGTCTCTTAGAAGTCTGAAAGGGGTTTTTTTGTTCTTGTTTTGTAAACATCTGTGATTAAATCTGAAAAGAGCCACTGCAATAAAAAAGCAGCTCTACTAATTTATTAGCTACTTTACACAGTTTATGGGGTTGTTTGCATTCCTTTTGAAAAGCTTCATTGATGTGGTAAAAAAGCAGACTTTCTCAGGGTTTTGTATTACTCTGATGAATGTTGTTCAGAATCAATTCTGCCTGCTATCAACTCATTTCCTAACTTTTTGAAAAGACACTTTAATTATTGCCTTTTCTGCTTCTCTACATGATTGAATGTTAAACTGGGATCTATCCAATTTTTATTTCTATGCTGTCATGTTTCGGATTTGAATTCTCAGTCATGCTTTTTTTTATTTGTAGTTTTATATGTTCAGTTTTACTTTATTTCACCACTTTAATTGTTTCCTTCAGCTCCTCAAAACTCTGAGCTTCACTCATCTGTAATCCAGCTGCATCCACTCAGTAGTCACTCTTTAGTTAAAAAGCTCTTGGTTTCTCTGTCTCATCGTCAGATCCACCTGTTACCTGGACGGTTGTTCTCTGCCTTATCTTGTGTTTCCGTGAGCTCACAGTTTTCTGTAGGTTTATCCGTATCAAACTGTCCCTCTCTGTTCTGTTTGCATGTTTAGATCTGTTTTAAAACACATGCCATGACGTACGCGTTATGATATATTTGTAAAAAGTTCTTTATGCTTCACTAGGTTCATCTTTACTTTCCTGCATAAAACCAGGTTATCAGTTTAAAAAGCAAAATTAAGTTCATCTGTATTAAATAAAAACAGATACAAAACACGTTTTAAATTCTTAATGAATTCACCTTACTACATTTATTATGTTTTTTGTTTTTTTTCCCCCAGTGTTCTTGTCTGAAGGTTGGGATGTCTGCTCAGGCACAAAATCCACTTTAGCATCTCTTACGCAAACAATCTTCTTCACCTTTTTTTTGTGAACAGTGCTCAGAGGATTTACGCAACCAGATTCAAACAGGCATTAATGGAATTTTCTTTTCTGCCTACAAACCCTGCTGAATTCCTGCTTGTCTCGCTTCAAAGATCACATATCTTAATTCCCATCAACAAATCTGTTTGTGTTTAAGATTTACTCTTGAGCTTTTTATAAAGGACAGACCTAGTTTTGGTCCTATAGAGAGCCCAAAAAACACATCTTTTTCTCCCTTTCTTATCTGGACTTGCCTTGAGTTGACAAAAGTGGTGTGTAAGCAGGAGAACAGGAGCTTAGTGTGAATTGAACAGGAGATAAGAGAAATTGGTGGGAATGGTATGATAATGTAAGATATTCTAGTAACATGTTTCCCTACGTCAAACCTGCTGCGCTCTCTTTTCAGACATGGGGGGGACTTTATCACTCTGTGTAAACTCATTGAGTTTACCCAGTTGTGTGTAGCATGTATTTTCACTGAGAAGCACCCTGAACCCTGATCAGCCCCCCCCCCAAATCCATAAGGGTATGTGATTTATTTTCACACACCATACAGACTTCAAACCTGTCACAGGTTCTGTATTTGGAAATTTGCACGAGTCCTTTTTATTTTGAAACTTCCAGGTATGAACACTTGATTTCCTTTCGGGTCCAAACTAAACTACTGAGCTTGATGCGTTTTAAAAGTGTCATGAGTAGAAAATAGAACTGCCACTTAAAGGCCACTACACTACGCTTCCAAGACGCGTCCGATTCGCACCTGATGGAAACAGTCCTATTGATTTAAATGGTGGCTATCAGCCAAGTATCATGCTTCCCTTACGTTACGTGTCTCTTACTCGTCCAGGGTAAATCAGGGGTAATGCATAAAATAATGTCCAACTGAAGATTTTTGTATAGTACATCCTTCATCCATTTTATTTGTCCAGAACTGACATTAACATATTGTTAAATCTTTGTAAACAGTCTTTTTTTTTTTTTTTCAGAAATCCTGAGCACTTGTTCTTCACCTACTCTTGGGAAGTCTGTTGGCTTAAACTAACATTTGTGTTACTGTTTGAGTGTCAAATTTATCACATCACAGATGTACAGCTGTCTGTCTAATCCCTTCGGGTCAGATTGGACTCAGAGTAGTCACTCTCTTTTCCTCCAGCTGCTCCACAGCCTCCACTTTTAGATACTTTAGAGAGCAAAAGAAGACAAGGGCTGAGAATAAACAGATTAGTACAGTGACTGTAATTTTGTTTTCAGAAGACTGGTGTGTCTGTTCTTTCACCTAATGCTGTGGAATGAATTCATAACTCTTGTCTCTCATTTGCTCATGTCTCCATGCAGAAAGAAGCATGTGTTAAGTACGTAAGACTAAGATAGTACACGTGTGGTGAAAAGCTGCCAACATTTGAGTGTGTGTGCTTTTTGTCAAAACCAGCAACGTGTCATCTTTTTACAGCAGACTACATTAAGTAATATAAATTTGTCACACAATAGAAAAGGGGGTTCGGGTAATCAATTATTCTTTACATTTTCCTGATGGTGTGTTTCAAGCTGAAATACTATTAAAAATCATAATCTTTGAAAAGGGGCAGTTGAAGACTATGAATGTTTTTCAGTCAGGTTCCTACAGCCTCCTTAAGTCTGCCTTGTAAGAATCGAGTGTTTGTAGTCTGTAGTCTTTGGAAGTTCATGGCCATGATGATGTTCTTGTTTATAGCCTTGGTCACAATGACTCGTACGAACAATGAGGCCGTACGAATCTCCCACATCTCTGACATCTTGGAGTTTGTAAATATTTGTGGATGCTGCCGCACTGTATCCCACTGCATTGGTAAGATGCTGGGACATCTGCCATTAAGAGCATGGCAGAGAAATGCAGTTGCTTTTCTGCAATACACTTGCTGTTCAGTTTCTAATGTCCCTTTTCCACTAGGGTCGGCACGGTATGGAACGGGTAGGTTCAGACCCATTCTGGGGTGTTTCCACTACTTTTTTCAGGGCTGAACAGACTACTTTTTTGGACCACCTTTGCCTTTTCCCGAAGCATATTAAAGTGACCTAACACGCCCACCTATGGACCGACTGGTTCAGTAAAGTGATGTCAGTCACATGCCTACCTACATAGTGATAGCTACTAATTGGCTGGGTGGTGTGCATGTGATGTCATGTCACAAAATCGTGTTTGATTTTCCTCAAATGTAGCATCTTCTTGCATGTTGTGCACTTAGTTTTTTTTTCTTCAGAAAGACCCACAGTCTGAAGACAAGCACAAAAATATGTCCACATTTGTTTGCTACTCTTGTGTTGATTACGAATGACATCACTGACCATTCGTGCCACTTGCAAAGCTGATCATGCCCATGACCCCCACCCACGTCCACATTCTCGAGATGGTAATGGAAACACAACTGCCTTGTTCTGTACCATGCTGGCCCTAGTGGAAAAGGGGCATAAGTTATTGGTGAGGGTGCTGTCACACCTTACTCCGCTCTGCTTGCAGCCTTAAGTAAATAGGAAAGAAAGTGTGTATCCTATGGTGCCCGAGGGGCAGTTCCAGGGTTCAGTATCTTGCCCAAAGATACTTAGGCAGGTAGGATCTGTTGGGAATTGGATCAAACCCAGAACACTCAATTGGAAGATGTTCTCCTTCCCAATGAAGCAATGGACTAATAGAGAGAGAAATGTCCTTTGTCCCTGTTGCCTTTAGTTTTATGAATGATTGTAAATAATGTTTAACCAAGTGCAATTGCATATGTTAATTGTCTAATGATGTATCTTATGTGTGTGTTTGTTGTCAGTTGCAAAACCAATTTCCTCCCTGAGGACAATAAAAATAACCTTGAACCCAAACTCACTGTATTTTGGAGTTTTCTACATTGTCATGCAGTATCTGTATAATCTGTCTGTAGAAGAATCCTGTTGGCATGTTGGTGTTTGACTCTTTGGGCACTTACTGCAGCATCTGCCTGGAAGCATCTAGATGTTTCCTGTTCTTCAGAACTGTACTGATAAAGCAAACGGACTTACAAAACTTATGATCTTGGTGGAAGAGATCTTACCACTCTGAGTTTCTTTCATTCTGTATTTCTCACAATGAATTTCTTCACATTTTTCTGTATTTGCTTTTGTGTGTCAGAGAGATACTTTTTTTTCTGTGCTATTCTCCCCTACGAGATAAGATGATCTTGATAAGAAATCTAGATAAAGCTCTGCTACAAAAACCCAATTTCCTGACTCCTTTGGAGACATTAACCTGATTCCCTTTCCCTTAAAAAAAAATAAATAAACATATACAACAGATGCACATCAGCAAGGCCCTGTATTACAGCCTCTTTCCACCTTATTGGCTGGCCTTTCCAGATGCTATCAATGAGCAGGTGGTTTTGGTGCAGCCCTTGAGCTCTGCATTGCAGAGGCAGAGTCTGAATGACTAAACACAGATTCTTGCATAGGTATCATTACAGTTTTTTTTTTTTTAAGATATCCTGCACCCTGAATGCTGAAAGCAGAATGTTTTATCATTTGGATGAAACATGCCAGACTTTTATTAATCACTCTCAGGTTATTCAAATATCAGTTCTACATTTCATTATTTTCAAACACTGGAATAGCCTGTTTTGAAGTTTTTTGTGATGTCAGCACTCCATCCATCTGTATCTCATTGTTTATGATTATTATTCTTACTATTTATGTTGACAACCTAGAATTAGCTCTAGATACCTGTTCTGTTGTTTCCTGTAAATTGAAAGTTTTGCAAAAATGATTTTTTCGTGTAGAGTATGCAAAAACCCAATATTTGTATCCTACTTTTATTTAAATAACTAATAATCATCTCCTCTCATAATCATAAGCAGATGTTCGTTTTATTCTTTTTTTTACCAGTGCAACTGAATTACGTCTTGTGTTGTTGCCAGGCAACAAATTCCACATAAGTCTTAATGGTTTATTGCCTGGCAAAAAAAATTTCACTGCCAAAAGTGAAGAAATTAAATCAGCCAGGTTTCAGAATTAAATAAGTGTAGTTAACTTTTTGTGGGAACTTACTTGAACTGGCAGTAAAAGTCTGTTGGTGTTGATACTCGGCTGTAGAAGACTGAAAAATGGCTGTGCTCTAATTCTCCTTCCAACTGTCACCATTCATATGTTAATCTCAACCTCTTGGAACACCCACTAATTACTTATCCTCTGTGTCCTGATTCACTCCACTGCTCAGCAGACACATTCAAGACCCGAAGAAAGAACCTCTTGCCCATCTGCATGATGAACACATAATGATGGCCAGCATATACCTTTAGACTTTAAGATTCAGTTTTCACCCACAGCAAATCACCAAGCACCTTTTTCAATGTATAAATTGAAGCCAGAAATCTGAACCAATTGCACAAAAGAATCTGAGCTTTTAATTCAATCTGTTTTTATGGAGAACGGGTTGCATGGAGACACAGTTGGTCACCACTGCTGCTTTGCAGACAGTCACGGGATCGACTTCTGGGACCTTTCTCTGCAGAATTCGCACATATTTATTAATAAATTACATTTATTTCTGGGTGCTCCAGTCCAACTACATGAATGTTGGGTAAAATTGTGATTGTTAATTGACCTTAGGTGTGAGCATGAAAGGTTGTTTGTCCTTTTGTGGCAGAGTTAAGGACTGCTGTCCGCTCCAAGGTGCACATTGCCTCTTGACCAATGAAAAGCAGCAGCATCTCTGCAACCATGAACAATGGTGTGTGTGTGTAAAATTGTTGGATAGATGTACCAAGATTACAAGATCTGTTAATGATCTCTGCAGGTTCCCTAAACCTTGTTTAGATAAAACAGCTCTCTTTTCCACCTTTCTGTATTTAACAGTTTTTTCCGAATGTTTCTGGTAAATTCCAGAAATGAAGAGATTGTGTTTAAGGTAAAATGAATATTTAAGCACAACAAAAGGCACAATCATTAGTTTCTCAAGCCTCTACATGGTACTTTCCAAATGCACAATATTGTCTAATAAGATCTGAGATAAACTTCACATACCTACAATAACAGTTTTAGTTGTATGTGAAGACCAATTGAATTTTTAGATATGTGAGAAGCTGGGAATCTCATTAATGAGCATCAGATGGTCTTGGGATTATTGGCCCCCCGATGTACAGTGTGTATATCTGTGCCTGCCCTCCCTTGTGACCAATGTATCGTATGCAGCAGCAGGGTCGTCTATAAATAACATGACGTTCACTTTTAGAGTGAGAGAGGTGAGTTGTGTCTGGGCAGATGGATGAACGGGTGGAAGGTGTTGCAAATGTTCCCGTCTCTGTGCTTGCACGCTGGGTGTTCAGTTAAGTTCCATTTGAGACAACTGTTAAGATCTCATTCTCTGACCTACGCGCGCATAGTCACATTCACTGAACGCCTCAGGCTACTGTAACATTTTCTGGGCTTACACACAGCTTGCTCTCCTGGCTGGAACAGCATGGTGGCTAATCTCTGCTCACCACATGGTTGCACGAGTTTGGGTCTCAGTTCATTTAACATTGCAAAACAATAACAACACAGCTGCACTGCTGAAAGAGTGTGCATGTTTTGGCAGCCTAATGTCAGTTTAGCGAGATCGACTGGGTTTTTTAGTGGTAACTGGATTAGTTTTACTAAGTCTTGCAGACAAACAGTTATGAGTAATAAGATCTTTGTCTCTTATGTTTATCAGTATGTGTGCTGACTAAAATTTAACAGCACACAACAGACCTAGTTTAGCCTCTTAACTTAAAGAACTTCTCACTGCTGCTGCGGTAAACTGTGCTGACAAGGACTGCAGCATCTGGCTCGCCTGCAAGATACAGAGTAGTTTATATATGCAAGGCTAACTGCAGAGTTTAAAATTATTACTAGCTTGTAATGGTACTAATTAGTCTGGTTAGTGAGCACAACAATGAGCAGATCCTGATGTTTTTCTTACTTATACAAAGGAAACATGGTTCAGTTGGTTGTTACATCGATCCCAGATTTGAGTTTAGAATTCAGCTCCAGAAGCTCATTGAGCTACTAGGATCCATCGTGAGACTTTTGTTCGTGCAGGCTTTCAATATTCTGACATTACTTTTTTGATTTCAGGGTAAATCTAAGTCTTCCACCCTCAAAAGAAAATCCCAAAATGACACTTACAAAAACCAAGAGTTTCATGTCAAATTGAATTAAATGTCTGTTTCTAGATGGTGTTACCGTTCTAGAGAATGTTAACTGCTTTGCTTAATCAATAGATGGATATAATGCAGTATGTTTTCGAGATTTTCCTGCTCCAACACACATGGTTTAAATCATTGAGGTACTTCATTATGTTAAGTTCTGCAAATAAGTTATTTATTCATTCATTTAACTTCCAGGAAAAAAAAAATCAAAAGTCTGAAACATAGTTGCCCTTGAGGACTGGATTTGGTTGCCATTGATGTAGCCTTTTTTGTCTATTTTTTTTTTTTTAGTTTATTTTTTTAAAAATTATATTTAAACCGTTTTATAAGTCATGTAGTCTCTGGTCACTTTTTTCCCTCATCTCCCCTGATTTACTTACTCACATCACCTGTTGTTCAGCTGGTATGTTCTGTGCTCACCCTGCATTCCTTTTTCCCGTATTTGGGTTTCTTTACCACCCCAGCTGCAAATTTCTTTGATTCTGGCTGCCTGCTGTGTGCCTGTCTGCAATCTGGGTCCTCTTGCTATTGACCTGACAGTAATAGACTTTTCTGTTACTGGTGCAGTGATTAGCACAGTTGATGGCTGAATAATATTTGATTATGTCGATTTAATCATGTTACAGGCTTCACGATATACCTTTTTTTTCCCACAATCTGTAAATCTAATGCAATAAAAAACAAATGTAAACATACTAAGAGCAGGAATAATTGGAGCAACTTTCCCATTCAAAAGTCATTTTATACATAATGACAAAAATCCTCCGACTGGAACACAAAACATTTTGGGATTGTTGCTGATTGCATTTCTACAGATTTAATTAACTTCATTTAGGAAGAACCAATTAGATTATTGTAATCTTTGTGATAATAACATTTCATGTCTTTTGTGTGTTTAGTATATTTGCTTAACATATTTGAGGAACCTTGTAAAATGCCTTCAGTTGCACATGGAATACTGCGACACTGGGATGAAAGCGTTTGATTGTTTAACGGTTATTGTTTTCTTTAAACAACTGCTCCTTTGTCCAAAACTAATGATTTCCTTCCCTCCGTCCATAAGTTAACCACAGGAGATCTGTGCAGTATACACACAGAGACAAAGCTGCAGTGTTTCATTTGAATCTATATAGAGTGGATTATAGAACATTGTTGTGAATCACTTTTGAAAAAACAAAAAAAAAAATGAAACAAAACAAAAAAACACATGCGTAAACAAACCTAGAGTTTTACAGCCCTATCTCCTGAATGCAGCTGTGCAGAGGATCTCTGATTTCCATGTGCTTGTATGGAGTCGTCTACTCCCCCTTGACTCTCTATACAAATGGTACGGTCCATTTAAAAAGGTGCTTGTCATCTCTCAATGCTCTGTGTCCTTTCAACAGTCAGCTGCGGGGTGCACATTTCACGGGGGCAGTGCTGCCTCTCTGACACACAGACACACTCATGCTGTTACGGAACTCTCAGAAACACACACACAGGCATGCCTTCACACTGACACACACATCATCTCTAAAACACACACTCCCTTCTATTATATACACATTTCCCCCCACAGCCAGATGCATCTCTTTAAGGGAAAAGGACAAGCGATTTTGAGGATTTAAGTTTGTTTTCTTTACAAAGGAGTGAGAACAAGTCAGAAATTTGAAAGAGGAGGATTTTATTTGAGGACACATTCCTTGTAAGGAAATGGTCAACTTGTCAGCATGACACCGTATTTGGATTCCCCTCTCTCTCTCAGGCAAAAATCCTCAAAATGATGGATGACAACAAGCAGCTGGCCCAACGCATCGATGGGGCCATTCAGTCAGCCAGCCAGGAGGTGACCAACCTGCGGTCAGAACTGAGCGCCACCAGCCGCAGACTGGCTGAGCTGGGAGCAACGGACTCTTCTGCCAGTATGCTCGAGACGCAGCAGCACAACCACAATGGTAAGAGATCTACTTGGAGTGTGCAGTGAGTTTAAATGCAGCAAACATGTGGAGAAGCTTTCCATCCAGCTGGTGGTAATCATGCATTGTTGTACCTCTGTATGTAATGGATGTTATTGGGAAAAAAACACAAGCTGAAAAAGTGTAAAAGTAATTATTTAATGTTCAGTTTGTGGATGAACTTAATGAGAGAGTTTTTTTTGTGTTCACTTTCAGTTCTCCCTTAAATCTCCTCTCATGTTGAATAATTAACCCCTTGAACCTTTAAGAATGGGGGTGGTGCTGCTCTGTGGGTAAAGTTACAGCGTCTTTTCACTCTCAGGCTCTCCGTGTGCTTGCTCAATTGGTTCTCCTTTAACTGGACTAAGGATCTGTGTCTTTGAAAGAGAGCAGGAAGGAGGGCTGGTGTCAGGGTTGCCGTGGGTTACAGTTACTGAGCTGTTTGAATGACTGCCCAGCCTGTCCTCTGCATGTGTGTGCAGCTTTGTCATTTTTAAACTTTTACAGTCAGTCTAACATAAAGAAAACTGATAGAAGCTGATGTTTCTGTAAAGGTGGATGATTATGGTTTGCTGCTGAAGCATGTGCAGATACGAAAGCCTGTGTTGTTTAAACTTCTGACACACACACACACTTGTAGTTTCCATAGCAGTCAGCTGGTATAGTGAGATGGGTGACAGGATATGTTCCGTCCGTCTTGGCAGCGCACTGCTGTGAAACATCTTCCTCAAACACGCCTGAGATCAAGTCCACTTATAGACCTGCAGTATTCCCTCTCCTCAACTAAAAAAATGTATTCTAACGTTTTATTATTTTACTGACAGTAAGTTTGTTTTTTTTATTTGTCCTTAAATGACCTTTGCTGTGCTTTTCAAAGGAGAGAAAAATAGGAACTCTTAAACAGCTGATTGGGGGCAGTTTCGACTTGTGTCAGCACCGTTTTTTTAATGAGCTGAGCATATGCCTTTGTTTTTCAGTCATTTCTCTCTTCTTGTCGCTATATGTGCCATATATTATTATCTTAGTACTGATGCATGCTGCTGTTTTTGTAGCTGTGTGTGTGTGTGCTCCAGTGTAAGGGATGATGAGCATTCCTCTGGGATGGTTTGATCACTGATGTCATCACCTCTTGTTGCTGCTTGTCAGCTCAGCTGAAATGATGTCAGAGATTAGCATGTTCGGTGGTGAAATCACAATAACTCAAAGAGAGTTTTCTGAAAATGAACAGTTACATTTCAACTAAAACTCTGACTGTGCCCTTTTTTATGTTAGGCAAAATTCACATTGAGAGAGATCCATAGGAGTCAGCTCCTGTGAGCACTTTATTTCAAATTCGCTGTGACTAACACAATGAATAGAAATAGTGCTAGGTGCATATTAATGTCCCTTTGTATTTTAAACTACATGCACACATGTTCTCTTCATCCTGAAGAATATTGTTTCTGGTGCCTTTTCTTTGTTTGACCTCATCTCTCTGTCACTGAGTCTCAGTCAATAAGTCCTTTTTCTCTTCCCTTGACACCCACTTCTTGCAATCTGGTCTCAACCCCCTTTCTCTTCAAACTATTCTTTAAAAGCTTAGTGTGTATAATAGAAACAACTGGGTATAGGGGGATTAGGTAATTTATCACAAGTGGCTGTGTTGGGATGGATGGCGTGTGGTTAGGATAGCTGGTTCATTGCACAGTGTGTAAAGTGGAAGTCCCAGGAGAATATGTATTGGGGGCGCTCTCTGGACTTTACTGTGAGCTGTGCTAACCTTGCTGGGAGGCCAGCTGACCTTAATTGTGTTCTTGCCTCCTTTGAGGGTTACATTTGCATATTATATTTCTCTCAGTGACTGCAAAGTTTTGAATGTATAGAAACTGGACATGCAGTATACTGTTTGTGGTGTAGAGATGTTCAGATGTTGAATATTAATGTCTTGTTTCAGTTTTAAGGGTTCTACATGAAAATACAATAATGATAGTGTATTTTGGTCCCAAAAAGGTTTTTAGATAAAATCCCATGTATGACACTGTAATGTATTATACGTTTGCCTAAAGCCAAGTCAAAATGCTTGAATAACCGAACACACATTCACATTTTGCAGCAATAATGTAAAGTTTTATTTAAGCAGCTCTGTCAAGGTCCTGCTACATTTCTAACAGGATGAGTCTGAACTTTGACTGGGACATTGTGGGATATTGATTATTTCTTTTAGTTATTCAATAGAAAATTAGCTTTTGTCCTTTAGATCATTGACCCTTTATTCTGAACTAATCTTGAACATATTTTAGGTGTCAAACTTACTAATTTAAAGTCACTTTCAAGCCTTAGACAACACCTTTTGTCATAAGGAATCACAGCTGATCTATTACTGTTATTCCAACACTTCACATCCTGGACAGTTTGGGAGTTCTCGTGGGTTATTTGTAATAGGCTACATGGTCTGGGCAACATTTTTTTTTTCTCATGTGGTTTCCGACAACTATTGCGTTATGGGTCGCAAATTTGAAGAGACTGTGTCAGCCAACCTGTCAGCCTAGGGACAGACAGCTTCACAAATTTTCAATTCATTTGCAGTTTGAATGTGGAGGGGTGAAATTCTCCTGCTTCAACTGCTGCTGGGAGGGACTGCTGTGGTAGGACTGGGTCATCTGAGTGCTTTAGGATGGGGGAGGGGCCCATGGCAGCACCCTGTGCTCACTGAGATGTGTGAGAATGAACAAAACATGATTTAATATCAGTTTAACCAAAATTCTCTAACAGCAAATAAACTGCTAGATTTGATAATTGCGATTTTTAAAAAAATGCTTGAGACGCCTGAAAACTTGAATGTGTTTCAAAAAAGTAGAAATGTTAGTATATGTGAGGTATGGTGCAGTGGGAGGGTATTCTCTTCCAGGGGCTTCCCAAAAGTTTTGCACTTACGTTCCTTGAAGTGTAAAATATCCGGACCAGAACAAACCTTTGTTGTGTTCATGCTGCCTCAAGAAAAGGGAACACATTTCTTGGTCCTTGCACGGTATGTGACTAGCGTTACGACTCTGAGCCAACAAGGGAGGTAGCCACAGAACTGAGTTGGTGTGACGTGAAATGGGACGCATGCAGAGCTCAGTTCTATGGGAGTTTTGTTGTTCTACTAATTCCATAATATCAGCTTCATGTGTTGGAAACACACTTTTTTCTGGTACTTGGTCAGCTTGAATGCTTCATGTGTGAAACACCAGAGGCTTCCACTTTGAGGTAATGTTCTGGCACCACAGTGTAAAAAAGGTATCACAAAAACTATAACCTCACAGTGAACACTGACTGGATACTGTTTTTTCTCTTTTTACACAATAACAGCACAAACAGAGATTTATTTGTAGTTCATTGGTTCTACCATGTTTACCTCATGCATTGTGCTGGTACATGAAGTTAAAACTAATTGTTCTAAAGATGATTCCAGTTTAACCACTTCACATTTATTAGACAGATTTAACAATCATTCAAAATTCGGTCGTGTTGAGTTTTAAGTGTCAAATATTTCTAATGTGCACAAAACCTGCCATTTTTTTGGTTGAAACAGGATAAAATATCAGTTTATTTATAAATTATATTGATGTATTAATTAAGAATAATAATAAAGAAGCTGCTTCAGAAGTAAGGGCTATTATAGAATTTAATATACAGGATTTGAACTACTTGCACAAAACATGCATGCTAAAGCGCTACTGAGGATATAGATGTTCA
The DNA here is from genome assembly GCA_006937955.1 of Pachypanchax playfairii. Classification (NCBI taxonomy): domain Eukaryota; kingdom Metazoa; phylum Chordata; class Actinopteri; order Cyprinodontiformes; family Aplocheilidae; genus Pachypanchax; species Pachypanchax playfairii. Next base: position 8,172,272 of record SSNP01000007.1, read on the forward strand.
CTGAGAGCATCTTTGGTAATTGATATTTAACAGGAAAAACAATTTAAGATTCTGATTTGCCCCTAAAGTTTGTTACTTTTTGAAAGGCACTGCATGCCTTTTATTATTTGCCAAAAGTTCAAATTTGTAATCCAAAAGATAAAAATATTCTAAATTACCATTAAGCAATTTGACTACAACATATATCACACTTTTTTGTCATTTACATTTTCAGTGTTCAGATTGTAGCAACATCAAGTGTTTGAAATTTAATCCACCTCCTCCCAAAGCAATGCTAAAAACCTGCATTGAGCCAGTATAGGTCCATTGTTTGGTGTGTCCCTTATGGGCTACTGTTGTCACACTGTTGTGCTCAGCAAGGCACAAGGGTAACCCATCTAATCTTGAATAAATATAGCTTTTTTTTTTTTTTTTTCCCTGCTACAAGATAAACATAAATCTTACTCAGTGAAACCTTAAGGCAAGCTGGCAATCCAACCCTTATATCACACTGGTCTAACGTACAGTCTCCAGGTGATGCAATTTTTGTTAACAGTATCCATTAATCAGAGCCCGATTTTAAAGAATCTAAGCTGTTCTCTACCAGCTGTGTGACAGAATCTATTGGAACCGTACAGTCAGACAGAGACACCAATTTGGCCTCTTTTGAGCACTCATCAATTCGGCGCCTGTTTCAGAAATATTTGCTGTCCTTTCTTTTGCTGGGAAATAGAAACACACATGCATTTATTTTACACTGACAGTATAAAAGTTTCAGGTATTTCAGAGAAACTAGTTGGTCTGGTACAGCAATTTTTCCAATTATGATTTCAGGCCCTTTGATTCTCTTTGCAGTGTTAACAAACATTTTAATCAAGAATAGGAATTTATACAATTTATCACATGCAGAAGGTTTAAAACTAAAATTTGACTTCAACTTCTACTTCTGTGCTCTCACATTAAAATGTAATGCACATGCAGCTACAACTAGTTTTAGGGCTTGAACATGGGTTTCATTCAAACTGTGAGTGCCCAAGTATTTTACATGCTTATTAAAATAAATATTTTAGCTTTTTCCTTCCAAATGAGCTGCAAATTAATGACATCAGTCCCTTCCCGTGTGCCAGCACTCTCTCCCTCTTTCACAATCAGAACTGACTCCTGTGGAAGAGGTTGACACTATCATTCTACATGACTTATTTCCTTGAAAAATACAGAAGAACATTTTTATTTGTGTAATATTTAGGTTGGTTTTCTGTAAAGTAGAGCAAGGTATCCTACTCAGAATTTTTTTATTATCTTATACTGTATGTCCCATGCTCCTCACACACCTTGACTTCTTTTCTTTATCTGCCATTTTTGTAAAATCACACTACAAACTAAAAACCAGAAAAAAGAATTTGTAGCTTTCTTATGGCTGTTTTTCAGTTTTTGCGTCGATAAATTTTTAGGGCTGTTTAATGGAGCAGCAGATTAATGGAACATATTTCGACATTTGATGTTCTTACATAAGCTTCAAAACGAAATAACTGATTAGCAATTTTCAGTTTTCCTGAAAAATAACACTTTCATGTGGATTCTTATGCTAGTACAGAACTGCTTTATATGTCTGTGCTCTTTTGACAAAGGTTTGACATGAACACACTCAATTTCCACTAAATACAAACCAAAAGGACCAGGAACAAAATGCTTAAAGGGAAGTAAACTACTCATGCATGAAACAATGTCACAAAAATGGAGACTTACTGAAACCAAGCTGTACAGTTTGTGATCGTTCTCTCCTTTTTTTTTATTATGAGAAAATTATTTACATTTCAGTGCTCACACACTAAAGTCTCTACGACTGGTGCTGCAGCATCAAACCCTGAGGCAGAACCATTTCATAATGCCTTTATAGTCAAGTTGGGAACCCGTCAAAGTCCTTGTAGAGTCATTCAAGAGTCGAATATTCTGTCGTCCTGATCCATAAATTTTCATTTTCTTGTCTCCTGAGCCGAGGGTTAGAAAATCTATTTGATTTATTTATTTTGAGCATAGGTACCTTTTAACCCTTGTTCTTTAGACTGATTTTGAGAAGGGAGGTAGGTGTAAGACTGCCTTAATGAATAAAAACTGCAGATGTAGAAAAGCTGCACTCTAATAGAAAAAAAAAAACAGCAGAAAGAAAAACAAAGGAACAAGTATGGAGGGACGCATGGAAATACATTCATAAAAGACTGCAGTGAATTACCACAAACTGTGAAAATGGCATCAAATCTCATTAGCGTTTTTTGTCAGAGGAGATGAGTTCAGAATTTCTATCACTCTACTGTATAAGGGGAAAAAAAAAGAAAAACTTAATGACTTATGTCGAAAAAAAAATAGTCCCCCTCAGGTTTTTATGTTTATGATACATTTTATGGGCATTTATTTGACAGAATCATCCAACAGATGGCTACTCATCAAAGCAGTCCTCCAAAGTGCAACAAAATTTGGGAATACGGCTTTTGCCTTTTGGCAAACACCATTTAGTTTCTTTTATTGGCATCAAGAGCTGAAGCTTTGCTTATGAATCCCAATTGGATAAGAATTCTCTACCAGACTGAGGTTTTATTTCTAAATGGAGAGACTAATTAGTATGTTTACTGAAACTAAAACCCAAACATGATACAGAAGGTCATAATTATTTCTCTGCAAAGCATGTCAGTGATGAATGATGTTACTCTGCAGCCATATGGTTAAAGGTCATTCCTTACATTTAGTCAATCACTTACAAATTAGCTTGCAGAATACATTTAAGTCTATGGTGTGCTATCTTGGGTGTGCACAATAATCACAGGGCTGTGTGTGTGTGTGTGCTTAAACACCTCCTAATGACTGCAGGATAAGTTATTGAACATGGAAGGAAATTAAGTTTCCACACAGGAGTGGTTTTGATTCACATTACATCCTTGTAGTTATTAACCCACCCTCCAAATACTATTTATTCTCTTTACTCCCTCACTTTGAATTTGATTTGGTGTACCGTGTATTTATATTTCATGTTTTGGGTGGGTCAACCTTCATTAATGACATTGAGCATCTCTTAGGTATGTAAATTTATGTTGCCCTTTGTCTTTCAGCTCAGCTGTGCTGAAGAATACTACGAACATGCTTTCACGCAGCGGCAGATGGCTTGAGCAAGTGTCCTCTGTAGCGCCTGACATTGCATATATTCAAGTGTTGTCAAATGCAAACACTGACCTGTGTTTTGCAAAAAGAATAGTCCAAGTTCAATGTGAATGCTAGGGGTGTATTGGTACACAAAAATCACGGTTCGGTACATATCTCGGTTTTGAGGTCACGGTTCGGTTCATTTTAGGTACAACAAATAAAAAAAAAAACTTTTTGTTTAATTTTCAACTTTTGCAAACAATGGTTTATATATTTTCTTATAAAAATGAAACATTAGAAAATAAGAAAACATAAAAATAGAAATAAAAACTGTTCAACTTACCAAACAGGAGACCTTAAAGATAAAGGAGGGTCTTCAAGCTCCGGCTTGTTTACATCAGCCATCACGTCTGCTAAGGAAAAAAAAAAACTCACGTAGGAGTCTGGTGCTGACAACAAACTTCCAGTCTGCCAATGAAGATACTCCATGCGCAAAACATCCTGTTAACTAGCTGTAATCGGATCAGCAAACATCTGCCCCACACCAACAGCCCAGTACCGAAACAGTTTGTATGATTGCATGTTCTATTACGCCCCTCAGCTCATGTATTTACTTCAATGTGTTTGAGTAGCTCTGCTGTGCGTCACGCAATACAGCGTCCGTGCAGAAACTTGCCAGCAAACTTACTTCCGCTGTGCAAATATTACACTAATTATACATTTATGGGAAAAAAAATGCACCGAAACAGTACGCAAGTGGACCAAACCGAACAGTTTAACACATACCCGCGAACCGTTACATCCCTAGTGAATGCATGCTCAGTTTGCAAGGGTTTTTTATAGTTGGTCTCTGTGTGGAAAATGGGAGTAGATGTTATCAGTGGAGAGTTGAGACTGATTAAAAGGCTAATTAATCTGATAGAAAGTTTCATCACTAGGCAATGTTAAATGGTAAAGATATTTGTTTCACTGCATTCATGGCAACTCGTGGCCTCTGGACAGCATATGTTTTATATGGAAATTATATTACCAACATGTTAGCATAAACATATTCCTCCAGATAACATGGATGAGAATCATATTAAGCTGTATTACTGCCAATGATCCAGGGATTCTCAAGGAAATGAGATGGAAAGTGAAAACAGCTGAATTTATATAATAATACAATGCAATTACATTGTGTGATGCTCTGGTGTAACAATCTCCAAGTTGATAGTCGTGCTCTCTAACCTGGAAAATGACTCATAATAGGTTGAGATGGGGTACGAGTAAACTGCGTTCTTGTCAGACATAAAACTTCCCCTACGGGTTCCTGAACGATGGGATGTGATGAGAACTTGAGGTGTTACTGTGGTGCTTCTGAAGATTTTGTCTGCAATTATTTACAACAAGGTAGCTTGCAGCCATTGTGATAAAATTATATACTGTGGCAAAGAGATGCATTTTACCTGATTCCATCCAGTGTTTTATTTTTGTCAATGCAAAAAGCTGCAGCACTTTAAGCACACAAAGCATTTTAATTTCCTCTATATCAAAATAATACATGTTGTACTTTGCAACAATAAACACATAGATATGGTGAAAAATGTTTTCTAATAACATTGATGCAAACAGTGTTCATTGATTTAAAGTTCTGCTTGAACAATGTGATAGTTTCATGACTTTGCAAAATAATGTATAGTGTTTGTAACCATAGATGACAAGAATGTGGATTTATAGTTTGATGTTCATGCTCAGTCATTGCCTTGCCCATGAGCGTCAGACATATGGGCTGGTCTTGGGTCAGGTTTCCACTTGGCCAACTTCCACTGCAATCGATTAGAAGCTGACAAATAGGCATCAGTGAATCCTTTAAGCCTTTTCCCTGTGTGTTAGATCACTTCCTCCAGCTCAAACGAATGACTTTAGTGAGCTGTGCTTTTGTTTCAAAGTGATGGTATTGCTTTTAAATTTCAACATTACTCAGAAAATAAGACTCAAGTTATAGGCTCAAAGCAATGGCGTTAAATGTTTACAGACAAGGATCAGTGGGAGTGAAGAACTCATGCACCACTGGCACTAAGCTTGTTATCTGGTTATTAAACATTCCCATGGACCTCTCAGATTTTGTACTTGACACATTGCTTTGATAGGAGCCCATCTAACTGACATTGAAACCTAATATTATGGCATACCAAAAAAAAAAAAAGCTTAAACCAGTGGGGTCCAGTAATTGTTTTTAAAGGCCAATGTCCTTCATGTTTTAGCTCTAATTCCCTACCAAAAACATACATCTCTGGTTAACCTGCAAATAAAAGTTGGCCTTAGGTGTGGGATGTTCCCGACCTCTCCTATACTGATTTCTAGACACTAACTCAGGATCTCCAGGTCTTGAGGGCCACTATCCTGCATCTTTTAGATGTTCCATAGATTTCAATCAATCAAATCTTTATTTATAAAGTTCTTTTCAGGCAATAGTGCAATTTCAAAGTGCTTTACAGGATAAAAAAAGAATTTCAACCCCCCCACCCCCATATGCCAATACACCCTCAGAGCAATGTATGGAG
>SSNP01000007.1:8177971-8211240 GCA_006937955.1 Pachypanchax playfairii
AAAAAAAAAAAAAAAAAGGATTATAAAAAAGGACAGTATGCCGAGTACAGATGAGCCAGGTAAGGTAGATGCAAGGGAAGCCATCTGCACTAGCAGCAGGAACCCCCCCATCTGAGCGCTACCCAGGGAGCACCCGGCAACCACAGCCGACCACCACCCCCGAGGCAGAGGACTCCCACAGAAGAAACACTGGAAATAAATAAATACATGACGAAATAAATGAATGATTAAAATAAATAAATAAATATGATAAGATTAAAAACTAAAACTCTGATAAATATAAACAGAATATGTAAAATAATTAAGGATAATAAATAGCAAAGCAATTAAAAAGTTAAAAGCTAGACTAAAAAGGTGTCTCTTAAAAATATGAACGTTCTCTTTAACACATTTAACACACCTGATTCAGATTCTGCAGGAACTGCTGACATGCAGAGGATTTGAATCAGATGTGTTGAAGTAGGGAAGCATCTGAAACTTGCAGGATAATGGCCCTTGTTGTCCACCCGTTTTTCCCATGAGGACTTCTGCTTGAATCCCCAGTTAAGGTACAGTAACAGTTGGTGAGCCAGGGAACCATGACCAAGGCAGATTTCTGCCATCTTTCCAATATTTTTGAGATTGGAGTTTTAGTGTTTAATGCAAATGCTTTAATAGAAATCTTGATACCTCTGAAACTTTTGCAATTAGATAGTCGTTTGCTTGAAGTCTTGTTAATTCACGCTTAAGAGTAGATGCTGAATGTTCACAACAGCTCCACAGAACCCCACTTCAAATAAAAAAAAGTGTTCTTTTTGATCAGTTTTTTTTATCTCATGTTTTACTAATGATCCCATCAACTCTCAGAAAACTGCTTCTGTTTGTTTTGGTCAGTTAGTCAAGTCTGTTTGTTGCTAATATGAGTGATCATCCTGCATCCAATGGTCCATCAGTCGGTAGGCAGGCTGTCTAGCCAGCTGGTACCTGCTGGGCTGGAGAGGCAGACTGAGGAGGTGTGCATGTCACAGTGGTGGCAGGTGGGCCCCACCATCAGGTATCGTAATGCCTGCTGGCGCAGATGGGACCGTCTCAGAGCTGCATGATGGGGCATGTGTGGCAAATAGAGAAGGAGGCGATGTGAGTTGTGTGTATGCCAGCCCTGACAAATAGGATAAAGCTTCCAGTGGATAGCGAGGGGAGTGCCAGTGTGACGATGACATATGAAGAGGACAGACACAGTGGATGTGGAACAGCTATGGAGGAGTGCAGATGTGTGTTAGATCACAACACTGGCATCACACTGAAGGAGTGGAGATATTACTGTACATGTTTTAATGTGCATGAACAGATTTAAAATGGAAACAGAAATGTTCTTGTGTCTTTTCCTTCTGTAATAAGGATATACAATATTGTTCTTACCATTTTTTATGTTTTTACCAAACATGTTCTTGTAGAGCTTTTGTAGCATTATCCACATTGTTCAGGTTATGATTATTTTACTTTTAATTTGTTTATTATGTAAGATAAGAAAAATGTCTACGCTGTGTTATTTTGCTGATGTAATACTTTTACTATAGTTTTGTCAGCCAGTTATTTATGTACATTTTGTTTTTTCTCGCATAGGGACGACATGAGTGGCAGTGTGATGTGTCCCAGTTCTGTCTGGTGGTTGTAGCCGTGACCAACTGGTCTTGTGTGCTTTTTTGCTAGTCCATTCATAAACAATAAGAAAATCTATGAATGGTGTTTTGGAAGTGTTCATAATCTGTAAAAAATGTTTTAAACCTTTAAGAGAAAATGGCAGCAAACGTTCCAACCAAAAAGAAACAGAGACCCAAACTGTGTCAAATCAAGGCACAACGCTGAGTGGGAATCAGACCTCCCACCACTCATTTACAAGAGCAACTTTTATTTTGTCAGTACTTCAAGAATGCGTCTAAAACGTGAGTAAAATTAACTCAACTATACCGTTTTGCCAGTAAAGCATAAAACAAGCAAGCTGAGTGCCAAAAATAAGCATGTGGATTAATGTGTTTCTCCCACCAGCTTAAAAAGATCAAATATTAGTGGTTATCCAGCTTGTGTTGACTGAACTGTGTAAAGCAGACGAGTGCATGCAGAAGTGAACTGATACATCTGAAACCAACAACCGACTCCCATTGTGCCGAGATGAACTTTAACACCAGACCAGACCTCAGAACTGAACATGTGACATTATCAGACTGTTGTATATACTTTTTATGGATTTGTTTCTCTGAACCTACTGAATTATTAATGACAGGAAGCTATGAGCAGATGTCAAATCAATAAACAGGAAGAAAAGGAGCCAAGGGAGTTTGATCTACCCAAATGTTTTGCAGGTTTTAAACTTTCAGACCATATATTTGTTTTTTAAGGGCTTTAAATACTTTCTCAACTCTTCCTAACTTGTTTATGTATTTAGAACATCAATCATTTTATTTACAAGCTTGTGTTAATTTGGAATTTTTGCCTCATTTGATTTTCATTGTGGCTTTGCTATGTAAGAAAGCATATTCAAACACACAAAAGACCATCCAATCAAGATTACATTTGGCAATAAAACTGTAGTACTTGCTAAGTTTCTGGCACTGCAGCTTTGCAGACTTTGCTCATACTGTTGTAAACAAACCCTGCAGCTTTTTATTTTCACATACTTGGAGATAGAGGAGGTGGATGGAACTAGCATACGGCTGGCTCCAAATCACGTTTTATTATCAATCCAAATAAGCCGATTTTAAATCTGCATTAAAAGTCTGACACATTTCTGTTTTTAAATAGCTTGTTTTCTCAGTGTAACAGATTAATTTGTGTCTTTTTTGTCAGTTTTATGTTGGTGGACATACAAGGATTATGTACTTTGATGTTTTAGTCACTGTTTTATACGACATCCAACTCCAGACTGTTCTGGTATGTTCTACTGGTGTTTGAGATGTTTGTTTTTGATTTGAGACATAATAAAGAGACGCATCCTACCTGCTGCTTTGGCATTCTAGAGGTATTTATGACACTTCATGATATTTTTATCGAGTGAAGATGCTTTGTTTTATTTTTCACATATAAAACCAGAGTTCATTCAAAGTTCAAAGCCAAGCTGAAAACGAAAACAGCATCTTCGCTTCTCCATGTGTCAGTCACTTCCCACTTTTAGGTTTCGAGCCAAAATTAAGAGAAGATGCTGGTTTGACAGCTGGTTGCTTGCTGATGACAAGGAGGAGGTTTGTCATCTTATGGGATATCAACATGAACATTTCAGCTGGCTAGTTAAGTTTAAATCAGAAAGACAAACATGTAGAAGGAGTACAGAGATAAGCAGACACCACTTACTTTGTGCCGAAGTTTTAACTGAGTCAGATTTATGGAAGAAAATATCGACTATTTGATAAGTCGTATTGTAGAACGTCTTAATGGGACTTAGTGGCCAATAAGAACAAGAGCCAGTATATTTATGACAGTCAAAAAGGAGCCTTGCTCTACAGTATAACACCACACACACACATGCACACAAATGAACACACATTGAGCCTTGCTGGGTTATTTGCATTGTGCAGTGCAGAGATCCACATGCTGGGAATCTCTGTGGTCATAAATTGATGTGTTTGGTAGCGTAGATAATATTGATTTCCAGTAGACGGTAATGTACAAGGTTATTACTTTTTACTGTCATAATGTTAAAGCCTATTATCTTTACAGGAAGCTGATGCCACTGTTTAACACTTTCAGACATGAGGTGATTGATGAATAAAAATGCCAGTCATGGAGGCTAATGCACCACCACTGTCTCACTTTAGATGAGATTTGTACTGAATATACTGTACCTGACCTGAATGACTTCAATTCAGTGATTGCATTGAACAGCTAACCTCATGAAAAAAGAAAAGTATATCAATTTTTATTGACTCTATGAAGTAACAAATAAAAAGGTTAAAATGTTTTTATTCAATAACATGTTTGACCCTGTTTGTTTCTTTGTATTTCTGCTTTGTAGAAGAACTAACTTAGGTTAGGTTAGGTTTAGTTTGTATGCAGTGATGTATAAAGATTATCAAAATAACACTTGACTCATTATAACCACTTGAGAAAGTTTATTTTTCATTGTTCTCTGCAGACTGATGGGACCATGGCTGTATGTAGCCCTGATAATTACATGTAAGGAGACTTTTTTAAAAGTTTTTCTGTTTAAAGTCGGCACTTTGTTGGTTGAGCAGCAACTCTTGATAGACTTAAGGAATTCTGATTGGTGTTCATTGTTTTCATGAGTAAACGGAACACTTCTTCAGCACCAACACTGTTTGACGACTGCTCTGTCAGAGGAGTCTTGACTCCAGTAACGCTTTTCTCTAAATGCTTGAGTCTTTTAAGATCTGCTTTGAAAACTGAACCAAAGCCAAAAAATACAAAACACAAACTAAAACGTCTTCAGTTGTTTTGTGCCAAAGCAACGTGGTAAATTAGTTAGATCCTGCCAACTCTTAACCAATCAACCCATAGAGTTGTGGGTCTGGGAAATCTGTTTTTAAAGGACTAAATGCAAATCTGTTGGTTGAATCCTTAAAATGTTTCACCCTGAAGATGGAGACATAATGCAAATACCAAGTCCTTCTACCAAAAACCTCTGTATGCCTCAGAGAAACAAATGTTTGCACACTCTCGTGAACAGTCACAATTTGATGTATTTCTTTGATGAAACAGACCTGGAACTATGTTGTTACTTAATTCATTGCTACATTTTGTTTCTCACAATTGTGAGGAAAAGTTAACTGTTTAAAAATGTCTAAGTGACTTGAGGTTTGCTTTTTTTTTAAACGTTCTAAGCACATACAGTATATCCTGTTACCATAGAATACATTGCCATAAAATGTGTGTTTTTAGACTACACACATTAGGACTGTCTGTGAGATTCATGTTTGTGTGTTGTTGGAATCAAAACACTAAATTACTTGAATCATATTTTAAATCTTTCAGATTATCAAACTGGATCTTGGTTTTGCTTCCACAGTCTTTATTCAGATCCATCAGGCAAACTTTATTTGGATGCTTCAAAACTCACTTGATTTCCAAGACCCGTTTTCAACACGACATTTAGCCTGTAATACAGTTAGTAATTCCTCTTTCCACATGTTACTTAAATGGATTGATGAAAAGACAGCTGGTGATGGCAGGCAGGGATTTAAAGGGTCAACCATTATCTGACAATCAGTCAGAAGTGACTTCCCCCTCCACCCCCCCAGCCCTAGCATTGGTATGTTTTAGGAATAACAGTGATTCTCCAGTTATTATCCAGACCACACTGCCAAATTGTACCACAAATTAAATGATTACAGATTTTTTTAGAACATTTGTTGCTAATGGTGCAGTAGTAGCTGTGGTTTATAGTTTATGAAAGATATTTTGAAACAATTATTCATTACAAAATAAAAGTTCATATCATAAAGTTCCTCTGGGGAACTTGAAAAATGTGTTTTATACAGCTGCATTAGTTGTTTTTACATTTTTTTTATTTCCCGTCTGTTCAAGGCAAAAACTCCTACTTTAAATTTTTTTACTTTTGACTTTCTACAAAATAAACCAGGGAACTGAGATGCAGCTACATACTGTTCAAAGAATTACTTTGTTTTTATTCCAATTTATTAATTTTTTTATATGTAACCGTCTACAGTGATTTGTGTGGATTTTGAAAGGGAGATATGATCAAATAATCTGAAACATGTAAATCTGAGAACAGATTTATGAATGTCTGAAACCTAGATATTACACTCTTTTATATACATAATAAAAGTAAAATGCCACTTTTAATCAAACTCTAGTAATAATTATTGTCAGTAGAAACATGTCTTAAATTTTACATTGCTATAATAACAAATGTCTATATAGTGTACGAAACCAGCAGGAGGCAAATGTATCAAGAAAGTATAGTTAATTTTTTTCCAAGCAATGCAGGCCTTCAGTGTTGGACATGTGCTGTTGCAAATTTGTTTTTGTGCAGCATTTGTGGTTGATTATCAAAGCTCAGCTCGTGTTTGTTTTTGAGGAGACACTTTAGTTTTTCAGATAAATGTCAGTGCTTTTAGTTCCACTAAAAGCTTCGTCCATGTTGGTCAGTGAAGGGATATTGAGCCAATCTGTAAGTGGGTAAATGTGCAGTCCTAATGACAAAAGCCCTGTGGCTGTGTGAGAGAGAGACAATTTAATAGTGACCATGCTGTGGAAATGTTGCAAGCTAAATGTTTTCCTCTCATAACAACACATACAACTCACTGTTGTTCCGCAGTGTTTCTATTACGTATACTTTTTTGCTGTAATTTCATTTTATCACAGTGGAGAGTGGGTTTAAAACTGAGGTTGAAACTTTTTATTGTTGTTACTTTACATGAAAGTACCGGTAGGTAGATTAAAGTAAATATTTCTATGGTATTAGAAATAAAAATTTACATTTCAGTGTCTCACAAGAGATTTAACGAGACTGATTGCTAATTGAGGATCAGCTGGGAGGAAAGGCAGATGAACTCATCAACCAGATGAATAAGACGTGTGAGGAAAACAATGACACTGGCACAAGGAGAGAAAACTGAAATCACTCGACACGGCAAACAAAATAAAACAATAAAAAGAGCCTGACAAGAAAAACCCAAACTAAAACCTCTGTAGATCAAACAATTAATCAAATCTTAACACCCAGTTCCAACACAGTGATGGTTGGAGGCAGTGAAAGGAGAAATGTGAATTTTCTTTCCCCATTAGGATTCAGCTGTAGCTGCCGACTGAGGCTGAAATGAGAGGGACTGATGAGAGGAGAGGCTACGCAGGGCCAGAAATAGATCAAAACTAAACAGTTCAGTGATGGGCACGGGGGAGGAAAGAACGTTGGCCTCTGTAAGTCTGAACACGTTAAATGGAGCTGTCTGACTGGATTAAAGATACAGAGGTGTTCAGAAGAATGTTGCAATAAGCTAGCTAGCTAATAATGGGAACTATTTAGGAATGCTAATAGTCGTGAGAAGGGATCTAGCTTGGCTGTGAATGGAGAAGTTGAAGATTATGACTATATATATGACTCTCCGTTGCATACAGCCTCTTTCCTCATTTATCTTCCTTTAGTGTTGCTGCTGATTGTGATTAGCAGGGAGATAGAAGGCTTGTGATTCTTCTATTTTCTGCTCCATTAGTCTCTTTTCATGCAGTGGCCAAGTGGCTGTCCATCATCTTTACTCTGTTTTTCAAGTCCCCTCTCTCCCCAATCTTTCATCTGATCAGCTGCACTTCTTAATAGAACGGCTTTTCAATATTTAGGTGTGTTTTAAATTCTTTGGGCACGTGCGATTTGTTTCATTTGAACGTGAAGTGAAGGCAGTAAAAAGGTCATTGGCAAATGGTTTAGCTTTTATCCTCCGAGTTCTAAAAGCACAATAAAGTGTTTCATTTTTAATTGTGATCATCAGAAGAGAAGGTTGGAATCATATTGGTGTTCAAATGGCAATTATGTTTTTTTTAAACATGTGACCCTGCATTTAGCAAGCACTCTGTTTCATTAGCAGCGCTGCGGTCAGTCTGAAGCTGTGTGAATGTATGACATTTAAGAAGCTCGGCCTTTGGTTGCTTCTCTTCTTCTTCCTCCTCCCCCTCCATTAACCTTTCTGCCTCCCTCATTTCTTCACTCAACTTCGTTATTTTTCTCATTTTACTTCTCAGTCTGTAATTTGTAGCTTCAGCGAGGATGTATTAATATTATTTCCCCCCTTCGTTTAGATTTTCCCCCTTTTCAGATTCTTTTTAACCTCTCGTCTTTCTGTGAGTCTACAACTGGCAAAGATGCAAACAGAGTGTGGCAGCAGGATAAAATGCTGTGTCACATCTGGTAATAAGTCTGGAAAGTTTGAAGTCAAAAGTTCCCATCTCCATGGAGACAGAGGTAAAGTTTCTGACACAGCTTTTGCCATGTGTGTTTGAAGGTTCTGGCTGAAGTAAACAATAACAAGGTCAACAAGCCAAGAGCTCTATTTGACCATCTGTGACCACAAAGACATTGCAGTCACTGAAGATGTTGTGAGCATTTGTTACTTTGTCCTTTTCTTTTTTCCAGGTCTTTGTAATTAGAGTGCAGGACCACCCTCATTTATTTACCACAAGTTGAGGTCTCTAACTTGACAGAATGTGCTTCATTTCTTTTTTCTTTTTTTTCCCAGAATAAACTTTCAAACCCTCTGATTTCTGACGCGAACATAAACAGTCTATTGCAGTTACAGTCCACAGTACTTAAAATAATCATCTTTGAATGTAACTTTTACAGTATAGCAGTCAAGTTCATTTTTATCTATATATTTTCAGGGCTTGTCTCATGTTTTTCTTCTCTATTCTTCTCTATTTTAGCTCCTCTCTTCCTCACGTCTCCCAACCCAGTCTGCTTAAATTTATTAGACAGTTTATTCATTATTATTCTTTATTTTTAAACAAAGGAACAAAGCTTCTGTCTTATTGATGTCTGTGAGCTTTGCCGCCACAGTCACTCCTTCACAGGTACAAATCAATTGCAGTAAGGATAATTCCACTAGCCCACACACGAGCATGGTTTGTAACTTTTCTTCCTAGTGTAAACTTTTGGTTATTCCATCTATAAAAAAATCCCAATTGACTTGAGGCAGAACATGTTTATTTAATAAATAGCCAAACTGACAAGAAGCTTTTTCAGCAGATTCTGCCCAGAATGACTTATACTTAATTGTTGTTGCAGGAAGCAGATGTGCAATAACACTTTTAGCCAAAAGTAGTCTAATTAAAAGCTGATTTTATGTCTTTAAAGATACACATCACTGAGCTAATGGGTCTCTGCTCGAACAGTAAAGATCACCTCTGAAACATAGATTTGGGAAACAAAAAGACTTGTGTGATTACAAACACATAATGCTGAATCATACAATGTTTTAAAAGCCATAACATTTAACAGTATTAGTTTAACCCTTTAAATTTTAATCATCCAGACTGCAGAGATTCTGTCCTCCAGCTTGCATCTGCATGCTTTAGCTTGTATCTTAAGGTGTCCATTCTTGTCCCAGGGGCTACATGGTTTCTCTATCTGTTGGGGGAACTGAGGGCAAACACAGTGCAGATGGTATTTGCACTGTGTGATGAAGAGGATTTACTTCAATCTGCAGCTAACAATGAACAAGCAAGATGAGTGGAAAGGAAATTAGAAAAGAGGGAAAAAAGAAAGATGGAGAGAGAACCGAGGAAGAAAAAACATTGAGTTGGAGATGTAAAGACAAGTCTAGTAGGAAGGGCAATAAACAAAACTAAATCACAAACAAAACAACTTACATGTACATAAAACACAACTTTTGACCACTTAACTGAAGCAGCTATTACCCATAGATCTTATTTACATGCTGGATGCAGACATGCAAGATGGGACAAAGGGTTGATCCACTAGAACCCCCCCACCCCCACCATCTTTTATATCTCTGCTCTTCTTGTAATTACCAGTGATAGAATCTCCAGAAAACTAATTCAACTTCCTAATGTGCAAAGTTAACTTGATGAACTGCGAGCAATAATGCATCTGCTCCCTCCATCAGTCACCATTAAAACTGAGAGTCATCCATTGCATCACAATGTGGCTTCAGCAGCAGAGCCTCTCATTCCGCACATTGAACCAGAGAATAAGTCTTTACTTAGCTGCTTCTTATGAGTCAGTTTTAATGTAACAAATGGCAGGTTTTAATTTCAGTAACACATAAAACAGTATGTTAACAGAAATGGATGTAGCTTGACTATTTTTAGCTCAAAGAGAACTCACCAGGAGTCCTTAATTGCACACCATTATTGGCTGATAAGGAATAGAATTTTTTACTCATTACATGCTTGATCCACTCTAACTGATTTTTGTAAAGGAGAGAATTCAATTTTCTCAACCAGATCAATAGATACCAACATACTGACCTTAATTTAACACTGCATCTCAACTAAGCTGCTTTACTAATGTTGCTTGAGTGTTTTGCTTTTTTTTGTAAAACATGCTGAAATGCTCTATAAGTACAAGAAAATGTGAACTAGTGTAAAATTCCTTGTGTGTGTAACATGTCCAAATAAACCTGATTCTGATTCATAAAAAATTTGAAGTCAATTTTGTTTTGTGTTACTTTAAGATGCTCTGACTCATGAGAATTAATCCTATGCATTAGTTATCATCGTGGGGGTGGTGCAGTTGGTTATTGTTACCTTCAAGCACAACGTTTCTGGGTTTGATTCCAGACTGGATCCTGCATGGAGGTTGCATGTTCTTCACATGCACGTGTGGGTTTTC
Organism: Pachypanchax playfairii; assembly: GCA_006937955.1. NCBI lineage: Eukaryota > Metazoa > Chordata > Actinopteri > Cyprinodontiformes > Aplocheilidae > Pachypanchax > Pachypanchax playfairii. The sequence continues at coordinate 8,188,266 of SSNP01000007.1, forward strand.
TTTCAATACTAATTTCTTTTTTCACCCCACAGTCCAGTGACCCTGTCCAAAGTGACCCTGAAGGTGATTGAATGCATATTAGAATAGATGAATATTTAGTATTAGATCTGCTTGATTCAACCAATGTGTATCCAAGTATAGACAATGTTTTACATGCTAATGCCTCATTATTTTAAATGTGTTTACATAATTTTCACCCCAACTTTGGCATCTTAAAATAACTTCTTTCTTATTTTGCTTTTTTATTAAATTAAAGTTGTTTGTTTTAATCATTCTTTTATTAATAAATGTACATTTTGTTATCAACCAATAACACTACCCACCCACCCCCTTATCCCCATCACACACTCAGATCAGCTCACAATTTTCAGTTTCACATATATGTAATGCTTTTCATTGTCGTTCGCTCCCAAAGAGAGTAGAAATATGACGGATGTTTCCTGTTTTGACAGTTTCTGCTCAGCCTTTTTTTTCCCCACTAATTCTCGAGGCTTCACACATATCTGAATTCCATTGTTTCTGTCAGTAGCTGAAGCCGTGTCAAAATAAGGCAACAAAATTGTGCTGTGTGGTACATCATAAAGTTTAGCAGATATCAACTGTGAGCACTCTGCAGTAGAAGTTTAATAAATGCAGAAGAAGCTCAGGAGACGAGTTGAGACAAAACAACAGTGTGGTAGTGGGTGCAGTGAGAGGTGAGGGATATATTTAGAGTGTGAACCACTGGTTCATCTTATTATCTGTACTGATGCTGATTTGATGTCTGATTCAGAAGGGTATCAAACAATAAGAAGCATTCAAAATAAAAAAAAACAAGCAAAATAATGCAAAAAATAACCTTTAGATATTTAAAAGTATTTAAAAAAAAATATGATAATGAAGTGGAGACTGTTTTCAGCTTTTGCAGAGATGTTTATGAAATCTGATAATTTACTTTGACTTGTGTTGCCTTACAGGATAAAACTTAGAGTTAAAAACCAAATGCCAGAATATATTTAAATATAAACCTTCTACCCATCATCTGTGAGGATTTTGTTTGTTTCAGATATTTTGACTCCTGTATTGATGGTCTGAATGTATTAAACATGGAGGATGTACTTGAACAGCCCGACCTAACGTCAAATACGATCGCATTGGTAGATTTTTAAAACCCCGATCGGCTACCCTAACCTTAACCGTTACGCTTTTTAACTTTAAATATTCAGCTTTACAGTGTGTCCATCTGTATCTTTACATTTTAAAGCTAACCGTTATATTAAAATGAGACATATTGCTGCAGAATTTTTATTTTGTTAGGCTGAACAGAGCAAAACCTCGACCATGCGTATTTGTTAGCTCCTCTGGGAATGTTCATGCATGCATTGTTGGTTGTAAGTCTTTGTGGAGTCGCAAAAATGCTCCGATGGGTCGTTTGAAAACGCTCTCACAGGTCATATTTTTGGCGGTCCATATAGGTCGATTTTCTTTCCAAAATCGACCTATATGGTCATATAATGTGCGGACGTATTGTCTATCAAAGTAAAACCAAATAATCTGTGACAAATAGTGATTTTCTGATATTTAATTGTTTATTGGATCATTCTGCACATATAGGTGACAGACTTAGATCTGTAGCTGAATTCAGTATAGTGATTGCTTTGATTTCTGACCTGCATTTTTGCTCCATGTTGGAAATCTGGCCATACTACTGAGATGAGTCCCCAGCAGAACCATACTCTGATCTAAACTGTAGTGCTTAAATGGTCAGAGTATTTATCTTCTCTCTCATCATCTGTGATTCTTTCCCTCTATCTGTACAAAGGGAATTGTTCAGAGTTTTTAAGTGGGGTTATGTGGAGTAGTTATGAGCTGTCAGCATCTTCTCTGAAGTAGACAGCAGTCAGAATTATTCAGTATTCATTTGTGACATGCTCAATAAAACATTTAGAAGCATTATATACTAGGTGCTTTTTTCATTCTAAATCTGTGTAATTTGTAAATTTGGTTAGTTCTGTCAGTAGTAAGTGTACAATAATCTGATAAAGTTTTAATAACATGAACACCTCACAGCAGTGATCTGACTGTGTGGCCTTGGATTTACACAGAAGCTGTTCAGTCACACTCCTTTCTTGCACAAGTGATGGATAACCGAGCAGCCAGTGTTTAGAAAAACAAAGCTCCAAGCTCCCCACTGCTCTTTTTTATCATTGGCAGCATAAATCTCAGTCAAGGCAGAAAGCCTTTTCTCAAAGACATGTAGGAGGAGTTTCTTGTTTCACTTTGTCATGAGGCTGCTGCAGGTGAGTCATGGGGATTTTATCCTCAGAGATGGTTTTATAAGTTGATGAAAACAAGGTGAATAGAGACAGGTGTGGAAAGGTGATGCGTCTTGTAAACACTGAGGGGCAGGATTTAAAGGGGGAAAAACAGATTTAATATTTTTCTTTGCATAAAAGGATAAAGAGTTATCCGTTTCAGAATGAAACAAGGCTGTCTTTGCAAAGCTTTTGGTAAAATGCCCCAATTCAGACACAATAGGTCAATTTCTATCCTTGAGCAGACATACACTCTGTCTTTCTCCCACTGTCAGACACACAGACTGTAAGATAAATAGGAATCTGGGGATTGGCTCAACCACAACAACAGCTGCTCATGGCTGGACACTGTATTGTTTGCCAGCAGTCTGTGGATTGGAGGACAGAGTTTATTCACCTGAAAGTATGTCTGATGTTTCCAACATGCATGTGAAACATTTGCAGTATGTCACACAACATGAAGCTCTAATGCTTTAGTTATTTGTTAAGTTATAACACCATTTTCTTGCAAATTACAAAAAAAAAGTTGTCATTTTTTTCTTATAAATGATAAATATACTGTACATAATAAAGAAATATTTCCCTAAAATTCTATTACTTAACATTTATAGTAGAGAAACTTCTTGTCATTATTGTTTCTTTACTGTAACATTAAAATAGAAAATCTCGTTTATTTGTACTGGGAAAAAAAACTCAGCTGGTTTCACAGAAATGCAATAATTTAAATGATACTCAAATAACAAGTTGCTTATTGAAATGCTTAATGAAATTTCCCTCTTTTAACCCTTAATTCTCCTTGTTGGAAATACTTGAAGGAGAAATTGAGTCCAAGACCGTCAGTCAGCATCGATATTCTACTTAAAAACTCTGGGAACATGTCAATCATGTTTACAAAGCTTAAAGTCCTTATCTTAAGGTTTTAAGGATAATTCATGATCCTATAGATAGTTTGTCTCTCAAAAGCAGTGACAGTTTAAAAAACCCTTTTAAAATACACAGACTTGAACCCATAGGTTATATAATTGCTAGAAAAAACACTTTTTGGTTTTTCTAACTAAAGACTGTTGTTTTCTATTTAGGACCTAACTATGCTATGTTTGTGTCAGAGTAGACAACTGCACATTGATAAGTTGGTCTAGCTCTTGACTCCACAAGTGATAAGTGCTACTATCAAATAGCCTCATACTGATGGGTATAACATGAACCCCTTGAAAATATGCAACAGTTTTAAAGTCTTAACTTGCCCTCAGATGTTTCTGTATTAAAGGTAAACAAGCATATTAATGTACACTGAGGTTGATCAGATGAAAACTGTGAAAAAAATAAATTTTAAACCTAGTTGTCTAATTTAAAAAGTCTGTTTTAGTTTCACTGTATAACAGTCTCATTGATCCCTTTTTACAAAACCATTTAAGCCAAGTCTGAGACTCACTCTAGTTGTTTCAGTGTGATTTTTGAAAGGACTGAGGTGGTATGGAGGGGGGTGTTAAATTTAAACTGTCACTGTCATGCCTCTGAGCTGCCATGCGATCAAGTGACAGAGCTGAAACGGTCGACTTATGAAAGGGTAAGCCGGCTTCGTGGCTCAGTGGTGTGATAAGATGATAACAGACGTTCCGTGTGATGAGGGATTTAGAATCGGAGACGTCCGACACACATTTTATGTGTTGTGCTCGATGCCTGCTTAATTAACGAAAGCTCTCATCTTCATATGGGACTTGGCCAGCTCGATTGGGGATTTTCGAACAGACAGAAGCAGCTTGAAGATGGGCTCTTCTTTGCAGCCGAATTTTTAAACTGTTTTTTGAGAAAGGCCGTAATCACCAGGACCATTCCTCCTTCAATCCACAATCAGTGGCTTCAATGGTTGGAGCTAAAACTTTTTATATAGTTTGATTTGTTACATAGTTCCACTTTTATTAAAAAGGCCACAATGGATCATTCAGCATGATGCAAAAATACCATTTAATCAACCAACCACAGCAAAGTGCATTGATATTCCCATTTTATTATAACATATTATTGTGGAATGATGACATTTTAGGATGGTATATTTAGTTGACATCACTGACTGTAAGATTCAGACCTTAACATTTACGCACAGATATTTTATGAAGCTCAGATATGCTCTGAATGACCTCCACTTAATGTCTGGCCCGCGAGTGCCGTTTGTCTCCTCTGTGGCGATGTGTGTGTGTGTGTGTGTGTTTCACTTGATCAGGGCGTGTCTTTATATGGTCATCAGGGGGGCAATGAGAGGATGCCTTGAATGGAGAAGCGAGTACACCCACACATCCACTCAGACACATGGACACTTACACACACAGATTAACGGGGTAAGCTGCGCCGCTCATCTGGGATAAATGCGGTCAGAGAGGGGAACAGCTGAGCAAACAGCTCCAGCAAGAGGTAGAGAGCAGACTGAAGAGGAGGAAAGAGGAGCAGGGATGACGGACTATTCATCCCGACGTAGTGTTGTTGACCGGCTGCCACGTTGGATATGCATGAGTCCTGAACCTGGAAAAATGGGAAGTGGTGAAGGTAACGAACATAATCATTCCCAGCTGGAATGGTGCTCATTATCATATTTTTGCAGGAAGCAGAGTAAAAGCCATCTCAAACTACTTCCTTCTACAGAGAAAGAAAAAAAAGAATAGGATGGCTTGTCTTTTCAGGTGTGATAAAATGTGCATGTTTCAGGCTTTTCTTCTTTCAGGAGCCAAAGATCCAGTTTTTGATTCTTTCTTTCTTGTTTTACTTTTACAGTAAAGTAACACAGTCAGTCAGTTCTTTTAGTATAACAGAAACAATGACTAATATTTTTATTGTACACAAAACACTCTGTTGCATCCACATTTTGGACTCTTGTTTGTGTAACATTGTTTTCAGGGTGCCAGATGTGCCACAGCAGCTGAGTGAGAGGCGTTGTGTTTCCAGTGAGACTGAAGTAGATCTCTTATACTGGTCCATGTTGAGTCCATCAGGTGTCCAGATGGCCTGATGCTGAACAAAACTGACATCAAAACAGGCATTGATCAGACACATTAGTCCCAGGCTGCTTTGTGTACAAGTCATGACCCAAATTCTGCTGCTGATTGATGTCCAGTTTGCTCTTGAATTAGGGGATTTGATCTTACAGTGCTTGAATGCTTTGCTGCATCACCCTCTAAAGAAAACTATCATTTGGAAGAAAAGCAGGAGAAAAAGAAGAGCTTTCATTTACACATGTTTTATCAACCACATTAACCCTCAGTCAGACAAATAAAAGGGGCTCTGAGTAGTTTGGGTTGCAAATTGAACTGATATCTGTAAAATCCTCTTTCGTTTCAGAGCTTTTTCAGGTTGCCATTTTCTAACAACAATTTAGCTGCCCAGCGTATTTCACTCATGTTGGATGAGACCACATGTTCAGTGCTGCTACAAGCTTTAGGAATTACCAAGTCAAAAATTACCTTTAATCCTCCAGCTTCACTTGAACACGCTGACATTTCTGCAACAGACTTGTAGAACAAGCTGTACAGAACGTACAATGGAAAGATTAACAGCTGGACACTGAAACGCTTCAATAGGGACATTGATTTGGATCTCTACACGCAGATTCAGTTGCTTAAATTAGGAAGCTTTACTTTTGATTTCATGCATGATTTAATGCCATATTTTGAGGTTAAGAAGGCATGTTTACAACATTTCAAAGTACATTTCTTACACGTCAGGCTGTTTTATTATACAGTGAAAAGTTGGAGACCCGCAGTCAAAAGACTTGAGTTCCATTTAGTCCTTTTGAAACATGTTTTGGGTTCTTCATGTGTTTCACAGGTTGTGATTTCTAAAAGAGTTTTAGTGTTACTTTCTTCTCTCTAAATTTTAGACTCGTCATGTCAGTTATTCAACATTGCTATGGATTTGGTGGTCAAGGCAGTCTAGACTGAGTGCAACACTTTCCTGTTTAAACCTTGCAGCATTACATCACAGCCTCAGGAAAAATGTTCCAAAAAATGAACCACTGATGCTGGAACACAAGTTTTAGTTGGCTTGAGGGTGTCTGATGCTTGAGATGCTTTTTATTTTTCATCTATTAATTGCTTATCAATTCATTGACATTTTTACAGCAACACTAATTTTGACCACAGCAGCTCAAACTCATGCGTGTCCTTTTGAAGGAAAGAAACAAAGGCTGTCTCAATTTGTGCCAATATTTTTATAAATAAATAAATAAATATATATATATATATATATATATATATATATATATATATATATATATATATATATATATATATATATATATATATATATATATATATATATATATTTTTTTTTTTTTTTTTTTTATTATTTAGTGCCAGATGATGACTTCAACAAATCAACTCCACTTATTTGGAAGTCCTGAACAGATGGTTTCCTCTGTGGTGTAGAGAATGGGAAAGCTGGAGCTGTGCATGTGCAGATGGTTGCCCATACCTGCTTGCACATGAGCATGTGCTTTTCTATTCACCTTATGTTGTGTGTGTATATGTGTATGTGTGTGGTTACTGACACTGCACAACCTTGTGTCCTTACCCCGTGAAAGCAACAATCACTTCTTGTGCTGACACTTTTCCAGATTGGGAGTGCAGCTGATGGTGGTTATCAAATTCCCGCAGGTTCTCCATCAGTCTCTTTACTATTCATGTCCAATATATATATGAGCCTCCTGCCTGTTTGTCTCAGGGGTTACCTGCAGTTAAATCAAGGTTAAACCAAATCAGCAGTGTCCAAATGATTGGGGCTGGTTAAAGTGTTGATTATCTTGTCTAAGAAAGAACCAATACAATAAATGGCCAATAAGAGGTTGATTGTAGAATTAGGGCACTTTGAAACATTCATGTTGTTTCCTAACTTTTCTAAATGATTTAAATACCAATAACAAATATTAGGCTAAACAAACATTAAAAACTACAAATTCATTGCATGAAGTAATCAATAGAGAAATTTGTTTCTGCTTGATAATAATAAGCTTGTAATTTTCAATTACAGCAATGTGGCTGCTAATCTACTGCTTTCACTTTAATTTTGTGTTTTCAAATAGCGCCGTGCTGTAGGTCAGTTAATATAGCAAAACTATTCATGGCCAAATACAAAATTAAGTTCTTTCCTTTTTCTACCTATCCCATAAGGTAAGTTATTTGAAAAGTAGCTCTGACTTCTAAGCTTTCCTTTTGTTGCTCTGCCAGAAAATGGCTCTGTCAGGGTATTTTAGCTGAGACTTCAAAGATTACATTTCCGCAGATTTGCTATTCTGGGAGGAAAATAGCCATTGCGGTGTAACAGTCTTCTGATAGGAAATGTTCTCCTAACCCTGGGTCACCGTGACTTTTTGGGTTTGTTGAGATGTAGATGTAGTGCAAGTTTCAGCAGCTGTTCTTTGTTTGAAAAGCTGTGAGACTGAAGCAGATGCCAAGATAGATGCCAAGATAAACGCTCACACTCTTAATTTGGTAAACATGTGAATTTAATCTGAACATGTCCTAAAATTTACAGATTTGTGATGTTGAGTTTAATCAGCCCACACTCAGTTTATTAATATAATCTGAACAACTTCCTTTGATCAAAAGATGTTTATAAGGGTTCAGCGTGAGCCTCGGGAGAAAACGTCCACCCTCGAAGGCCCGCGTTTCTGTTTGTGTGTTTACTGTCTGTAGAGGTTCATCATGTCTATTCATGATCTTTCTGCTTTACCCAGCACCAATAATGAGTATGAAGTTCATTATTGATGCAAAAGCTACATGCATTATTTAACAAATGTTCAGGTGGCAGATGCTTAAGTGCTTGTGCTGAGACCAGTGTCACAGAGGGGGGGCTGGGCTTAACTCCACCTCTTTTTTTCAGAGATAAAGGTCCTCACTGCTCAAGCAAAGACTTGTAATCATGGTACTTCTGAAGAAAACGTGTTTTTAGTATTGATGTGAAGAAATATCATTTTGTCCGAAAGGCAAACGGATTAAAGGAACATTCTCTGTTTGGTGGTTTGATAAGAATTTATTGTGTTTTTCTTCCTTTTTTGGTCTTTTTCTTTCTCACGTTTTTCACATATAATCTAAATAACATTTTATTAAATCCCAGAACTACCTAACTAATTATTTAACACAACACTGTCCACTGACATAAGGCCACTGTCCTTATGTCTTGATTCAGAAAGGCTCTATAGTTCATAAAACTGATAAAAGATAAACTCACACGAAATTCTCTGTTGTTTTTTTTTTGGTTCTTAACCAGTGACACAATAATAAAAGAAATTCATCACAAACTCACACTTTGCTGGTGAAGATTTTAACAAAAAGCCTTTTTAAATTCTGGGGATGCTTTACCTGTTTGTTTGTTTTTTGGTGCAGTGAGAAATAACTGGGTCTTTTTCTTGTGTCTGCTATTTCAAATTATGTTACTGCCTCTGAATAAACAAATTAAAAACAGTCACAGGAAAAGCAACGCTTCTTAAGTTGGCTATAAAAACAAGGATATAAATAGAATGAAATAATTTAAAGTACAATTAAATTAAAATAGATGTTTGGAAACCATTTTTCTGCCTTGCAGATTATCTCTAAGCCATGTGCTAAAACGGTGTCAGAATATTAATTACCCTAAATGAAAGCTATTTAAAACAATTAGGGAAATTAGATATCAATAAAGTGTTTTGTTTCTAAGCTGTAAAATAAACAACCACAATCATTTTCCCAAATTTTCATGTTCTGAGTCAACCCCCCCTAAAAACGCATGAAATGCTTGTTCAACTTCACACCAGCTGAGGTCTCAGCTTGGGATATAATGAGGCTAATTGCAGTCATTAGCTTGGCTTTAGTCGAGCAGCTCAGATGTTGTTTAGACACGGCCCTTCATGGTGACACATTCTACTGTATTGTCTAAAATCATCCAAAGCTAACTGGAGGACCAGAGAGGACTGGCTGGTGTAATTGGGAGATGTTAATTATTCTATTGGATGGAGCTTGTACCCTCCTGAGTATTGGCTTTGTTTGGTGCCCTTTTCTTTATACAAAGCCAACGTAATGCTCGTGTCATTGTAACTGTCTGAGGATATATGTGTACGTGTGAGTATAAAGGAAAGAGAGAATTAAATAGACAAAGTGTCTTTGTGTATCTGTTTGCACATGTGCATGCAACACTCTGAGGATTTAGTTAATGAGGCAGTCATTTGTTTAACGTAATCATCCACTAGTTTATGCCACCCACTTCCCCTGTTACAGAAACATGCCATATTAAAAAAGGGCGTGTTTGAATCACATTAGCACATCAGCTGTCACCCACCAGCTCCCTGTGCCCCTATTTGCTCTATTTACATGTATAAATGGACCATCAATACCCAGCTGCCCATGAGCCAGCCAAGCATTAGTGATGCCAATATCTGTGGATGCACCAGCGGACTATCAATCCCAACTCTTTTGGGAATCTAGCAAAGACTAATGATGTTCAAAAAACAAACAAACAGCTGTTTGTCTGTAGCGTGTTTCAACACATCAAATTATTAGATATTCTTGCCAAACGATGGACTTGGTGATAACATTGAAGCCAGTTATATTCCAAAAGTTTTTTTGTGATGTGTTTTTGTTAAAACGAGGGGGCAAAATGTTTCTTTGCAGTTTAAAATGATTTCAGTCAAATACATAATCAGTCTACCTTGAATCTTCATGATAAAAGAACTTTGAAGCGTAAATGGGAGAAGAGATGAGATGAAAGCATTTGCTGTTTCTCAGGTAAACAAAGAAACTTTCTGACACAATTTAAAACCAGTTGCATAAATTCTTACTTGTCGGCCAGTAATTCAGCCTGCAACACCATTTTGTATTTTGATGTCTATGCCAATCAGCAGACTTATCATTCAGCTGCCTGTTCTCCACAAGATAACAAACTGCCTTATGTTGCTAATAAAAACTGGTCTTCATCGCTCCACAGCCAGACAGGAGACACATACAGTTGCTCTTAAGAGAGGTGTACACTATTTTCTGATGGAAACAAAAGAATCCCTCACATTAAGGATGAACACTTATATTGTATTCCTAGCTGTAATGTAACATTTAGTTTTTTGTTTCCAAAGTTTAAAGTTGGTGCAAATTTTATTTGATGGTCGAACTTTGCAAATGAGAGTCTGAGTGTGACGAATGGCTTAATCAGATTACACAACAAAGGAGCATCAGAAGATTCCTAGAACTACGTATGTCAAGATGAAGCTGGTGGTTTCAGACATGTTCCATTTTTTAACTACAGAATAAAAATGTCAATTTGTGGAACAAGACTTATTTTTTATTTCAAATTTGAATATTATGTCTTTCATTTAGTTGCATTTTGGTAGCACATTTAATTGGGATTCGATATATTTGAAACACCTTCAGCACTTTTACATTTTTTTTAAACGTGCTGACCACAGTCCACCGGTGTAGAACTTTCTCTAAACTAGGTTCAGTTTATAAAGAAATGTGCTGCAGAGTGCAACAATTTATGTACTTTATCAACAAAAATAAACCAATAAGAATAACACCACCTCCAAAAAAAACAAAAAACTGTGAAAACAAAGAATTTATCTAACAATGCTTAAAAAGTTATTGGAGATAAATTAAACTATGTGACAAAAGACCTTCATATTATGCCTGTGATGCTTTTTTAACATTAATTTCATTTAGTATGATATATACAGTATGTACCAATTAATAGGAGCCACAGAGTTTCTTTCCCATGACCAACAGTAATGTGTTTGTCACGGCCCTGAATTCACTCAGGACAAACATAACAGCTATTTCCTGTCAGGGGACAAATCAGCATGTCAACATAAACTAATGGACAATATTACACGGTATCATTCTGGCTGTAGTTGAATATAGTTTAGAAAATACACACATTTTCTGAGATAATGAGGCTTGTTGTTATTCATCCTTTGGCCATGGAACCCACAAGACAGAAGTAAGAACATGCTGTCAGCTCTCATTGGTAGTTGCTGTTGATTTTAACATACGTGTTTGAATTAAACATGGATGTTAGATGGAACATGTTGTTGGCATGGCTCCTCAGATGTAAAGACAAAGAGAGTGGTCAGATCAGTTAATGTACCTGTCGAAGATAACTCTGAACAATCTCATTTTGGAATAGACTACAGGTATCTTAAAACAACTCCAAATGCCCCAAATCAGATCAGTTTATAATGTATTTTATAAAACCTTTACATTAGTATCACTGAGGATGTAACAATCTATAACAGATAAGGAAATGTTCATAACTTTTCAAAATAAACCCACTTCAGAACTCGCATAAAAACCCAAAACAGTTTGGGGCAAAGCACAAAGTTACACAAGAGCAGCAAGTCTTGTCTCCCATTTTGTTCTGGCTATTTAAAGAAAATGAAATGTCAAGTCCCTGATGGTCTATGAGAGACTCAGCCAAGGTTTGATCTGTTTCTAATGGGGTTAATACTCTGAGATACCTGCGGGGGAGATCTGAAAATGTCAGTTAGAGGGTTTGCTAAATTAGATGGGATAAACTGTCCAAAGAACACAAAGCTGGGAAATAATTTTCATCTAAAGGGGATTCAACAAAGCGCAGAGGACAGAGTGAAAGTTCTGAGAACTTGTGATCGAGAGTCACTGAGCAGGATGGAAAATCTAAGTTTTGTTTTGTTTAAAATTCTGAAGCAAAAAACAAATTGCATTTACTTATATCCTTTTTTAACGCCATGCTTGCCACCGTACCGTACTAGGGATTGTCAATTTTACATCAATACCAGCAAGTTATACATCGTTGGAAAGCATTTCTTCTCAATAAAAACATCCAAAACATAATTTTTATGCCAACCAGTCACCCTAAAAACTTAAGAGCTACAGCTGGCAGCAATTTAGGTATGGAAACTTTTGTGCACAAGCTCTAAAGAGGTGGATGTTATGGGGTTAAAAAGACCAACTTTTCTCAAACATAAAAATAAGTTTATATTATAAAAACAATACATTTCCATAGTAAGATTTCATAGTTTGTGGATGTATCCTTAAACAGATTGCTGCTTCAGTAAATCAGATATAAACATTGTATTAAAACAATGGAGTTTTTTCTGTGAATTGATAATTCGATCAGTTTATCCCTCCAGCAGCACAGCTAGTTCCATATTTGCAGCACCTCAAGCATTTATTTAATTAAATTTGTGTTTATATTTTCATATTACTCATTTGACATTGGTAACACTGTATTGACACATAAATATTATTTAAAAAAATCATGGATTGATGTTTGTACTGTCCATTTTCTGTCGTGCAGCCACTTATGAGGACAATTGTAGCATCAATAGGGATTTTATGATGTGAGTCCTGTTCCATTCTTTTTATCTGTATTATTATTGATGGATGGACCTGGTATCTTTATTTTAATCTTGCTTTCTTATCTGTGATTGTATTTTTCAGCCTCTGGCAGATATGCAGACTGCGTCAAACACCAGACAATCACAGTGTTGTGTACATAGGCTCACTCGTCTGAAGTGCCTCCATGGCCTCAATTTTTATGGCAAGCAAACGAGTGAGTTTGCAGCTCTTTTGTAGTTACAGTACAGTATAAGACAGCTGCTTTGTGAAAAACCACCTCACATTTGTTGTGTTCTCTCCAGTTGTTTGCTTCATTTATTTTCATAGCAAACAAACACTAGTAACTTCCTTTTAATAACAAGTTAATAAATCAAGCTGATGCGAGTTTATTCTGCTTGATAAGAAAGAGAACGACTTGTAATGTCTGAAGGAAATTTCCATCAGTGTAGTCTAAGATCTGAAGCACTTCCAGAATGCAAATTCTAGATCGCTGCTCATAAAAGGTTTTCCACATTTAAGTGGATGCATGAACTTTAAACAAAATTTGACAGCTACAATGGGCAGTACCGAGCAGCTGAAGATAGAATAACCAAAATAATAGACCTGCAGCAGAACTACTCCTATATAGAATTCACTCACTGCTGTTACATTAGATCAGTCATCTTGCAGTTCTTTAGGCACTTCTGAGTGCTATGTATGATCAGACAAGCATTTTTCTGGTCTTATGAAGCAGAAAAAACATTTCTGCTGTCAGTTGCTTTTTTTTAATGTGGTCCTCTGTGTGTATGAGAGACCAAGTAAGATGAATGGAAAACTTAAAACTGCTGTCACTATCTCAGCAGGTTGACACAAAGAAAGACCCACATTAGTTAAGAGGAACATTTCCTCTGTCATAAATGTTCACATTTCATATAAGACTGGCTTGTGCTTTTTATACAGGAGGACAGCGTCTTGAAGAATTTACAAATGGTCTCTTATGTTTTCTGACCTTTATTACTGGTATGTAAAAAGGAATGTAATGGAAGAGGATCTGGGTAGTTCTCTGTAAGAAGAATGATTATCTTTGAAGGAGGCCAGAAGGCCAGATGAGCCGTACGATTGGCCTTGCACCGTTTCCCCTGGGAGCCCTACTGTCCCATAGAGCTGAGGCCAAATCAATGACTCTGATTTGGAGTGCAGCTGTGTCTTCTCTGCAAACATTAGCCCCCCCCTTACACACACACAACACACCCTCAGAGATGTTGGCTGCTTTATTGAAATAAATGAGTTCTCATAGTAACAGCTGTAAGGTGCACATAAACGAGAAAGCACATGGATTTCATTGTGACATGGACACATGGTATTTAAAAACATACCACGAGCTGCTATTTAGCCTATATATTGATGAGATAATTGATTGATGAGGATTATTGATCTCACTTTTCACATTCTGAGAAGTTTTGATTTTTGTCTTAATCAGTTTATGCATTTATCACTTATTTCTTGTTTATTATATTACAACATGTTCATGAAATATAATTTAAGACATAAATAATGCCTTAAAATACTAATGGGCTGCATTGGACTGTTTTGTTAGAGGGCTTATACGTCACAATATACAATAAAATGACAAACAACTTTTCAAGAAAATTTCTAGTGGCAAAATTTGCACTACAGAGTGTTGTCTTTAAATCTAATTGTCAAAACCGCTGATCGAATCACATGAAACAAACTTTATCAGGTCTGACATCACTGGTTAGCTAACAAAGTTTAAAAGCTTGCTGAGTATTTATGACTGAAAGCAGTTTAGATGTCAGCTGAATTCTAAAAAACAGATCAAACCCACTTGTCTGAGTAATTGCCTTTAGTAGTCGTTTTTAAAACTGTCACTAGAGCCTTGAAAATAAATCTTTTTCAACTAAGTTCTGCGGGTTTCTCGATATAAGCAAAAACCGAAGTCCCTGAGAGTGATGAACCTATTTTCTTTTGTTATTTGCATCTTACAATCATGTTTTTTTTAATTTTTACCATTATGACACACAATCACTTAAAATTTGCTTTTGCTCATTAAACACTGACACATAATTAACAAGCATTTGTTGATAGATGCAGGCCTGAACAAAGTCAAACACTTCTCAGTAGCATGGCCTTGAACTTGTAGCCTTGGCTGATGACCTGCTAAGCTTTTATTAAAGTCCAGGCATGAGGATGTGAATCAGGGAAGTTCTGGGCGTGTTGCAGCAAATGCAAAGAATGTTCATTCATCATAGCATTTTTTATGCAGTGCTATTATATTCTAAGTTCTTCCATTTCCTTTCCCTTCTGGTTGGATTAGTGAAGCTGTAGCATTGCAAGTGAAACAGTTTGCTGGTTTGATAAAGAGCTGTTCTTTCTGAGTCTCTTTTTTTGGTAAAGAGAAGTCTGTAAAAAGCAACTTGTTTCTGTTAGTCGGTTTTATCTGTACCTGCTTACTACTATTCATGGTCTTGAGGAGCTGGTGTCTATCTCCAGCAGTCATTGGGTGAGAGGGAGAGTTACACCTGGACAGGTAATGCAAAATGTTACCTGCATATTATAATAATGACTTATTAGTCCTTGTACTACTGATGATGTGGTTAACTACTCACCTGGACTGAGCTACCTGTCCATAGTGATCTCCTAACAAGTGTAACCACAGAACTAATAGCAGGTCCTGATCGGTGTCAGTTTATGTTCACACAGCAGCTTGAAATGATCCATACAGATTCTATTCTATTTTTTTTTTTTTTTTTTTTTGCAGTTTACATTATAAATTTAATGTGAATACCATCAGGCTCCAGTGTGAACCGTCTATGGCTCCAGTGTGAACCGTCTATGGTTCCAAAGTCACCCAAAGATGTGATGTCACATGAAGCACTCTGTGTTTACCTCATCATGCCTAGAATTATGATGTCTGTCTCACTTTAGTGAGTCAGATTAAATGGGACGTTGTGACATGACCATTCAGACTGAGGTCACTTTAAAAACATTAGATATGTATCCGATTAAGCAGCAAATATGAAAGTGGGTCTGGTGTGGAAAAATAAAGGATTAGTGTTGTTCGGAGTGTCATTACAAAATCAGATATGGGTAAAAAAAAAAAACAAGTTGGGCCACGTGTGCCTGCTGAGTGAACGTAGCGTCAGATGTGTCCCTGTCTATTGTGACAAGATGGAGCCTAATAATTGCTCTTGTCCCAGATCTAGAATAATAAGGAAGACCATGTGTTTTTTAGTTATTAATAACATCATAAAAACATTATTTCCATTCTGAAATAGATTATTTCTGTAAATAAATGAAGAAAAAAAATGGAATGCATTTCATGACTGATAGTATTGATCTTTGGGATGAAGCTTCGTGGTGACAGCGGAGAACGGGAGAATATATATGTATATGAAAATAGATATATTTGAGCTGAATGATGCACATCTGTGAAATTCTTCCTAACACAGTTTAAACTAAATAATTACAGTACAAGAAGACGAGCTTTGTTGTTTAAACATCACCTGAATTAATTATCAGACTGCAGCCTGGTAACTGAGGATGCAACGATATCATTTCTTCCAAACCGATACGATACCAATACTTGAATCAGAGTACTTACTGATACTGAGCACCACTGCCAATACTTCTGCCACACTAAAAAAAATGCAATGAATTGAAAGACAAATTTAATTTTCTTCTCTGCTTGTTACAACAGTTGATGGTGAATTAGATAAAAAGTGAAATATTAATAAACATAATCACAAAACAAAAATTTTAAAGCTAAAAATAGACATTTTCCTATGAAATTATTGCAGAATTTCCAAATTTTAAGTATCGGTTCATGGTATCGGTTAACTCCTGAGGCTTTTTTATTCAAGGTTGCCTCTAACCTCTGTGACAGGATGGAGGGGGGGGGGGGGTTTTTTTNNAATTAATTATCAGACTGCAGCCTGGTAACTGAGGATGCAACGATATCATTTCTTCCAAACCGATACGATACCAATACTTGAATCAGAGTACTTACTGATACTGAGCACCACTGCCAATACTTCTGCCACACTAAAAAAAATGCAATGAATTGAAAGACAAATTTAATTTTCTTCTCTGCTTGTTACAACAGTTGATGGTGAATTAGATAAAAAGTGAAATATTAATAAACATAATCACAAAACAAAAATTTTAAAGCTAAAAATAGACATTTTCCTATGAAATTATTGCAGAATTTCCAAATTTTAAGTATCGGTTCATGGTATCGGTTAACTCCTGAGGCTTTTTTATTCAAGGTTGCCTCTAACCTCTGTGACAGGATGGAGGGGGGGGGGGGGATTATTTTAAGATGGAAATTTCCTGTTGTTGAGCTTCTTTGGCAAAGTCAACTGGTATGACCTCTTCTACTGTTCTGAACTGATGTCTGTCTCTCTTGTAATAAGCTTGTGGGTCTTACTTCTCTTTTTTCACCTTCAGCACAGTTCAGTTGTATTACATGAATCTGACAGTGTATGAGTTCAGATTCAGTTTTATTTCACATCTGCTTATCATTTCATTTTCATTCTCTGGGTTTTTTGAACTGTGTTTACTTCCCTTGTGTGTTTTTATAGCTTCTGTGTTTGGGACTGTATTATTTTTAAAGGTTAGTCACTGCATTGGAATTAATTCTACTTACTTTTTATATTTTCCCTCTGTCCCATAAATGTGACCTTTAAACCTTAGAAAATCCTCCAATCTACGGTGACTCAAACAAGATTATGAGACATTAATATTGTGGCTGCAGAATCTGCCTCTGGTTCTCTTTTTCTCACTTTTGTTCCCAAAAAATTCTGCACTACCTAAACTTGCCCTGACCCAGTAAGGGGATGACAGGATTGTTTCAGGTCAGACATGGAGTTTAGAAGTCTTATCCAGAAAATTGCTCTCCGGCTTAACAAAACCAGCTTGATTTCTCTTCAGAGCCCGAGTTTTTGGTGATGCTTCGACACATGGTTGAGTAAATTGATGGGCCAATGCAACAAAACTAGAACTAAAGCTTCTGCTGTCCTAGTTACTGGTTGATGTCTCAAAAATTAGACACACTACTGCAACCTCTACCTATGTAAAAGACTCATCTGTCCCTGAAGCTCAGTGGAGAACATAGTGACTGGGTTACACAGACACAGTCTGGGATGGACAGTTTGCTTGAACATCTTACACTCCTTCTCCTTGGCCTCTCAGAATTCCTCCCACACTCAGGTTTTTGGTTCTCCTATAATAGAAGTTGTCCCTCTGGCCATAAGGTACCTGTCCCTTTGGGACAACCAAGCCCTAAAGGCCTGCTTGTTCAACCTGACAGCTTTCATCTTTGCTGATATTCACCAATAGGTCCTCTGGTCACCAGCAACAGACACCAATGATGTTCTGGCACAGCTCCTGAGAGCCACATCTATCTGTCCCCCAACCTCCCTCAAAATATGGTAAAAACTCTCCTACTGGTGTTTGTTAAAGATGTCTCAGACATGTTCACAGTTCACCCTCACTACTTGTTTGGATTTACCAGATATGTCTGAAATCCTCCCCTGCCACTGAATCCAACTCACTACTAGATGGTGATCAGTCGACAGCTCTGAGTGTCCACGTTTGGGTGAATAGTTGTAAAACCTGCTTGCCATAGGCCTGATCTTGATTTTCCTCCTTGCAGATGGTAAGCCAACATGGAGGGAGCTTCCTGTAGATATTTTGGGCTGAGTCTGGTAGAGCCCCAGGAGCCATAGTTCAACTACCAGCTACTTAAATTTGACATCTCCAAAACGTTTCTCCTCTGTTTTTGTTGTATTTAGAAAATTAACCTTCTGTTTGCACAACAGTCATTTTATTCATGCTAGAAGTTTAGCTCCTCCGTTCATCATCGCTGTTGCTAGTCAGTGACATCATAAAATCTGATGGTGTGATCGTCTTGAACTGTGTCCTAACAGAGAGTAAACAGAAGAGTAACATTCTTGTAAAGCTTTGTGATGCTGTCATTCCAACTCACGACAGTGAGGAAAGTGTCATAAAGCACATACCAGAAGTTCAAAGGTTTCAAGGAATTCTGCATTTAAAGGTTGAATTATAAACTGCAGGGATAAAACCTGATCACTGTTGTTGTGGCTTGTTCCCTCCATAAAGTATTTATGAACACTATAATTACTCCCACTGCCTGAGGAGGAAGATAGAACTGCAGATTTAAAATATTGTCATTGCTTTAGAAGACAGTCCTGTGCTAATTACTTACTTTAACTGAGATAAATGAAGACTGTGAACACTTTTAGACCTGCTAAACACTGGCATGTAACTAAGCACAAGAGCAAGCAATTATTAGCATTTATTTTAAAACAGTAATGAGCTCAAATAGAGTTTCACATCACTTTCACGGCTGTAGAGAATTCTTTTTTGCCCTTGTTCTGATCTCAGATAAGTGTATAAGTGACATTTTCTGAGCATCTTCTCTTTGCTGTTTCAAAACGTAATTTAATTCACTGCAAAATGTCCTCTAGTAACAACTGTGATAGTTTTACTGATACTACTGAGACATGTGTTAAAAATATTCTTCCTTTTATCTGCTTTAAAAAAATATAAGATAGCTGTTTGAAATGCCGTCCTTGCCTTTACAATTGTATGATATATTTTCATGTTGCTTACTTGGATAAAAATACATCTCACTGTCTCTTGGGATCTGAGACTATAAATGCCTCTATGGTAGTTAAAATAACACATACATGAAATCACCTGTCATAAGACAGTTTTCTAACAAGTAGAGATAACTCCCACACTTATTTGACTTGGGGCAGGTTCTTTTGTGTTCTTTGATTTAGTTTAAAGTCATTAAAACTTCTCAAAGAGACACATCTATCATTTCCTTCTCAAATCAATATACAGGACTTGGAAGCTTGATGGTCTTTTTTATCTATAAATCCACTCTCTACTTGTGAATTAGTATCTGTGCTCATATATGAGATCTAAAGAGACTTACTGATATTATTTATAGTTGCTAGAGGAATCATTATCTAGTGAAGGACTGATGTGTTGCACTTTATTGTCTGTTTAAAATGCAGATATGGAAAGAATCTACTTATATTTTTCATTTAATCCCTTTTAGGTTTGAGCTAATTGCAGCTTTGCATAACTGTAGAGGAAGGAGGAGATGTTCTCTAACTGAAGTGGTCATCTGTCTGACAGGAACATGCATCTGAATGATGATGCCAGCATAAATAAGCTCTAAGAGGGTTAACATAAAGATAGAATATAAGATGAAGAAAGCGACAGAATAGTTTCCGTAAATTCTAACTTAATGTAAAAAAACACAATCTAATTAAATGTACTGAAAATTGAGTATTTCTTAATTCATTTTCTGAAAATTTTGGTTGAACTGTTTGTCAGGAGAAACATGCCTCTGACTGCTGTTCCTCCGACTGTGTGTTGGAAGCTTTCATGTGTGATCCTGCTGTTGTATTTGTTTAGTTTAACAAATTCATTTTATTAATAGAAAAGTAATACAATTAATGTAACACCTTCAAATAAAAGTCTCAAAATGCCTTGTGGAATACCTCTAAGATCCCCAAATGATGAGCTGCATTTCTGTGAGATTACTCACAGAAGATGTTGTTTAGAGCACAAAGCATGCACGCAAGCTTTACTGATAATTTCATCATTCTTATCATGTAAAAATAATGAAAGAAAAGAATTTCTAAGCTTTGTTTGCTATAACTCACCTTTTAAACTGGCATCAAAAGTCCCTCATTAACCCAGATTTAAAATAAAAACTACTTTCTGAACATTAAGACAATTAAACATGACAAGTTTAAGCAGCCAAAAATAATAAGTGTTCCACAATCATACATGGATCAGAAACCTGCTACTTTATGGCGACAACAACCTTTGTGTCTTCTTGAAGTGAAGATGAGCCCAAAATGATGGAGTGAGCCTCACAGAGGAGAATCTGACTTCAGAAAAATGGAGAGAAAATAAAAGGGAGAAGCTGACACCATGATGGAGGAATTCTTGAACAGACTAGCCACAGGGTTTGAAAGTTTACAGTAGATACATTAGTGATGCCAAGTCTGAACTTATGCTTGTTTACAAAAAAAGACGCTCATCTTTTTTTTTTTTTTTTTCCCATTGCTGGCTTCTTTTAACTTGTTGGAGAGGCTTCAGTCCACAGGTTACTTCTGAAAAGATGAGTCTAGGGAAGGCAACGCAGTTTGTTTTTTATTTTTTGGTAGGGAGGATGTAAAGAAAATACAGAAGTTTATTTTTCAGTTTTTGAGACCTGAAATGAAAGTTGCCAAACTTCAACCAGGATTTAGGTGGAGAGTTTATTGCTTGAGAGTCAGTAAATTCTGGAGTCTAATTCAGTGAGAATACAACTAGGACACAGGTGTACTGCTGGTGGAGAGCAGACTTGTATGACTAAATAAGTGCCACAGAGATGAAATGTGCTAAGAGGGTGTTGCGCCTCCTGTTCTAACCTTGAACACTTCCATCCCAGTGACCAGCTACAAGTTCA
Organism: Pachypanchax playfairii; assembly: GCA_006937955.1. NCBI lineage: Eukaryota > Metazoa > Chordata > Actinopteri > Cyprinodontiformes > Aplocheilidae > Pachypanchax > Pachypanchax playfairii. The sequence continues at coordinate 8,209,382 of SSNP01000007.1, forward strand.
AGACAAGATCAGCTCTTGATTTTCTTGTGAAACTGCTTGAAAGCCCTGCACTTGACAGGAGAAGGATTCTTATTTAAGCAAATGGAGAACCATCAACATGCAGTGTTGCTGCTGGGTGGTATCTGTTCTGAGTACCCAGTGATACAAACTGAGACCACTTCTCTGGCTGATCTGTGACCAGACCACTGGATTACCTGCTGTAATCAGATCCACCCTGTCAGCTTGTTGATGCCATATTTCTGTATCTAAGCTTTATTTCTATTAAGTCCAGTTAAATAAAATATTCAACACGCAGCTTGAATCAATAGTTTCCTCTTATGGCACAGTGTCCTTGTAAAAAGTGACTGTAGGGCAGGAATGACCTCTTTTACTGGCTCCTAATGCAGTTGAATGTGTCACTGACTTAAATAGAGAATGTGTGTCGGTGGAAGGTAGAACCATTTTTAGGGGCTCTATAGCAGCCCCTTTATATATAAAGGCTTCTGACACTTCTGCCATAATCAATGGCTGTAAACAAAATGACAGTCTTTATCACAGATTTATAGAACATATAGAAACTCTTGAGTCAGAACTTGGGATTTTTCTGCTTCCATAAGAAAATATAATGTCTTGTTACAGTCTCACTTTGCATTCCACTTCAGGTATTTGTTCACCCCCCCCCCATCCTTTCTGATTATTAAACACTCAGCCATTTCATAATATGTTTGTAACATTTCTGAAATGTATTAATTCAGGTATAGGTTTAGCATAAATCCTATTTGTTCGAACGCTACAAAGCTAGTAGAATGTCACTTAAACGTAGCCACATCTAGTTGTTTTATATCTATTTTGGAGTCTTTGCTTTTGCTGTGACAGTAAATCAGCATCCAGCTGCTCTCATCTCTGCATGATGACACGCAGCTCACAGCAGCATCAGATGTAGACAACTACAGTGGGGCAAAAAAGTATTTAGTCAGCCACCAATTGTGTAAGTTCTCCCACTTAAAAAGATCAGAGAGGCCTGTAATTTTCATCATAGGTATACCTCAACTATGAGAGACAAAATGAGAAAAAAAATCCAGAAAATCACATTGTCTGATTTTTAAAGAATTTATTTGCAAATTATGGTGGAAAATAAGTATTTGGTCAATAACAAAAGTTAATCTCAATACTTTGTTATATAGCCTTTGTTGGCAATGACAGAGGTCAAACGTTTTCTGTAAGTCTTCACAAGGTTTTCACACACTGTTGCTGGTATTTTGGCCCATTCCTCCATGCAGATCTCCTCTAGAGCAGTGATGTTTTGGGGCTGACGCTGGGCAACACGGACTTTCAACTCCCTCCAGAGATTTTCTATGGGGTTGAGATCTGGAGACTGGCTAGGCCACTCCAGGACCTTGAAATGCTTCTTACGAAGCCACTCCTTCGTTGCCCGGGCGGTGTGTTTGGGATCATTGTCATGCTGAAAGACCCAGCCACGTCTCATTTTCAATGCCCTTGCTGATGGAAGGAGGTTTTCACTCAAAATCTTACGATACATGGCCCCATTCATTCTTTCCTTTACACGGATCAGTCGTCCTGGTCCCCTTGCAGAAAAACAGCCCCAAAGCATGATGTTTCCACCCCCATGCTTTACAGTAGGTATGGTGTTCTTTGGATCCAACTCAGCATTCTTTCCCCTCCAAACACGACAAGTTGAGTTTCTACCAAAAAGTTCTATTTTGGTTTCATCTGACCATATGATGTTCTCCCAATCCTCTTCTAGATCATCCAAATGCTCTCTAGCAAACCGCAGACGGGCCTGGACGTGTCCTGGCTTCAGCAGGGGGACACGTCTGGCACTGCAGGATTTGAGTCCCTGGCGGCGTAGTGTGTTACTG
>SSNP01000007.1:8211250-8361208 GCA_006937955.1 Pachypanchax playfairii
TGTATATTATCTGCTTCCGTTTTTATCTCTTATCACAAGGTGTATTTAAAACACGATTTGAGTCAAACTATGATAAACTGACTTGAATGGATTTAGTCTCCAGTGGCTCAAAGTGTTTGAACGTTCCAAACTGTTCAAACTTTAAGCCCCTTTTTGTTTGGTGAGTATAAGTCACTCCACATCATACCCTTCATTCAGAGAAGCAGACTGGTGCCTTCCCTCTTCAGATCAGCAGGGAAACAGCTGAGAATAGAGAGAAGCACAAAAAACATTTCACTGAAGAAAGCTGCTCTAAAGTAAAAGAGACTTGTTTACGGGCGTGTCAGCTTTCCAAGGACACACATTGTATGTTAAATAATGTCATTTCCCATCACTCTTTAACCCTTTAAGTGTCATGCAGTCCAGTTTCCTTTTACATGTTTTATCTCAATTTAAAGTAAAGAATATTACTGAATCCAGATTTTTCTGCCATCTGTCAAACCAGAAATCTTCTCCACACACTCCTCTGATTCAGCTTCATGTGTTCACACATTCTGACTTGTGATTCTTTTCTTCTCTTCACAATCATACAACTCCAGCACAAACATAACAAAGTTAGACATTGTGATTTAAAGGGTTCAAATGTTAGAGCGTATTAGACAGTTATATTTGTAATAAACATGTATACTGTATATACTATTGCAACAACTCGCCATCAACGGACGGTGAGGAATCAAGAAAGAAAGAAAAAAGATCCTTGATAAGGTGATAAAACTGGTTTGTTTCGGGGTTCAAAGAGCACAAACCACTTCCTGTCTATCTTCTTTTGTTTACACAAAACAATGTTTTTTAGTTGGAGACAGACAGAATGATACTTTAACATTCAGCTCCAGCAGCACTTAAAGAGACTCCCTCCACTTCTTTGCCTGGTAACAAATTACAGTGACAGCTTATATCATCAAAGTGTTCCCAGCAGTTTTCTGCTACAGTCCACAAGCTGTAAATGTTTAGAGACGAAGCATGGCATGTGAAGAAACACTGAGACTAAACGTGACTGTGAAAAGGCCACTTTAACATTGTTTTTGTCAGAAATCAGAGATCTGAGAGTTTTTTTTTTTCATGGAGTTATGCTTGGAATGAAAAGAGTTTTTATCCTTGACAGTTTTTGGACACAGTAATGGGTGGAGATGAAGATATTTTTTCATTTTTAGATTTGTGAAACCATTTTATTTTTCATCTTACAGGCCATTTAATCCAAATTTCAGGACTTTGTGGTTAATTCTTAAGTATTAACCAGTAATATGAAACATTTTATAACTAAAAACATTAGGAAACACTGATTAACAGACCTTTCAATCCATCTGCATCAAAATTCTGCTCGTTCCGTCAGCAGCTCGTTCATATTCATTATTTGAATTTGAATTTTCTGGACTCTGATTGGCTAACAAACTAGCCTATGAGAGCAAAGAATACTGTTTCCTGCCCCGCTGCGCATGGCAACGTCAGACGTCGTGTCTTCCTGTTTGCTACGTTATGCTACAGCTTTTAGCCAGCAGCATGCTAGGCGTGGTTTCAACTGCGGGAGCTGCCAAATACTAACGAACAAAGGAGTTGTGACGAAACAAGTACCAGCCGTTGGAACTCGGGAGAACTCATTGTCGGTTCATGTCGGAAAACTCTTTATTTGGTTAATTATCAACTGGTGACACAAAGACATGGAGACATCCCATATTATATTATCAATCACTCGCAAAAGTTTATGGCATTGTGGGTTTTTCAATTTATTTATCCTTTTTCTTTAGGGTTTTCACAATGCTAAAACATCAACTGCAAGATCAATACCCAGAAAAAGTATTGCTATGCATTTTAGATACTGCAAGGAAAAAAACATGATTTACTAAAAAATATACAAACTTTTACTGCAGTGTACTAGAATAACTTTGTTGGACTATCAGCTCTCTCACTCCTAGATAAAACCCCATGAAGAGCTGCTTAACAGTATAGGAGCATCATTTACCACTTAAAATAATTCAACACAACACTTTTGTATTTTTCATTTTGACTGCATCGATTAATAAATTCCTATGAGATAAAACAACCTTTTGGCGTTTCTGTTTGCTAAAGTCTTTATTACAATATTTTTTCAGTGATATATTTCATAAAAAATATAAAAATGCATGTTTTCTGCAGACTTTGCATCCTCATTTGGATGACATTACTCTGACAATGAGAGTACAAAGATACATGCATGGCTTTACTTCAGGGTTGTAAGGAGATAGGAGATTAGCGGGTTTAGCGTTGACACCCGAGCTTGTTGTATATTCATCCTTTTTCAATGGAAGGTTTTACAGTCACTGAGTTTTCCACTCTGTTCTCTCAAAGCACAGTGACTAATGTGACCACTCCAGAGCCAACCCTCCACCAAATATGTCTCTTAGGAGCTTGTTAGCTGCAGACCTGCGGTGACCCAGACACCCTCATTGTTCCTCTGAAAGCAGCAAAAGTTACCAATCTTTTTTTTTTATTATTCTCATTTTAATCATCTAACTTTAGGGAACAACTCGTTCATTAACCCTCTGGTTTCTTTTATATAAAATAAGAGAAAAATAACGACGTAGATAACTTGAGAGAATGTTGTTGCTGATGACAGAAGTTCATGTTTTAAATAGAATAAATTAAAATCCAGTTTTGTTTTAAACGTCTAACAAATTCAGCAATCAGCTTGACAAATCCAAGTGGTTTTGTTTGAACTTAAGTTTAAATATGTTTCAGATAACTACTCAACATTATGCTGATTGTTATGGGTTGGAAAAAGTTTTCCTGATCAGCTTTTTTTACAGACTGTAAAACCTGCATCCCTTCCAGTTCCCCCATTTCTTCACTGGCCAGTAAATAAAAGCTCTGAAACATCCCTGAGTGGTTTCCACCTCAGTGCTGCTGCCATGCTGCTGCTGCTGCTGCTGTTGAGTGCTTTAGTTAGATTTTAAAAAACCCTAATGGCTGTCACACAAGCAACTGAAGATACTTCAAGGTTACGGCTGTATTTTAAAGAAGCTTTGAGTCGTTGTTTTCATTAATGGGAAAATAAGATGGACAAATGCTACGGGGCAGTAAATACATTTAATGTTAATATTGAGCAGGACAGATCAAGCTCTGTCTGAGAGAGAGAAACAAATATTTATTTAACTTTTTTTTCCCATCATTCTTAACATTTATTTTGAAAGATCATTTTCAAGACCTGTGTTTAAAATCGGACACACATCCTCGCTCAATTGAATGAAAATGCATATGAGACACAAAAGATAACTAGCAATGAATAAAATGACAATAGAAATACAATTATTTTTGTGAAATTATTGTAATTCTCAAACATACCTTTACCAAAGTTGATAATCACTCTCGTTCTTTAATGGAGTCCCTGCACTCCCCACTCAGACATTTATCCACATACACCTGTGAGCTGTCCTCAGCTTTCTCAGCCATCTGCAGATAGATGGCTGTTAAACCCCCCACTCGAGCAGCAGGGGTTAAGTGGCTTGTTGAGTCCAACCTGAGGTGCAGCTGATTAAGAAGGTGGAACTGTCTCCTCTCCACTTTTCCCAGATGGGTCTTGGATCTGAGTCCCTTTTGATTTCTGCAGGCATTTCAACTCACTGCATAAAGTCGTAGTTCTGTAGAAGGTCACAGACATGTTATTGTATTTTTCTTTTCTCAGCTAGTTAGTGAAGAATGTAGGAGGATGTTTTCAGGCAGCACCTCTTTGATTGCAGAAAATCTACTAACACTGCACACAGCAACATGTCATGACACAGATACTAATCAACTTGTATGTACAGAAAGCATGTTTATTATTCTAATCAAACTAAACAATCACTTTGGATTTTCTGCTAAATGTGTATATACATAATTGTTGACTCATAGCTCTTCCTATATTTATTCATCAAAACCTGGTCTTTTTGGCTTCTTTGCTGCAGTATGCAAATCTGTCAAATAAAACTTTTGACTTTTCTCAAATCTGCAGAGTGCAGATTGTATAGTACAGATCCATTTCCAGTGACATGATTTTGCTCAGCATTAAATACTACAGTCTCAAGACAAGCTTGAGTCATATATTGCCCCTCAAATATTAATCATATATTTAGTTTGATTTCTGTTGATTTGAAAAACCTGACATAAGCAGGCTGGAATAGAATAGCATTGAAAGTAAAAATAGCAGGCAATTACGTTTCTAATGATGGCTCTTTAGTGAGTTGCAGTGTACTAAAGCTGTTATCCTGCTGCACTGGGGATCCTAGTGTAAAGATGCTTGTATGAGTAACTCTGACCAGAATATAAAGTAGTCTAAATGGCAAGATAGCTCCTGGAAAAAGCAAGACTCATTTCAACAAAAAGGATTTTTTTTTCTCATTACACCAAACCTATTAGGCTCTGTTTCTGGCTGTGCTAAAGCTCCAAACAGGACAAGTCTGTGGCTTCAGCTCTACATTTCAACTGCAGTAAGACAAACACATGCTGAATATGTTTCCAGTTTGTAAAACTCTTACAGACACCGTTTAGACATGGAGCGTAGTTTACGTCCAGTTCAAGCTGGTTTTAACTAATACAGCCGATCATTAAACCGTCAGTCATCACCTGAGACGACCAAGTTCAGCGCAGACACAAAATAATCACCTTGTTTCACAGCCGGATGAATAGACTTTGATCATACTTTGAAAACAACACATTCAGAGGAGGATTCATCAAAGTTCCACCTCCACAGATTTGCATTTTGAATGGCACAAAGACACATTCACATCTATTCCAAAACACTTCCTTAATAATGTGGTCTGTCATTCGTTGTTCATCTGTTTCTCATCAGTTTTCACGCACTGCCTTTATAATTGTGAAGATTTGTACCTGCTCATATGCAGTGCTGTTGCATATCTTTGCACCAGCAGAGACATTCAAACACACTGAGGCATAATATTCCCTGAATTGACAGTATGGTCTTCAGCAGCTTTAACTGGCAAGAAATGAACAACTTATTAATGTTTTGTGGAGACAGAATGTAAAATTTGCAGCTATGATAAATTCAGCCTCCTCTCCTTAAAAGTAAAAGAAATTGGCTACATGTTTCTTGTTTATCCTATTAAATCTTAATATAGTAAATCTGGAGTAATATAAATCAAATCGGTTTACATACATTATATTGTCCTAGTTAATATTTAATTTATACACTTATCTACACTTATTGAATTACTGGCCAATGGCAGAAAATAAAACCTATGTAGTTTTGTTATTGAACTTTTTTTCCAACAGCATGATTCCCTACACAGCAGACTGAATTAAGATCATACAAAGAAGCAGAAGTAGTAATTTACATTTTACTTAAAAACACTTAGTGTGGAAGTGACTTTTTAGATGAAATGTCAGGAACTGCTTGAATGTAAAAATATAAAGAAAAGCATGCAGCGGGGCCAACAGGAAACAGTGTGTGTCAATAACGTGCTGTGCCCTTGTATGAGCAATACAAATAATAAAAACATTCCTCAGAGTGCCTTTGGAGAATACTACACTTCTATCATTGTGTACTGCCTTTGAATTATGATTGTAATTATGATTACAATTTTAAAGCTGCTCATAAAAACACAGTTGCTTTAAAATTTTGTTAATTTCTTTCTTAACAAACTCAAAGTCTTTGAAGATTTATACTGTCAAAATTCTACAGATTTATTTTGGCATGTATTAAAATAGCTTCTCAATATCAAAACCAGATTGTGTTTTATATTTAAAATAACACATGTCTCAAAGCTCCATTTAAATATCATCCACCTTCATATTTCACTATGAATACATGCACAATCTTTTAAATATAGCAGGTTGTTGAATAAGTGTATACTACTTCTGTGCTCCTTCAAGTTTATTTAAACCTTTCAAATGCAGCATCTAGTCTAAAGATGTGGTTTTAATCATTGTTCAGTTTCCTGATAGCATCCAGACAGCCCTCCATCTCCTAAAGATTTTTTGTTTCCAGGGACAAATGTGGTGTTAAAGTAGATGAATTCATGCCCTTTTAAAATCTGAAGTCCTTGCAAGCACCTTTCTCGATGCTGTTACGGATTTTAGCAAATCAAATGTGTTTTCCTCTCAGTAGAGGTGAGTTGATCGTTCTTTTCATGGCATCTGTGAAAATGACATTCATGCACTGCTAAAAGCTGTTTTTTCCTCAGTAAGAAGCAACTCATTGTCTCCCCCAGTCCAGACACCAACTAATAACATCTGAGCCGCCAACATTCAGCAGCCTTTTTATTACGACAATGAGGCATCTCGAGATCCGGGTTGGTTAGTGTGGGCAGCTAAATATTAAGCACATACTCCCTGCTATCACACCCGGATCCATTAGTTCCATTTATCTGCAGGATATTTATAGGGAGCCTTGAATTGAGGTCTTGAGGCAGGTGAAGCGCAGGGGAAAGGCCTGTTCTGACTGGCAGTGATTAATGCATGAATACGCGAGCTTTATCTCGAGTCTGGCAGCCTTGGGACCAGTGAATGTCGGTGCAATTAAAGGCAAGTGGCAGACATAAAAAAAGCAAGGCATTGTGTCTATCTGCACATTGCAGACTGAGCCAGGGCACATGGGCAGTGTGCTGAAGGTTCCAACAGCAGGGTCTATTCATTCCTTAATCACCTCCACTACTCATTAAGGTCTTCTTTTGTTCCACCAACCGCTTGTCCCTGAGCTGTGGCAGCAGATAAAGTATGGTTGGCTGAAAGGAGGGAAGAGCTCGGGGAACCCCATTAAAGAGTGACAGGGAAAAGATAGAAAATGTGCAGAAGAAAAGGAAAGTCAGTGTTGGAGTGGTAGAGTCAATGAGCTGAGGTAGAAGAGATGACTGATGGTAAAAGGCAGTAAGATAGAGAAACACTGAATCATAAAGCTTCAGAAAGTTGTCAAAAAAAATGTGATGTTCAGAATAAACGAGTAATACAGAAAATTATTTTCTTGTAAGATAGATAAGATTTCTAGTTTTAGAGAGGGAGTCTCTTTCCTTTTATTTAATGGATTTATATGAAGTCTTTATATGAAGTCTCCTCGTAAAACTACAGAGTTAACTCGTTCCATTAAATTAATTAAATTCTGAGTGGCCTTTCAGAAACTGCTTCAGATTAGATTGGCATCAATAAGCATTACAGATCAGTTTCGATACCAAACACTGTTCTTGTTTTAGCAACTAAACAAACTGAAACTGCTGTTACATAAAGTTCTAACATAGTTTTGTCCTTAGACACAACTTATCTCAATGAATATTCAGCTTACAGAATACATTGGCATGTGTTTTGGTGACATGAAGATACAATTAAATAAGTATGCATAAACATAAATGTTGTTTGTGCCCACTTTAGAACACGTTTGTAGTAGATCAATTGTACTCCAGACTATAAGGAAATATAAATGGGGAACCAGAATAAAACTTTGTGTAATGAAAATATTGTAAATGGCAGTCTTGAGGACTGTCCCTCATTTGATACCATGCTTGGAAGTCTCCTTTGTGTCTGTGTATTTAGACTGGCAGGATTCCCAGTTTAACAATGTTGTGTACTTTGATGGTTTTGTAGTTTCATGTGACACACATTCCATTTTGTTGTCAGTTCACAGAAAAAACACGATCTTGCTCTCATTGTGTTGACAGGTCATACCACTGACATGTTTGAACCATATGGTGTATCCATGTACACACTGTGCATATTTTATATATCTGGGTCTATGGTTTATACCCCATAGTTATAGAAGTCTCCTGTTGTTTAATGGTGGTTAGTAATCCAGTTTATACAGTACTGTCAGAAAGTATTTGCCCCCTTTTTTTTTTCCAACCTGTTACAATGCGAATGAACAATTGCTGTATTTCCACATTTGGACATCTTTTTCTATTAAAAGAAAATCCTCATTTAAGTGTGAAAAAAGAAAAAAAACAGAAGGAATCTGTTATGGTCCAAATCATTTTTTGTGCTGTTCTTTTTATCCCCATGGTCAGATTCAGCATGGAAGTTTTTTGCCCACATTACACATTTTATTTCCTGTTTGTGGTTTATTTTTGTAGCAGAATTACAGCTCCACATACAGGCCTGGCATAACCTACAATCTTTCAAGTTGTTTCTTGTTTGAAATGTCTGAAAAAAAAATTGTGTAATTCTAAGGACAATTTTAATGAGAAATAACAGTTTTTGGAAAAAAAAAATACATTTTCATGTGGACAAAGCCTCAGTAACCTTTTTAACTGGCTCATCGCATGACAAGTCACTTGTTGCAATGACTCTCAAGCTCTGATAACGGAATCTTTTTTGCGCAATGCATCAGAATACTTCTACGCAGATTGTTTTTGTTTGCAAAACGGTCCTTTTCTTCAGGTTGTTTTATATATTTATATTTGTTTTAGAAACACAACAATGGGTGACATGAAATTATTTGAAACATTTACATGTTCTTAGACTTTGACCCTATGTGGCACATATTGTGAAATAACAGCTGAGGTTTCTGTGATTCCACAAGTCGATGTTCCTACTGTCTCATGAGGAAATGAGTATCAATATGAAATAAGCTGGAAGCAGAGAGAGGAAATTATTCTCTTATCTCAAATCCCAAATAGATGACCTGACACATGAGTTATACAAATATAAGTAAAGGTTTATCAAAGCCATCTATGTTTTTCAAGATGCAGGCAGCAGGCAGAGATCCAGAACATGACTCTAGTTATAAGCATTGAAGACTCCGTCAACTCAACCTTTAATTAGGAGTTTTGAATCAGAGGCTGAAATAACAAACAAAAGCTACAAAGGGCAAATAAATAGGAACCTTTTCTTCTTTCTGTCAACTATGCAGACTATAAAAGTCAGTTTACCACCGATATGATATAACATTTTGATGTTCTGAGTATGAAAGAGCTTAAATCAGAAATTCAATGATGCAAATAAAAAGCAAGCAAAAAATTCCAACAAGCATTTATTTCCTAGTTCTGTGAAACTGCAAAGCTTTTGCGTTGCAAAGCATTTTATTTAAGTGTTGACTGCCAGTGCATTTGAATGCATCTAATTTTGTTTTCCTGTCAATCCAAATCTAAAACAACTTTTAGAGTGAATCACAATGTTGGAACATACAGCAACAACTAATCCTGGAACAAACAGTCAGGCTTTTATTTGTAGTTGCATAATGATGGCCATGTTTTAAAAAGCGAGGTGGCTAATGTTGGCCTGATGACAGCACACACCCTTAGAATAGCAGGTTCCAGACACAGCTGGATCATTTACTGTAAGTAATTCAGCCAGTAAAAGCATCTTAATAGCTGGGTGAGGGAAAGATGGCAGAGGGGACAGAAAGCAGAGTAGGAGGAGGTCATAGAAGGGCAGAGGTTAAAGAGTGATGCAATGAATTCTAGCAACAGTGTCATTTTTCAAAAAAAGCATTAACAAAATTGCATTTAGTAGTATTTTTAACAAGTTTACCAAAATAATAGCATAAAAAAGGCAATTGCCTTTTGTTCTTAGAGGATGTTGGATTAGGAGTATTGCAAAAGGTAACTGCTTGTGTAGTGACTGAACCATTTTAGAAAGCATTTTTATGTGAGCTGACCTAAAACTATTTATTTAAAATATATGCAGCTACTGGAATCCAAAAACTACATTAACATCACCAGAAATCCAACTTAACTTCATGTTAACCTCATGTTGATGTAAAAATAATGTGAGCTTGGAGTGTCAGAGCGGTTTCTGTTATCTTGCTCTTAGTTGTTAAAGTGTGTGTGCTTTTACTTTGCTCGTATGTTCATCGCCTCCCCAGAGACAGTAGCTGTGTGAATGAGTTACAGATTATATGTGCACTAAGTGAGATTTTATGGTGTGCATCATTATTCCTGCAGGTTCTACCACACATTTGGATTTTAACCAACAACATGTTTTTGTCCATAAAGGAAAAGCTTTTAACTGATATGTTGCACGTTTGTGCACAGTGGATTTTCCTCTTTCCTCTATCTTGCATCAAATTTTTTGTTATTTATGTCAGTTTAAAAATAATGTTTGCATGGTATCTTGCAATATCTTTTTGTTTAATTGCTGTCTATGAATTTAAGCTCTTCCTGGTCTTTATTCTTACAGATTCTTCACCTCACCATAAGCAGAAGCCACCGACTACTGACCTTTGCTACAAGACGGAAATCAGCAGCCTCATGGACTTCAATTCTCCAGATGCCTCTCTTGACAAAGGTAAAACTATTAGTTTTATTTAACAGAGCTGATTCTAAGAAAAATGTAATTTTTTTTCCTGACAATGTGCTTCTGGTGAATGTTGCTCGACAGCAGAGTTGATATGCACACATCCAGGAAATGTATAGAGTTTTCGTTGATGTAAGCACACAGTATACGCTTGCATGTACAATTTTTGCTGAATCAATTACAAGGTCGAGACATTGGTAAGGTTTCACAGAGATTTTAATGTAGAATGAGAACAATTACCCTTTTTAACATTAGTTAAACATTTAATTTTTCTCTATTTGGTACTATTCCATGTATTTCTTTGGATTTTGAACAGGAAAAATAAAAGTTTTATATCTGGTTAAATGTGCTGAAAGGTTTGTGATAGTTACATATTCTTTTTGTGGTTTCAGTTTTTATTAAATGATCAATTAGTTTTAAAATATGAATGGAATGATGATCCATAAGGATGTTTGTTTATGGCTGTGTTCAGTTACTTGTGCTGCCAAGAACCACTTCAAAGAGCTGCTGATAAACTCTAAAGACTATATATTTCCCTGACTGTTATCTGGCTGGGTGGTCTGACTGGTCTTACGCAAGCATCATCAGAAAAAAATACAGTCATCATTTTTAGTCATCTGTATCCATGTCTCAACAAAGAAAAAGAAATGACTTTGGCATTTTTAGAACCAAACTATGATGCTAACAAAAGCAGCAGTGTTTTCTGTAGGGCTGCTGCAGCATAGCTCTATAGCATCAGCTATGCAGCCCACAGGAAGCTTGTTGTCTTTAATGTCCTGTTTAGGGTTTGTTTTCTGCCAGTTTTCTCCTTTGGTGCTGTGATGATACTAAAAGGGCACCAGAAGAGTCCTTGTTTCTAAAAAAAAAAAAAAAAAGGAACAAATTTGCAACAGAAGCAATTTGTCTCATGTTCTGCAGATGCAAAAGTTTCACATACATAAAAAATACACATTTTGCCAAATCCGGAAACTTCAAACTTTTGACTGTGAGCATTATTTAACTTTCTTGGCAAACACAATCTATTAATTTTTCCTCTCAGTGGTCAAGACTTTTTTGACAACACCTAACTCTTGTATTTGTAGAGCAAACAGAGCAGACCCTCTTCGGTTAGATCCAAATTCAAGGTTATTTTGAAATGAATTTCTTTCCATATTCATATTGACACGCTCTCCTGCAGCAGAAGGCTGATTGTACATAAGGTCTTCACTTGTTTCCAGGGGCTCTAAATGTGCAGACTAAGGGGAAAAAACATACGCATACAAAACCCCTGCAGTGGCCAAGGCCACATATATCACTACAAGTTTCATCAGAATGAGAACAGGCGTCTGAGGGTGATATTATCAGCAAATTCATCTCCGTTCTGCTGCAAAAAGAGAGACAGGGAAGGAAAGCGGAAACAAGCAGAGAACATTAGATCATTAGGGAGACAGGGTGCTGCTACTGCACATTAAAAGGCCATGACGTCACTAGCAGGGTGAAGCTGGGCATGCGTGCAAACGGAAGGTCAAATCAAGGGAGTCAAGCAGGACTTCAAAATGAAGAAGACAAAAAGGATAAATGGAGAGGGGGAAATGTGTTGAAGAGCATCGTGAAGAGGAGAATGACAAGGTGACAGATTGCAGAAGGGCTTAGTTGCTCTCATTCAGCATGTATTCGGATTATTTGGGGAAAGCGATGCAGAGAAATGAGTAGGGAGATGAAAATGAACAAAATAAAGGGAGACTGGGAATGTGCAAATGGATATTTGCAGTGTATTTTTTTTTATTTTTCACATTTGCTAATACTTTCCAAAACACCTGCCTCCATTCAAGCCCTCTTACAGCTACTAGAGAAACAGCAGTTCAATGTGTTCAAGCAGCAAAATCAAGACCTCTCCACTGTAATTTACTCACATCTGAAATGACTGTTCAGAGATGCATGATTACAACTGACATGGATTCGACTCATTTCATTTAATTATACCAGAGAGCAAAGTTTGGAGAGGGCATTGGTATTCTGTTTGTTGTACAAAAATGATAAGGTCAGAGTTTCATTGTTTTTAAAATTTAAAATAGGCTTTAAGACTGTTTTCTTTAGGACCAAAGGATGAAGAAATAGAAGAAAAACATTTCTTTCATGTACATTTTTTGCTAAAATATGATATTTTGAGCAGAAAAAGCAGCTTTTTATTGTGTTTTTCCTAAACATCCAATAAAAGTTAACACATCGACATTTTTATAGAGTCTTCAATACTTTCTAACAGTTTTATTTGAAACAGTGTACTGAATAGGTTAAAGTTCATAAAGTCAAAAGGAGTGTCTGTGCTTCAGTGATTTACTGAAAGAGCCATTTCTCTATTCATTTACTGCATCTGCCTGTTCCTGTGTGGGGTCGTGGGGGGCGCTCAGTCTCAGGAATTTGTATGCATTTGAATATGATTAATCTGTGCCAAAACCTTTGCACAAGCTGCCCTGTTTCGTTTTGGATTTACAGCTGGGTGCATGACTGTGCCAAGGTGATGCAGAGGTGTATTTTCTATTTCCAGAAGCCACCTTGGATTCAGGCTTGACATGGGGCTACAAGGTCTGGTACAATGAGTCAATGGTATTAAAACATTCTGCTCACCCTTTAGATGGCCATTAAAAAGGCCTCTGGCAGTGAGCATACACCATTTTCTGGCATTAAAACTGACAATTTTGGACAAGTGCTGAGCAGCACCAGGTCTCCAGTAATTCCTTTTCAAGCAGTGCTGCACATGATGGTTGGAAAAGAAGGAAAACAACTACATAAACTGAATTAAGCTGATCTGACTGTGTTTATTTACATGGCTGATGAAATTTAAACAAATGCTTTGTGAAAGCTTTCAGATCACACTTTCCCCCATCTGAAATATAATAAAAATGGTAATTATGGGTAACTTTAGAAGTTAAGGCAAGATTAGAAAGACCAATGAAACCATCTGCTGGCGGAGGTAAAGTCTAATCCTGAAATGATTGCTCTACAAATGGAAGAAATGTACTTGAAAAGTGGGTTTGCAGCAAAGCACAGAAGGGACATTTTGATCAAAAACATTTAGAAGCTTCCCGATGCAATGTGACATGCATTTAGTATCTTGCATAAATACAACAATCTTTTAAATAAACTCAGTTTGGAGAATAAGATAGAAGTTTGATCATAGGCATAAAAAGAGGATGGCAACTTTCAAAGAACTTCAAGTCTCAAGATGTTCAGGTGTTATTTTAAACAACATGCACTCTACTGGCAGTTTTGAATTAAATGACTATTTAATTATTTCCATGTATTTATGCAAGAGACTATGTGGCTCCACAGCCCATTGTGATATTTATTCAGAATCAGAAACTCAGAGCACCTCGGCTGACTTTCCTTGATGAGGAGCAGCAGCAGCTGCATTTTAAGCTCCGCCCAGATACCAGAAGTCTTCTGCCTGTCTCTAACACTGAGACCAGCCATGGAGAAAACTCATTTTAGCCACTTTCATCCAAAAATTCCAGTAACTGCCTGATGGAAATGTGAGTAGTAGCTATAAGCAGAGTCGTTTTCATTGCATAACATCAGAACAGCAGGCTGCACGGCGACAGAGTTGGTAGCACTGTTGCCTTGCTGCGAAAAGGTCCAGAGGGGCTTAACCTTTCTGCATGGAATTTGCATGTTCAGCTCATGCATTAGTGGGTTCCTCCCACAGTCCAAAAACATGCATGTTAAATAGTAACTCTAAATTGTCCCTAGATGAGAGTGTGTGTGTGTGAATGGTCGTCTATGTGTGGCCCTGTGATGGACTGGTGACCTGCCCAGGTGTGACCCCACCTCTCACCCAATGGCTCCTGGAGATAAACACTAGCTTCTCATGACTCGGAGCAAGAAAAGCAGGTTTAGAAAATGGATGGAGCTCAGAACAGTGTTGTGAAACCACATGATAACCACTGACTTGTCAAACAACTACCAATAATGTTGGAGTTTCAGTTCTTTAGCTGGTTGAATGCTCTTACCTGGAGGGTTAGGTCACAAACGACCTGCCATCATGTGCTTTTTTCCTACCTTTTGCCCCACAGACAAAAACTCTGAAGCAACCACAAGCCAATTATTGCTACAACTACTACATCAAGTATCTGCTTGACAAACCCTGGGATTTACTCTTGGTTCATTTATCTGTGTTTTGGTTCTTTATACTCATAAAGAGCTATTTTATAACTTGCAGAATAAACTAACCCTTACAATTTTTTGGAAAAGAGATCCTTATTATTCAGGTCAATTCAGTCACACTTTATAAATCCCAAAAGGAAAAATAAAGATACACATTGTATTAAAAGTGGACGTTTGTTAATGTTTCTAAGATAATGTTGTGTTCTGGCCTTGTACTAAAAATTACAATATATTTTGTTTGTACAGTTATTTTTAATTGCTGCACTTCTTCCCTCATGCTTCTAAATCCCTCTAACAGCCTTAGAACTAAAATAGTTTTATTAACTAAATTCAGCTGCAGTTCTAATTCAAACAAACGAGGTACTTAAATTGTGTGTTAAATCTTAAATCTAAAGTTTGTGTGTTTTTTTTGTCTCAATTTAGAATAAACTGCATTTTGGGAATATAGAGAGATACAAAAATATACAGTACTGTACAAAATTACTTCTAAAATATGTACTCTATGTAGCTGTAATCTATAAGTACAATACTAAGAGTTTAAAACAAAATGTAAAAACATTTGTCACCAGCGATGTTCTCACAAACACCAGCACCAATGTGACATGTTTGTTTTTTCACACCACTTTGCTGCTACTTGTCTTTTAAACAAGCTAGCACAGGCTGACCTGAGCCGTAAGGTCACATACCACATGAGTT
Source organism: Pachypanchax playfairii (assembly GCA_006937955.1). Classification (NCBI taxonomy): domain Eukaryota; kingdom Metazoa; phylum Chordata; class Actinopteri; order Cyprinodontiformes; family Aplocheilidae; genus Pachypanchax; species Pachypanchax playfairii. Next base: position 8,226,311 of record SSNP01000007.1, read on the forward strand.
AAAATGCTCTCAACAGCTGAATCACCAGAACAACTGGAACTTTACTACATGTTTCTCCCTCCACGTAGCCCAACTGTCCCTTAAACACCAGCTACATTTTAAACGTTTATTGAAATAGAACAAAAATCTTTTCTTTTCATTACTTGATCATAATAAAGTACAATCCTATTTTTGCTTTTAACAGCTTACTACAGTTGTTTGCTTTTGACCTCCATGGCTGCTTTACAGATAACAATGCTGAAATCTCACATAATGAAAAAAAAAAACGTACAGAAACTATGTTTCTGTTTTGTGCCATCCAGGGATAATTTACCCGTTTTTATTGTTTTACACTGACTCAGACTGCAGTCAGTCCTTCATTTCCAAAAAAAAAAAAAAAAACTTTAATAACTACTTTTTTAGTTAGGTGATGAGGATTTCTTGCTTAGAACATTCTTCCTTTGTACTTCCTTTGTACTCCGTTCACTGCTATTTTTCTCTCCATTAGTTCCCACTTTGGGCTGTGACTTGTGGGCTGACATTTCTTACAGGGTTGTTCAAGGTTGTGGTAATACAAGATGTCATGTTGAGAAGGATGACGGGAACAGAAAGAAGGGAAAGTGGAAGTTTATGAGGTGAGGGTGTCCATTAACACAAGCTTTAAGTGTTGTGGATAAGCAGTGAGCCAATACTGAAGCACTTTGTACAGTCATTGTTTAAATTTGCACTTCCATACATACTCATTCTCACTTACACATGTCAGATTAATTTATTGCCAATTAGTTCCTCATGGCCTGTTTGACACCAGTCTGTCTTTTCAGAGACAGTAAAGTGTTGACATGTTCTTGGCCATGTGAGGTAGTACTTGACTTTCTTTCTGCTATTGTACAAACAACCTCGAATAAATTGGTTGTTTTCCGTTTCATTCATTACCTCTTGATATCCAGTGTATGAAGAAAGACAAAAGTAAATTACAAGTCAGAATTTTTTCAGCATCAGTCAAATAATTTCTGTTGTGATTTTAAGGTCAATTACACTAAACAGATGCTGTGTGTGCATTTTATTTATGACTAAATCCCACAGAAATTCTGATGATTATTATTTTAATGAATTAATTTATTTATTTCAAACATAACATTTTGTTTACATTCACTTTTTGTCTTTACAATTCTTGTTTGAAAGGGAGGTAGACAGAAGTAAAAAACAATAAAATCCAACTCCTTTTACACATTATACTTTAAAGAAAATGTATAAAACTGAAAATGTATTAATTCTATTAATATGTATTAATTGTTTAAGCGTCTCTTTTGTTGAGTGACTCTTTATGCTTTATTTAATTTTGATAAAAATTGAGGATATGTAGGAGTAATTCTGTTATTTTATGTTTCACTTCTAAGGATTAGATCTGAAATATAAGTCATCATTCCTCATTGGAAATGTTTGTTTTTGCACTAAATGATTACTAAATACAAACTCTTTCTTTATTTGAAGACAAAGTCTTTATTGATAATATTTTTGAGTACATCTTCTGTAACTCAGTCTTTAAATCTCCTGTGTTTCTCCATGGAGGAAAAATATAATAAAAATGTAGTAAAATTCATTTTCTTACAGAGAATGAGTGAGAAATAAAAACTAACTGATGCAATACTTCTTGCAACCCGAGGCAGGTCAACAGCTGGTGGACCTGTTGCTTCATTTAAATCCAAACACCTGCCTGTAAGCCCACACCTTGGTTTAGCTCCCTCCCTCTTTGATTCTTGTTTGTGCGCATGTCTGTATGCACAAGCTTGTGTAATGTGGGAAAATGTTTGTTACGGCCCCGCTGAGCTCCTCTTCTCCCTTACCTAAACTATTTAAAAAGAGGGGGAGGGGCTGGGTGTACTGTATCAACCTGTGGGAGTTGGTTTGAACAGGTACATTCAGAGAGGGAAAGACAACAACAGCTCCTGGATACATTTCCTGGTTTTAATAGAGCTTAACTTTAGAGAAAAAAATGGAAGATGGTGGGATATGAGTAAAAAAGAGTTTTTAATGTTAGACCTGTGGACTCTGAAGAGTCCAGCTCACACTTGACAGATCCTGGAATCCTTTGGAAAACTCCCCTCCGGAGAGGGGATGAGGGCAGACGTGGAGAGAGGAAAGCCTGGTGAGTGAGTGGAAACAACAAGTGCAGCAGCAGCACTTTAATGGAGACTGAAGTGATTGTAGGTCCTGTAATTTTCGGAGGTTTTACACTGAGACTGAGTGGTTTCACTGTGACAGATGCCATGTCTGATTGTGAGTCATGTTTTAGTGTTGAGTCGTTAGGGGACTTTAACCTGGACTGACCTCAGATTAGCTGTTATTGTCTGAATCTTGGAACAGACAGTCAACCATTCATTCATTCATTCATTCATTCATTCATTCATTCATTCATTCATTCATTCATTCATTCATTCATTCATTCATTCATTTCTCCCTTTTTCTATCTGACATCATAAAGAAGTGAGTATTAGTGCATCTGTGAACATGCAGTTCTGTGTATGTTATGAGGGAACTGGGATGCTGATGACCAGGTCACACTTCTGCATATTTCTGCTGCAGTATTTCTACCAAAACAGGTCTTTTAAACCAGGGTAGTGGTTTTTATTTTTACCACTTCTCTTTCTGCATCTTTCATTCAAACAGCACTCATCATCGCTGCAGCAGCCAGTTGGGTTTTAGTTTCACAGTAATTAAATTTACTCTTATTTAATTAAAATGTTGTGATGGTTGGAAAGGCTTTAAGTATTTATTATTTCATTTTATGCTTTCTTATAGTTTTTTGTATGCTGATAGTTAAACTGTGGCTCAAAGAGGAAACTTCTGTTGTTGAGGTTTTAGATGATAAGCTGGCAACCTTCTAATGTGGTGGTAAACGGCCCAGAATTTGAGTTTTATTTTGGATCACTTCTCCTTTTCAATTTGAAAGATTCAATTCAACTGTACTGTACGGGTTGGAATCTTGATTATTTGCCTGTATTCATCAACTATCAACAGATTTTACATCATGCTGCTTATAGTTCTTCCACTGTCCGACGCTTTGATCAGAAGGATTAACTATGAAGATTAAAACCTTTTCTTAACCATGCTGTGAAAGGGAAACATTTTGATTACTAGCATACAACCTCTCACTGACATACTTCTTCAGATGAGCGAAGTGGATGGTTGCCAACGTTTCCATTTGACTGCAGGATGTTTTGATCCTGTCAGCAGAGAAATGCGATGGCATTTTGGATTCCTAGAAACCAGGGATATGTGTCATTTGTCAGATGAGAAAATGTATGTATCTGTTTTGCTACTCTGCCTCACTTAAATGATGATTTCATTTACAGGAACAAGCTAAAACAACTTGGCTCTAGGTGAAATTATAAGAACTGCTCATGCCACACAACAACAACTGCAGTTCCCGCAAGGTTTTGGGTATTTATCTATTTACTTATTGTTTAGGTCAGTGTTAGGTCTTTTTGTTCTTTTTGTCAGTTTTCACCTTGGGACTCCGCTATGACACCATTTTGACCCAGTTTCTCTTTCTCATTGTTGCATCATGAACACGGACCTAACTTGAGGCCTGCAGAACTTTTGATGCTGTTTTGTGTTCTGTGACCTTCTGAATGAGCTGTTGATTATTTCTTGTAGTAATTTTGGTTGACCAGCCACTCGGAAGGTTCGCCATTGTTCTGTGCTTCGTCCTTTTGTGTGTAATTGTTCTCGCTTTGGTTCATTGAAGTCTCAAAGCTTTGAAACCTTTTGCAGACCGATAGATCGATGTTAATAACTTTGTTTCTTATCTGTTTGAAAGTTTCATTAGAATGATGTGCTGCTTTTTGAGATCGAGCAGTTCTTCACCTTAATAAATCACATCATCAAAAAAAAAATAAACCAGCATTTTGCATTTATTCAAGTTATCTTTATTTTAAGTTAAAGTCTGTTTGCTCATCTTCCACGTTTAAGTCTAATAAAAAAAAAACAAAAAAAAAAACAGAAGAAATCTGTTAGGGGCAAATACTTTTTGACAGTATCTTATGTTCTCAACTTATTCAAGGCTGAAATTTCTCCAGTCTCATGTCACAACAATAAAAGATCAAATAAAAATGTATGTAACCTCCACCAAGTAGTAGCTCAACCTTACCAAAACATTGATATGGTTCAAACAGAAATAAGACTATATATATTTCTTGTAACTGCGTTGACTTGTGTATAGAATCACTGCAATGAAGCGTAGCTGTAGGCCTCTCTGTGTTTTCTGTTGGTATGGACTGACAGGATAATTGTAGTAGCAGCTGATTTTGGTCCTACTTGTATAATTGCCATCTTTCACTGACTGTGCCTAAGGTGAACGTAGTGAGCTGCTCCCTCAGGTGCTAGCCAGTTTTTTTCCCCTTTGTGGAACACACAGGTGACAATTTTGAGCAAATCACTGAGAATCAGCTGCCTGTCAGAACTGAGTCAGGGATAATAGCAGGGCAACTGTAGTAATCATGAGCCATGCCACTTTCTGAGCACATGAAGTCATTTTGTATTCTATGGAGGAGGGGCTGATTGGAGCCTTTATCATGTTTTATGCATCTCTCTGTTTAAAGACGTCGGTGCTTAATCACATTTACTTCAAAACAAAAGGAAAGATGAATTCAGATACAAGATTTTTAGAGGGAGCCAAGATTATTTTGACACCTCCGATTTCTTTTCTTTTCTTGCCAAATCATAACTGTCATATTGGCATGACGTATCAAGACAACAGCTTTTATTTTTGGCAACAGAGCATGCTTGCTGACATGACTTTGATTGGTTTGAAAGATTGCAGGGTGTCGTCATGGTGGCAGGTAGGCAGATGGTCTGTGTGTGTGATGAAATATCTATGGTGACACACTGACTGCCTTCTCATTTGGCTCAGACTATTAATAACAACACCTTAGTGTGTAGCAGCAAAGGTCGTTTTTCAGTTATGAGCATCCAAACTCACATAAATTCTCCTTTTACCAGATCTGTCCTAAATGCTTTGATACATCTAACAGAATTAATTACTTCAGTTTTATTACTTTTAAAGTTTTGGGCAAATCTACTGAAGCGTTGTTCCTTTTTTTTTTATAAAAAAATGGTCTGAATTAAGCCAGTAATCCACAATAAACTCAAAGATGGGTAACAATGAATGGAAACCATCAAGAGAATGTCAAAGTAGATGCAAAGATTTTCCCAAATGATCTAAATCTCAGTAAGTTTTATATTCATATGGTGGTTTGTTTATCCTAAGACTGGAGGAACAGTCTCGCTGTACCAATGACGGAGGCAGCCTTTTTGTCTGTTCAAATAAAGCTAATTCATAGCACATCTGTTGTAAACTGTCCAGAATTACATCAGAATCTTTTAAATTCCCAAAACACCCCAACCCAGCACCAAGTCATTAACAAACAAACTCGAATAGCAACGTACACATGATTAGTCACTCCAGAAAATATAGGCAAATAGTGCAAATTTCAGCAATTACACTCTCCTCCTCTTCTGTTTTCACTTTGTTTCACCCACGGATGCCTGCAAAGCTAAAATACTGAATGATAAATTGCATGAAACCTAAAAGGACTGCAAAAGGGGAGAGTTGCACTTTCATTATTGTGGCTGTGATTTTTTTTTTTTTTTTTTGTTTTGCTAATGTGCAGATTCTAACTCCCTCAGTATTTTAGAGGTGCCTCTATTCGTCTTTCTGTAACTGAGTAACAAAAACCTGGTTGGAATAATGTGTTGATATTATATTCAGAATGTCCTCTATGTTGAACCAGAGAAAAACTAGTTTTAAACATATGCTCACATTGAATATGTTTCTAACAACACAACTTAAAAAAAACATGACACATGCACTACAGGACTGGAAAAGTGATGCTATAACAACTTATAGATATGTTTAAAACCTTGTATGCTGTCCAACCTGGGACAGAAACAGGACAGACATGTGTCTTCCTATGCTCCAATCACTATGACATTTATAAACCACCAACATAACTCGCATAAACCCCCAAATCCAAATGTGATTAGTTAAGAAATTGTGTTGTTTTTCTGTTCTGTAATTCAGAATAAACTGGACGGAGACTTTTCACAACATTAGCAGTGATGCGATGGCAGAATTCTCTTGTAGCTTCCAAGCCCTGCAGGAAAACAAACTGGTTCCTCAAGGGTCTTTAGTTTGAATTAACTTTGAATTGACAAACAAAAACGTCTGTTAAGTTAACAAGCATTTTTTTTTTAATTAACCTTCGGTGTGAGTATGTGTTTATCGCCATGTGCTGGACTGGTGACCGGTACAGGATGTACCCTGCTTCTAATCAGATCATTTGCTGGAGATAAGCATCTCTGCCTCAGCATTATAGTCGGATTTACAAATATTTATCCAAATTTTACACAGAATCCCAATGTTTTAGGAGACAGAGTTTCAGCTATGTTCTATCCAAACATCTATTCTCCATCTTCTCAAGTTTCATAGAAACTCTGTTGTTAATCTCCATGACAAAGAACTACAGAAAGCTGTTGTTTAAATCTGTCCATCTGCACCCTGAGAAAGACGGTAATCTCTTTATTCATGGTTTTTTGTTTTCATTTAGCAGAAATCCTTTAAAACAAACATTATTCAGAACTGACTGTGTTCAAACGGTGGACAAAGAGAGCTTCTTATATAACTCTGTAAAAGATGCCACGAAGAAGAACATTAAATCTCTCTTGCTATTTCCACCAAAGTTAGATAAGAGTCCTTTTACATTAAAATGCACATTGGAATTCCTTTCTTTTAGACCCAGTCATTGCATATGTTTCTGTAATCATCAGCAATTTAGTGTGTCAAAGTTCTGGTCAGTGCAGCTGATGCTATCCACAAAAAGGATTTTAGGCAAATGGAGACAGATGGTGATGGAATGTGACTGAGATTACTGACTATCTTTCGCTCCAATCAGTTTTTTTGCTCACTGTAAGCTTTGTTCTGAGCTCCACTCTTCCACAAGTTCAGCCCCCATTACTCCAAGGACCTGAAGCATGAAATAGGCTCACCAGCATGTGGATGTCAGTTTCTATAACATTAAAGCACACTGTACTTGATCAACTTTGGAAGACATGGAGGGAAAAAATGGAGCAGAGAGGGATGCTGTCATTTAAATATCTTTCATGTGAGGTGAATGTGATAGGCTTGAAATCTGTAGAATTCTGATTTGACCTTTTTTTTGAAAACCATTAAATCCAGTTTTGATTTGGTTGGGTCACATATTACAGTAGGTCATACTACAACTGATGTACATTTAAAAATGCAAAAAGTGAGAGGAAACTGGTGAAATGAAGCATCCTTTCCATTTTTTCATCTGTATTTGGGTATTTATGTAGGTCACAAAATAATCCACGCAAATTATTCACTGATTTAAACTCAAGCATTTCTATCTTATGGACTTTCTCCACTAATTAATGCATTTAAAACTTCCTCTGAGTTATTTGAATTGTGTAAAACGTTGAAAAGAAAAAACAAAAAAAATTAAGAATGAAGTGGACTTTACATATTAACAAATTTAATGTAAGTAGATCAGCGATGTTTCTTGAATTTGTAAAACATGCACATAAAATCCACATCACAAAGCATTAAATCAGCGCAAGGTCTTTAAGCCACGCCTCCTCCTACAGAAACTCCAACGGTCATCACAACAGATTTATATCATCATACGGTGATAAAAAATTATCTAACTCTATATCACACATACATGTGCATGAAAATTAATAACTTAGAAAATTATATATGTATTTTATTAATATTGTAAAAATAAATCAGGATTATGTGGGGTGGGTTGCTTGTTTTAATTTTTATGTAAATGTGAAGTTTATGATTGTGCATTTATGACTCTATGTAAAACAAAATACGCTATTTAACAACTTCTTCAGCTCATGGGTCTTAGTTGCTGGATGTTTTTTGGCTAAACGCTTCTGTATTTTTACAGCTATAAGAATCTGTCATTTCTTCTTACTTTCATATTTGTCACCTCAAAACACAATTATAAGTTTCTATGAGGCTAAAGACTGCAGAGATTTGAGACCTGCACTCCACGCCACTGTTTTTAATCAATAAATCACAATCATCCACCTTTGTGTTGTTCCTAACAGCAATCCGTCTTCATCTCTGCCTCAGTTAATAGAGAATATTAGTCTGATTTGTGTGATTGAGAGCCTAAAGGCAAGATGTTTTTTTTTTTGTTTTTTTTTTCTGGTATTCATCAACCATGAGCCTGTCATCTCCTCAGGCGATGCACTGAGATGGTTCTGCTCATGAGAATTGACTGGTTAATCCGGAGCGATGCAGTGCCAGACAGAACAGACACTGCAGGCTGCCTTCATCAGTCAGAGCTTAGGCGTTACAACCGTCATAACCCACTGATGAATCTGCTATCAATGATCCATAAAAAACAGGATGTGTTTGTGTGACACAGAGGGAGTGAGACTCAGAGTTTTATTAATGTCTTCACTCCCTCATTTGGGATAAAAGACTAGTTGAAATATGTTTGGAGGCTCTCTGTATGTCACATGCAAGGGTGGATGTGAAGGTTTGACCCTCGTGTGAAAATGATGTTTGTCACTAGGGATGTAACGAGACCACTTTTTTTCAAACCAATACGATACTTGGATCTGAGTACTTGCCGATGCCAATACCTTTACAACACAAAAACTGCAGAATTGGAAGACAGGTTTTATTTTCTTCTCTGCTTGTGACAACAAATGATAGTGGACTCGATAAAAAAATAAAATATTAATAAAAATGAGCACAAAACTAAAATTTCAAGTGAAAAATAAAAATGTTCTGTGAAATTATTGCAGAGTTTCCACATTAAGCATTGGTTCACAGTATCAGTTAACTAACCGACACTGAGAAGAGTAGATTAGAATGGTATCGGTACCGATACCCGATACTAGTATCGGTATCGTGCATCCCTACTTGTCACCTTTGTTTCTTCTCTACCATGTTTTCATTAGGACACAAGGTTAAAATATAAAATCAGCTGATGCTTAAAAATTGTTTTGTTAAATGTGTAATAAGGTCGTGTGATGGCATAAGGATGCAACTTGTTCTGTCAGCTCTTAAATTTATATTAATTAAAAATATATGTATTATATATATAAAACTTTTGTAAAATGTTCTATTTTCTTCTTAGGAAAACTGCAGTGAGTGTATAATAAGAAAAAATATTAATAAAAATATTAATCTTCATCGCTACTGTCACGTCTTCAAGGAACAAAGAAATTGACTGTGCAGTCGATTCATTGTGAGGATTTAAGACTAAAAGAAAGAAAATCAGTGGCAAAAATAGAACAAAAGTACATTACACATATATATACTGAACATACTGCACTGAAATACTTAATGTCTCAAGTGTCATTCTGGCATCAACCAGTTCATTTTATGGTCTAATTAAATGACTTAAAAGTGTGTAATGACCGTAACGCTTATAGAATACTCACACTAATTAAAACTAGAACATACCATTTTGTGTTTATTACCATTCCAACATTCTACAACAATGAAGAAACCATTAGAGCTGAAGAGGAGATGAAAGCAGCTCAAACTAGTGCTGGAACATGTGACCTGAAAGACCTGAAAAGACCTTAAAGAAAATCCTGATAACATTAGAGCCATAATGATGGCAAACATCAAAGCGTGGCTCTGCTTTTAATACTGTTGCTAAGCACACTATGTAAATAAAATGAGTCAAAAATCATCCATTATTTCAAAAGAAACTATTGTGTTTGTATCAGTTTCAGTAATAATTAACCAGTGAGTTATTTTCTTCATTTTGCAAAAGGAGCTTTTTTCTTCAAACATGCCTACAATAAAAGGGTGGGAGGGTGTGCGTAATGTTTGAGTGTGTGGAAGTATTGTTCATGTTTTATATTATTTCAGCCTGTTCTCTTCCAATGGTCATGCTTTTATCTTTCAAGTCTGATGCAGGGTAAGCATTACACGATCAGATACTTTTAAAAAATTCTTTAACAACAAGAAAATAAAAAATATGTTTAAAATAATTAATAATTCGAAATTATTCATATATCATCAAACAAAAGATTTCAACTTTTTAAAAAAGCAGCGTTTCCATCTATATATGTGTTTCTACAACTATTTTTAAAACCATTAAATGCTGCAAATTGTTTCATTTTTAATTCTTACATATAAAAATTTATAGCAGGAACATTCTTTTAGAGGCTGTTTCAAATGGAAAAACACAGCTGGTTTGAAAAGATTGATTAGATTTTTTGGTGTCAAAGTGCAGCACGATCCTGATAACGCCAACATCAGAAACAACTAACCTTCATCATTTATTTATTTACTGAAGCTTCGTGTTGGCATTGTTAAATAGCTGAAATCAGTGGGAAGTAAAAGATGACATTGAACAGAATTCAGTAAACCTTTGCAAAGTCCAGTGTGATTCTCTTAATCTGAACCATGTTATTTAAAATCAGTTATTTAAATATTCGGAGTCTGATGGGGGCTGTATTAGGGTTAAGTTATTAACCTGCTGTGCAGCATCTCTGAATAGATTTTTTTGACAATCTCTCTGAATGCAGATTGTGTGAATGCTGGAATCCAATCCAAAACAAACAGGAGGATGTGAATTGTTGCCTCCCATCATGAAAGCTCTTGCTGCCCACATTCTTGACCCCAGTTGCTCTTATATCCCCTTTCTTATACAAAACATTCCTGAATTGGGTTGTACCTTTGTCCTACACAGCTGCTGTACAATAAGTGCTGCATTTAAGCAGTGGACTCGTTCTGCTCACCCCCATTCTTGTTTGCCAGCTAAACAAAGAGATAGCAAGTTTTGAAGAACAAGATAATTCTGTATTCATGTAGTAGTTTTTGTGTGTTATTTAACAACATTTATATATTGTTCAGTTTCTGCACACACTATGTATTTTAACTGTGTTGTAGGACTTGGACTTCCTGTTTCAGTAGCAACACTGATGTTGCTGTTGTCGGGTCTTCTGACTGCATTCAAATTCAGTGGAAACAATAAGCCTATTAATTGATTTTGTTGCTGGTATCAGACAAAAAAAAATTAAACTCCATCAAGTCCCTCCCTCCTACTCTTTCGAAAGACAGAAAACCAATCTAAAAATGACCCCCCTCTAGATACTCAGTGTCGTTCTCCATCAATTTTCCACCTCCACTGCCGCCCAAACCAAGTCCAATTTCAGCTGCCTCATGGCCAATGAAATCCCTGACAGATTGCAGGACTTTCGCTTCCGAGCTTTGCTGTTTTTGTGAAGTGGGAGAGATGTAAGATGTAAGACGTGTGGGGGACAGAGTGACATATAGACAGAAACTGATAAAGAAAAGGCCTCATATTGACATAAACCCTCAAAAAAAAAAAAAAAAAAAAAAAAAAAAAAAAAAAAAAACGCAATGTTTTTAAGGCAAGTAAATATCAAAACTTTTCTCATCACAATCATCAGAAAAAAGACTTTGTAATTTATAACTGTCTCATGAAATATTTAAACCATTTTTTTTAATCACCAATGATCCCACTTCATACCGAGATGATATGTCATTTTTTTCATCCCAGAGAAGAGCGGATATTTTCAAACCTTTTAACGACTCGTTTCCACCGTACCCAAACTGCCACGCAACAGCTGCAGGATTATTTATGAAGACAGTTGAAGCCATTTTGCTTAAATCATACAAATAGGAAATGACACTGATCAGATTCATAAGTCACTGCTTTCCAATTGCACGTCAGCTGATTTATGGCGGTTATTATGCAAATGCACACATTTAAGCAGTCGTTTACATCACTGGTCGAGCACGGAGATTTTATTTACTGTCTCGGTGAATCAAATTAACAGTAGGCAAGTCAGTTTAGGGATATTGGAACAGAATGAAAGCAGAGCTAACGAGGGATCATTGAATGTACATAATTCATAGATCATTTTAAAGATCGTTGTCAAAGCTTCTGTTCAGTCTCTGTGGCATTCACTGCAAGAAACAGCGAGGACATTTAGAGAGACACTTCATGTATTTATGTATCACACTTTAAGATAAATGCACCTCATGACACTTTGACTGAACAACACAAATGTTATAGTGACAAAATATTAAGATCTTAACAGTTAATTAATCTGCAATAAACATTAGCATTATTAAGGCTTATAACAAAGTAAAACATCCTTCTTTTGACACCAACCAATCGCTTGTTTAGCTCAGTTTGCTACTAAACAATCAAAACTATTATCAGCTTTATTTGTAATATTTAGACAAAGTTCTGTTTTTTTCGGTAGCTACAGTACACTGTTTTAAATTATCCACAGAAGGCCAGTAGACCTGAGTCCAGTGCATAAATGATTCATAAATTCAATCCTTGCATGCTGCCTTTTTATGCACATAAACTTATTTTATTCTAGGGAAAATGAGGGGTGAGAATACATTTTTTTCAGATTGGTAGTTATGTGAGTGAAAGTTTTGGACGTGAACAAAACAAGTGTGGCCTCTGGAGAATTCTAAAGAATTCCAAATTTGTAGGTCTAATGAAAAATAAATGCAATAGCACATTTTCCTTGAAATTGACAAGAGATAAAAACAGTAATCATGCATGAGAAGAAATAGCTAAATTGTCCTTGTTTAATTGGCTTTTTAGTAATATTTAGGAACTTGTACCAACAGTCTGGGACCACGAGTCTCTTGCTGTAAAGTTTGAAAACTAAAGCTTCAGGCTTCACTTTGTTTACATAGATTATGGACATTATTAAACCGTAATTTTAAATGGTAGAATTAAAAGGTTTTACAGTTTTCAACATGAAATAAAAACAGGACAGGGCTTGTTCAGTATGATATAGATTTGTTTTCTTCTAATTTGCATTTCGTATCTAAATAAAGATGCTTTAAAGAACTTTAGCTAGATGACAGTCATATGAAAGGCCTGTGGAAGATCTTGTTACCTGATACACAGGCACAGTCGTGCTCATGTGCTTAGTGTCTTAAGGCAGTTTGTTACAGAGAGACAAACAACCATTTACACTCACCTGCACACCTAGTACCAATTTAGAATCCCCAGTCAATCTAACATGCATGTTATTGGACTGTGGGAGGAAACTGGAGTCCCTACAAAAACCTGCACATGCACAGGAAGAACATTGAATGTCCTTTCTGAAAGGTCCCAGCAGGGTTTTGAACCATGGACCTTCTTGCTGCAAGGCAATAATGCTACAAACAGCGCCACCATGCAGTACCGACTGAAACAGTGTTGTCATTTAATTTGTTGGAATAATTTCCTTTCGTTTGTTTCTTATCATTTAGAAGTAATTGGAGCCAGTAGATTTAGTTGGCATGTGAACAGTTGTGGAGCTTTTCTTTGAGATAATTTGATTGTAAAAATTTTGAATGAGAGGATTCATGAACACAGTGGGAAATACTCGCTTCTGTTTTTCTGTTTCCACTTTAACATTTCTTTTTTGTTAAAATTGACAAATCTTGTGTGAGTAAAAGAAAAATGTGTTCATCATGCTGCATATACGTATATATATATATATATATATATATATATATATACAGTGGGGCAAAAAAGTATTTAGTCAGCCACCAATTGTGTAAGTTCTCCCACTTAAAAAGATCAGAGAGGCCTGTAATTTTCATCATAGGTATACCTCAACTATGAGAGACAAAATGAGGAAAAAAAATCCAGAAAATCACATTGTCTGATTTTTAAAGAATTTATTTGCAAATTATGGTGGAAAATAAGTATTTGGTCACCTACAAACAAGTAAGATTTCTGGCTTTCACAGACCTGTAACTTCTTTAAGAGGCTCCTCGGTCCTCCACTCGTTACCTGTATTAATGGCACCTGTGTGAACTCGTTATCAGTATAAAAGACACCTGTCCACAACCTCAAACAGTCACGCTCCAAACTCCACTATGGCCAAGACCAAAGAGCTGTTAAAGGACACCAGAAACAAAATTGTAGACCTTCACCAGGCTGGGAAGACTGAATCTGCAATAGGTAAGCAGCTTGGTGTGAAGAAATCAACTGTGGGAGCAATTATTAGAAAATGGAAGACATACAAGACCACTGATAATCTCCCTCGATCTGGGGCTCCACGCAAGATCTCACCCCGTGGGGTCAAAATGATCACAAGAACGGTGAGCAAAAATCCCAGAACCACACGGAGGGACCTAGTGAATGACCTGCAGAGAGCTGGGACCAAAGTAACAAAGGCTACCATCAGTAACACACTACGCCGCCAGGGACTCAAATCCTGCAGTGCCAGACGTGTCCCCCTGCTGAAGCCAGGACACGTCCAGGCCCGTCTGCGGTTTGCTAGAGAGCATTTGGATGATCCAGAAGAGGATTGGGAGAACATCATATGGTCAGATGAAACCAAAATAGAACTTTTTGGTAGAAACTCAACTTGTCGTGTTTGGAGGGGAAAGAATGCTGAGTTGGATCCAAAGAACACCATACCTACTGTAAAGCATGGGGGTGGAAACATCATGCTTTGGGGCTGTTTTTCTGCAAGGGGACCAGGACGACTGATCCGTGTAAAGGAAAGAATGAATGGGGCCATGTATCGTAAGATTTTGAGTGAAAACCTCTTTCCANGTGTGTGTGTTATTTTGGTGAGGGCTCATTGAGCTAGATTTAACAATCAGAATATTTTTAAGTTTACTAAAAGCTAATGCCTAATATTGACTTTTAAAGAAAAGATTTAAGGGACCGATTTTATATAAGTCACTGCAGAACCTTTTTTGCTTTGAGGCAATGATGCCAATCAAGTCACTGTGTCGCCCAGGGCCACACTTCCATAAAATACAAAATGTAAACTAGGGAAAATGTTATAAATCTTTTCATTTGAGGATTTTTTTCCTGTTTGAAGCCTCAGCAGGAAAACCCCTGGATGTGAATGAGGTGGGAATGAGAGAGGTGAGATTTCATCAACAGCATCAGGAAGCTCTCTGATACTGTCACTGCATCAGGCTGTCATTGTACTGCAAAGCACCTGCTACAGATGTCATAAAGTTACAGAGTTACCATGCATCACTTAGTCACCAAGCGTTTGATTCAAACTGTGGAAGCCTCTCGATGAAAACCTGGCTACGTCAGTTTAAACATCGCTGTTCTGTTGTCACTGTCAAGTTGACTCAGGTATTATTCATAACCTTAAACAGACCCGTTATAGTCCAATTACTGATCCCCCTAAAGAGCCTTGATGGAAACATGAACAGCCCAATTTAATATTGGACCTCTAATGATCATGACTCAGAATTTTGGAACATTTTCTTCATTGGAAAAGACTTGAAGTTTGAAATTTACATTCCTGTGTCATCCCACTTTAACTCACCTTTACTGTTTTCAATGACAAATCTGTGGCTGTAAGGATTCATGCATGTAGTAATAAGGCAGGTAAACTCATTTCAGGGACAATTTAGAAAAACAAACATCAGATTCAGCTGTATTTTATCTACAATGTTTTTCTGTGGTATAATTTTGCATATAAGATATATCTGTATAGATTTCATGTATTCTAACTAAAATTTTATCATTAAATATAAACATACATTTGTGTGTTTTGAGTGTGTTTGTTGGACATTAGACAGATAATTTATACCTCGTTTATCACTCCTGGTGTTGCTGCTTTTGCACAATCAATAAAAGTAAACTTGATGAATCTGCGACTATTAATGGATTTTAAAAGCGGTGAACTGTACCCTAAGGTTAGTTGTTTCCAAAATGGGACGACTCTCAGAGTTCCCAATAAGGGTGTTGTTGCTTGAGTTGCTGTCCAAAATGTGGTTTAATTTTCAGGTCCATTAAGTATACTTCAGTGTAATGACACTCCACTCACATGCATTTTTCTGCTGACCCTCTTCTAATTATCCCTTTTACATTTCATTATTATTAATTAGTAGACAGCTCTTGTCCTCATTCACAGACATCTATTCAAGTTAATAGACTCTAAAGGCCTGTTTGGGGTTCTATTTAGTTAAGCAGTGAACTTATAAAGATTTATTTTCATGTCAGGGGAAGAAATACAGAGACAAAGTGCTTTATCTGATGCAAAAATGTGTCAGAGGAAGGTTCAATATATAATAATGCAGCATAATATAATCAATATATAATTTTTTTATTTTAGTTTAGTTTAGTTTAGTTTAGTTTAGTTTAGTTTAGTTTAGTTTGTTGAAAAACTCAACTGAGGTAACTGGATACAAAATGATTCTATAGAAAATAGTTTGTCCCATGTGCTTGGATTTTCATTATATTTAGCAGGTAGGTTGTATATTACCTCCCATTGTTCCTCGAGAGATTTAGACACAATCAAGAAATCAGCTTTTTCACATTTTGACAGTTTTTCAATGAGTTAGAAGACAAAGTTTAACAACAAAAAAGTCCATTATTGTCCCCACAGACCATGAAAAACTGCAAACCAGAAAAGAACCACTTTACCAAACTTATCTCAAAATGAAACAAGAAACAAAAAACTAACGACCCCCCAATTTGTGTTTGACTAGGAGTGACCAGTGTTTACCCTGAAGAGGATCCATCCTCTCTAGATATCAAACAGCTACAGGAACAGTCATGAACAACACAAAGCAACTGATAGACTTTAGAACAGTGGAGGCGTTTAAGAAAGGTCCACACATACATAAACACACTGTTTATGTATGGAAATCCTTCCTGGGAGGGTTCAATGTGTTATAGTGACTAACAATGGGACAACTACAGATTCAAAATGGGATTATATCAAAGTTTATTTGCACACAAAGGCACTTTTGGTTTGTATAATGTATCTGTATACAATACAATCGATCTGGTTACTTTGTAAAAAAAAGACTGAAGATTGTTTCTTTTCATACAGACGACTTTGTTTATCACAGTGACTAAATCTTTTGTTAACATTTAGGGCAGAAAAATGTATCTGTCAGAGAAACATCAACAGAGATGTAATCTCTAATTAATTTATATAATCTGATTAGCATGGCATTAACACTGCGAGTTGCTTTCCTAAAAAGGTTTTAAAACTCTTTCTTTGTTTTATATTTTGCGTGTAGACATTCTGAGTAGAATAAATCTTCAACAACTGCCAGTATTAGACAGAGCAATAAAAATTAACAGGATAGAATTGACATTTAAAAAAACTATTGATTAACTTTTACTTTTAAATCTCTAAAAAAACACCAAGTAATTTATCGACTCTTTTTGCTTTATTGGTAAACATCTTTAGACACTGACTTCTAGCCTTTGTACAAGTCTTCATTTTCAATTATTTTCAAGCCTTTAATCAAAATCTAAAGTGTAATCTGTGTTCTGTTCTTAACAGGCTCAATTATTTTCCATCCATTTCCAAGCTTTAACAGTAACAGTAGAGATGTAGGAATATGAAGTAAATTATGCACAGCACTAAAGCTTTGCACGATTTAGCTGAGCAGTTTTCCTCACCCCCCCGTACCCCCCACCCCAACCCCACTTTGCCCTGAGGATGCATGAAAATGAGCAGAATGACTCCACTCATCCTTTTTACAAAATAACTCTCCATATATGCCTCAAACTAAACAAGCACACGCAATGTGGAAAACAATTCATGTTTATTTTTATTAAAATATTTCTTTTTCTGAGGCTCGGAGTGAGAAATAAAAAAAAGTTTGATGTTTCTCTGTTGTTGGTTGTTTTGTATTAACTTGTGCTGGTGTTCATGGGAATTCTTTTGAATGTTTTTCGTGACTTAAGGGAGAAAAATTTGCTTCCTTCAGTTTTCATTTTACTGTTTGTTTGTTTTTCTTTTGTGACAAAGCTGCAGAGGAGCACTTTACAGCAACATTCAGTGAATATTAAATTGATGCCATTATTCCTGTGACAGTGTGGGTGACAGGAATGCAGCTACAAAAAAACAGTTATTACAGCATCAGTGCCTTGTCTGTATTTATCTTCTGAACTCACAAATCTTTGCGACTGGTTTTACTGACAATAGTTACATTTTGTGCTGCAGTTATCTCAGTCAAAAAATAAATCATATTCTCTTATGGTGACCTTAAATCTCATGTTCACAACATTTTTTGGGATAATTTTAAACCATCGAAACTTTTCTTTTTACATAGTTGAGTCACAACTTTGTGTTAGTTTTCTTTAAAAAAAAATCCCTTCCTTCTTATTATGTTGCAGTTCTGTTGCGTGAAGAGGTGGCTCAGCTCCAGGAGGAAGTGCACCTGCTGCGGCAGATGAAGGACATGTTGAGTAAGGACTTGGAGGAGACCCAGGGAAGCTGCTCAGCTGACGTTCTCTCCGCCACAGAGCTCCGAGTGCAGCTGGCTCAGAAGGAGCAGGACCTGGATCGAGCCAAGGAGGCTCTGCAAGGTAAACAAGAAGCTGTGTGTGCTTTTAAAACAGACACATTTTACAATAACGATTCTGCAAGAGATGGAAGACGTGCTTCATATTCAGGGAATTTGTTCTTTGGTAAAAGAAATTAGAAAAGATTTTAGTGTATGATGATACACGCCTAATATTCACTTATGAAGAATGTCTTGTAAACAATCCTAGAAGTCAGATACTCACTCCTTCTCTCCTCAAATTTAATATACCTTTGAAATGTTGAAGATTAATGTTAAACAATCATTTATACTGACTTTGGAAAATGCTTTTCAAATAACTAAAATTTCTCGTTCTAAACAGAACATCTATGCAATCTGCCCCAGATAAAATAAACATCTTGTTATTAGTAGTTATTTAAAGATAAAACGAGCTCAGATATTAGAAAGTAGAATAATTGAAACCCTTCTTTAATGCCTGAGTTTTAAACTAAAGATCATCGCTTGTTGAGAAATAAAATGGTCTGTTGCCATTTTGGTAAAATCTTGAAAATAATGTTAGCTATATTTGATCTGACACAATGCTGTTAGATTTGATGCAGTTGGTTTGGACTCAGAGTTTGTGTTTTGAAGGACCTTCAGTTGCTAGCATATACACATTTTGGTCAAATTTAGTAAAACCAATTGAGTTTCATGGATTTTTGTGTTCACTAACACAAAACGTAACTAAACCTGTTGTTGATGTACGTGTAAAAAATTCATCACAAAAGTTTAATTAAAGTCATTCTAATTGATTCGTTTTTTTTTTATTATACAACAATAAATAAATTGTATAAATCATTTTTTATTTGCTTGTGCAGTCAAATTGTCTTTTGGCCTGTTGAAACAATCAAGTAACTGAGGTTTGATTGTTGTGAGATACTGTACAAAATGACTGAAACAAATACAAAGTTTTTGGACACTCTGTGTAGCTTGTACCATCAGGCCGGTTCTGGGCATAGGCAGACTAGGCAATTGCCTATTGCGCCCTCTGCTGGAGGGGGGCGCCAAATTCTGTTTTTTTAATCTTTTTAAACAAACTGTTTAACATCACACCATTCATCTCATGTAACGAGCAAAATAAGTAATAATATTTATATTTCATCTTTACTGTTCATTTTAGTATAAATAAATATTTTTGCAATGTTATTCAATTACGTTGTTTCTGTTCTGGGCAGTAAGGGGCACCAAAGTCGTTTTTCGCCTAGGGCGCCATGTAGCTCAGGGCCGGCCTTGCCATCAGGTGCCAGGATGTTGGTACTTAAAGAAAGAAGCAAAAAAGTTAAAGAAAAGCCGGATGCCACTTTAATTTGTGGTTGCTGTTTTTACTTTGTACAATCCGTTGTCTGATCATTCATCCCTCGACTGCTTTGATTTCCTGCTTGTCACTCTGCTGAGAGACAACCTGCTGCTCCAAAACTCTTAAAACCAGAGCATTATTTCTTGTCACTATAATGTTAACAAGAGTGCATATAACAGTGCGGCTCATTCGGTCCATTAACAGCATCATGGTCCAGAGTGTATTAGGCCTGTGAGAGGATGTAGTGGTACTGCATGTAAGGAGCAAAAGTTCCCATAACCTGAAATGAAGTCAACACAACTTCCTGAATGAGCTTCAGTTTTCAGACCAGTGATGGATCCTGAATTTAAAACTGAAGCAGTGTGTCCAAATTAACTAGAAGCTTGATCTTGAACAAAAGCAGACTTTGAATATTGTAGTCCATGTTTTATTTTTTTCTTCCTGTTTTCAACCAACTCTGTTATTTGGCTCTCTATCAGAGCTTTAACGCTGGATTTCTGCCAAGTGGGAACGAGCTCACAAAACCGCAGCGAACATGCACAATGACATGCAATGAACAAGTTCTGTGAGCTCCCGTGCTTTGAATTGCAGGGCATCAAGCAGAGATGTCATCAGAACTCCAGTGAATCATTCTTTTCAAAGAATTACCGCCCGTGAAATGAGGTAGGGCGCAAAACTATCATTTGGAATCAGACAAAAGCCTGACCTGCTGTCAAGAGATTTAGCTGTTTCCACATTTCGCTCAACATTTTCAGCCCACGCTTTCTAGAAGAACTGAAGGAACACCAAAATGGACTGGAGTGGAGTCGGATAGTACACACATTAAATAAACACTTATCTCTCCCTCAGCTGGATGGTTTAGCTCTCTAAACAGACTCGTCTCAGCTTCATCCCAGAGTTTGTATGACTCAGGCATGTTAATGAAGGCCAAAGTCTACAAGCCCCAGCAGGCAATGACAGTAATCAGTGGCTAATAAAAAGCTTGATAAAAGGGGACTTTGGTTGACTTACAAGGTCCAGAAATATTAAGCAAAGTGGATCTGCTCTGCAATTAAAAGGGGGGACGTGAGGGAAAAGGAAATAGGCACTTTTGAAGACAGACAAATTGAAATGACACTGAAACTTGAGTAAGAAAATGTTTCTTTTGCTGTCAGTTCCTGATATTAGTTTCCTTTTAAATAGGAACAGAAAACTAATGTTTAAGTCAAACATTGACCAGAGAACACACAAAGACATATCTGCATTTACATATTTCAGCAGAAAACTTTAAAAAACACTATATTGATGTTACTGTTCGACAGTATTTGACTGGGCTGACTGCGATTGTGGAAACACTTTAAAAGTTTTACCATCAAATTGGTACATATGACTTGAGTCCAGTGAGGAAATTGGAAACCCAGTTGCAGCCCAGTGAGATACTGACAATGTCTTTAGTTGTCAGTCTCAATCTTCACAAACAAAATATGAATTTTTGCCTTTTCTTAGAGAGGCTGTTCTATTAAAAACAGTTTTTTAAGCTTCTGTCACATGTTCAGGGTTTTGGAGCATCTTCAAACCGTCTGTGTGTCAAACTGATTTGGATTTTCGGTTTTACTCAACAGAATTAGATTTTGAATGGGACTGTTTGGTGATAAACTGAATGCTATTGTTGAATGGTGTTGTTTTTTGAACAAATATCATTTTTTTGTGCGGTTACTTTGCCAAAGAGCTTGTAATGCAGCTAATAATGTGTATTGTTTGTTAAAGTTAAGGTAGGCTATAAGGGATTTGAAAGTGTTTCTTACAAATAAAAACAATGTTCCTGTGACCTCATTAACTCCAGTTATTTCCATATGCTGCCAAGTAACGAGAAGTAAGACGTCAACTTGATTTGATTTTCTACAGTTTTTTCAAGGCCGGCAGATTATAAATAATAAGCAAGATGTTCCTGCCAGAATGAAGAACGAAAGCAGTGACAAACACTGACTTTTTTTATTGAAGTTTAACCTGTAATAATTGTGAAACATTGTAGATTTTATTCTTTATCATTTTTCTTTGTTTCATTGTTATTTTGTTTGGGTGAAAATGGGAGTTTAGATGAAATGAATTATTCTCTGCTATGGTGTCTGGCGCTTGAGATAATACCTGTTTACTTTGAAAATAGTTCATAGGAGCTGTTTTTCACTCCCTGCCTCAATTACATGCAGATTTCATGGACCCTGTGAATACGAAATAGAAAAAAATCTTCTTTTAAGTCCTTGTTTTTCATTCTTTCCCCTTCTCGTCTTCTTATTTATCCCTCTGCTTGCATTTGTTTGATGTGATGATGCCTCCATTGTTTTGTTGTTGAGGCTAACTTTAATCCTGCTGCGATTCAGACCTTGGTTTTCAAACACTGTCATCTTTTTTCTGGATAATTGTCAACCTCCTAAAATTATAGGAGTCACTATAAAGCCTCCTGCAGCTGGATTTCATGCCCCATACCATTAACCAAACAAGGAAATGATGACGCTGTCCTAAACTTTGAAATTTAAAGTCAAGGTACAACTAAAGGTCCAATTTGTCAGTTATTGAAAAGGTGTTTGGAAGTTTACATGACCCTTATTCAGACTTCCTCATCAAACATTTCCCTAATTGATTTTCAAAGTAAAGTTGTCCTTTTTAACAGTTTTTAATTAGCTACGTTACCTTTGATTAATTATCATCACTGAGGGAAGCTCTGTTATTTCTCAGCTTTTGGGAAACAGCTACCTATCATCAAAGCACAGTCTGCCTGCTGTGTTTAGTGTCATTTTACATCCTGTATTCTGAAAGTAGTTCTGCACCTCTCAGTACAGTATTCAGCCACCAGTCTGAAATGACTCTGCACCAATCAGATTTCTCCTCTTGGTGTGTCAGTGTGCCAGTGCTGGAAATTATTATCATTTTATTTTTTTATCAATCATGATTATGAGCCAGATTTCTTGTCTTTTTTTAAAGTTCCTTTTTAGTATTTTGCAAGTTTTCAGTTGTGTAGATATAAAATGAAAGAATGTGCAGCAAAAACAAATATTTGTCCAGATGGACCAAATTTACATTTGAAGTTTTGTTCACCTTCAAAAGAAAAGCTTTGCAGTGCATGAAGTTTAACAAAGAACAAATAGTTCCAAATTGGATTTTTGTTGTTGAAGACTTTTATAATAAATCAGTTCTCATTTGCAGGTGTCGGGTGCTTCATGACCAGAAACAATAAATGACCTTGGAAAACATCACTCAAGTTGCATCTGAGTGTATGGAAGGTGCATCACATAAACCTAATGAGTGTTTTCAGAATCAGGATCAGGTTTATTCCACACGGAATTTGTCTCCAGTTCACTTTTAACTCTTGAACTCATTGCTCACTTCACTCCAGACAAACAGAATTACTAGGAAATACATGAATAAGATAGACATATGTAAGGATTAATAGACACTGTTAAACATACAGTATACACATTAATACAAAAGGCTGATTGAAGCCTGTTTATACGGACAAAATGTTATTAAAATGTTACAAAAAGTTATTTCTTCATTAAGGGTGTTCAACATGTTTGTTCAACATGGTGACAGTCTGGGGGAAGAAATGGTTCTTGTGGTTTTGGTGTGTAGTGATCTGTAGCTCTGTCTGAGGGGAGAGAAGATGTTAGATCCTGAATCAGAGGGGTCCCTGCTGATGTCACCTGTCTGGCACCAGTGAGCCTCTCTGCAGTCTGTTTTTGTCTAGTTACTGAACCAAACCAGAGTCTGGTAGTGGATGGACTCAGTGTACATGACTACTTCTAGCTCTGCACTCGGATTGCAAACGTCTCCCTTATGGCTAATGAAACACTTGTATAGCTTAATCATTATCCTCGTTTTAGAAATGTTTTTATAAATTTTCAAAAAGGTAAAGAACCACTGATTAAAGTTATTTTGAAAACTGAGGAGGACATGTGAAAAATCATGTGTGAAGTAGCTAATGAGCTGGCTTATTCATTAAATCCTCCAGTAGCAACGCATCATAAGAGCCTGATGGACAAAAGCTTTTAGGACACAAGAGCAGTAGATGCTCATATTAAACTACTTCAGAACACTTGGGATCCAGAGTCTCTGTGTGATGAGCTGGTAACCACTTATGCAGATTTCAGAGAATGCATCAGTGAGCAGGATACATACATGGTGTATTTATTATTAACATAATGGAAATGTGAATTCTTGACACTATTGTTTTTCAGGCGAGAGCTGTAAACTACTCAAAGTTTCCAGTACATGTACCTTTACATCCCCAATTCAAAATTGGAATGTTGTATAAAATATAAAGAAAAACAGAATGCAGTCATGTCATAAATCTATATTAGATTCCAAAAAAAACCCTAACCCTAAAAAAAAAAAACGTAAACAACAACTGAGATATTTGACAATTTAATGAACAATATTAAGACATTTTGACAGATCATATTGGACAAAACAATCTAATATGACAACACATATTCTAATATTTCTTTCTTTTACAAAAATATAGAAACAATTCATAATTCAAGACTTTAATATAAGCAGTCACTTTTTTAAAGTTGCTGATTAAATTTATTGTTCTTAGTGCCAGATTTTCCTTCTTTGTTTTTCTTCACACACAGAAGGGTAAAGAGGTGAATTCCATTAAAGGAAACCCTTTAACAAGAGGAAATGAGTCTTTAAACATATTTAATTAAACATTGCAAGAATAATGACCACAAACAAGTTAAAAAAGTAAGCTAGTTATAAAGATGCTTGTCAGCAGGCAGTGATTTGTCTTTGCTTCTACATCTCTCCTTTATCATTCAGTGTAACTTACCAGCATCGAGCCCCTGGCCTGTTTTTACGTGTTTAATGTGTTTATAGACAGATTTAATTGTTAGCTAAGAGTTAGACAATTTGCAGGAGTGAATGAATCTTTTCATGGACCCACAGTGAGTGCTTTCCTTCATCAACACTAGGAGGGTTGCTGTTGCCAAACAGTCGCAGGTGCAGGATGTGAGGCAGCAGCCGAGTTTTTGGCTCATTTCAAGGACGGCTTTCATTTCACTTCCTCGGGCAGGTGCTGTGAGGTTTCCTGTTTCTTTTGGTCAATGAGGGATGGTTTTTGTCTTCACTCGCCAGCAAGAGTGGCCCTGTTTATGCCTTGGGTCTATAAAAATTCCACCTGTAAGACAGAATGCAGGGATGAGGCATGAAAGAGAGAGGAAAGAAGGAATGCTACTCTTCCGTTACATTTGAGCGTGATCCCCTGGCACAATTTATGAATATCACATAATCAACCAGTAGTTTAAATTAGTAATTCATTCTTATTGTTTAAAATTCTAGGAAAAAAATAGGGTAAACCTTTATAAAAACCTTTAGAAAATTTAAATTCAAAGTTTTAATAAAAGACAAAAGTGCACAGACATAAAATGAATCCATAAAAAACATTTTTATAGTTGTTAAGAAGAAAAACAGCTGTGAATAATAAGAACAATCAAGAGATGTACATGTGGTAGCTGAGAAAATTAGCACTTATCTGAATAACCACTGTAGACCTTCTGTGTGGGTGGAGTGGGGATCACATACAGGGTGCAGCAGAGAGACGAATGAAAAACGCGTCTTTGCGTCTTACAAAACCAGATGCAGAAGAAAGATTGACAGAAGGGTTTTATGTGAATCACCTCCTTACCAGCATGTTGTCACATAATGTTAGCCCACCAGCAGCAGGTAGATTCTTTTTACTCATCGACTTAATATTTGATGGAAATTATTACTGTAGCTGTGCATAAAGAAACTATGAATTTGTGAGTAAAATAGAATGCAAATGAAAGTCTAAATTTCCATAAATTTGAACTAAGAGTTTATGTTCTGGAATAACAGAATCTTCGATTTAGTCCATAAATGTTACTCTGTTTTTCATGATGCCTGCTTACAACCTCATTTCTCCCCCTTTCTCCCCCTTTCTCCCCACCTCTCTTGCAGCTATGAAGTCAGATCGTAAGCGTCTCAAGGCGGAGAAAGCTGACCTGGTGAACCAGATGCAGCAGCTTTATGCCACACTGGAGAGTCGGGAGGAGCAGCTCCGTGACTTCATACGCAACTACGAGCAGCACAGAAAAGTACAGCACCCCTCCCTCACACACGTAGATAAACCCACACAGCCTCTACTGTCCACAGCTCTGCTTATTGGATTTTCTAATACACATTCTACCTCCAAGGCAAACACAATGCCTGAACAATCATCAGTGAAGCTCAGGCAGGAAAATCAGTGAGTCGATACTCTGTGGATGACAATAGTTTTGTCGATGTTCACAGAGTCTGTGAACTGATCTATACAGATGAATGATTACACTCAGTGTATTTAACATCAGCAGCTGACGATCTTTACTGTTTTCATGAAGATTAGATCAATCCATTTGTTTTACATCTACTCATTGCCAAGTTTAGACAGTGTGTTGGATTGTCAACACCCTGGACCTAAAACGTAGAGGCATCGTTTCACCCCTAATGTTGCCAATAATAAAAACTCATTTAAAATAGTGTTATTGGTTTCAGTATTAAAGCCTTTCATTTTAGTTAAGCTCTATGTGTGGACCTATTCATCAGGATGTGTGTATCTGCTAGGAGAGCGAGGATGCAGTAAAGGCTCTGGCCAAGGAGAAAGACCTCCTGGAAAGAGAGAAGTGGGACCTGAGACGACAGACCAAGGAAGCAACAGAACACACTGGGATGTTGCGCTCACAGCTCGACCTCAAAGAGAACCGGATCAAGGAGCTGGAGGCAGAACTCGCAATGGTGAGACTACAGGGTTCATGGGAGAAGATTTGACAGGGTCATGCAACTTTATGCTTTATTATTTTCTTTAAATTTTAACATACGGAAAAACCTCCACTGAATCAAAATGATTCATTTTGAGGGCCAGTTGTATTTTAACAATTGTAATTAGTTTGAAAAGAAGGATTTATTTTCACTGCATGGTTTCTGTTACTTCTACTATTTATTTAAAACATAGCAAAGTTTAAGTATTTTATGAAGGTTTAACGCAACAGTTTTGTCACATGTGCTGTTTTAAGTAAACTAAAGTATAATAAGCCTCTAAATATCCACCCATCCCTCATGTCTCTAACCCCCCAGATGAGTAACTATATCAATCAGAGAATGGAGTTCAGAGTCTTTGAACGACTTGTGGACAGGGACTACTCTCCGAGGGTCCTTGCGGTAAGACAGGCCCCCAGTTGAAAATGTGACATTTTCTTGACCCTCACACCCCCCAGATACCTATGAACCTAATTGTGAGACGCCTCGTCCTTAAATGCACGTTTTTGATTAATCCTCAGTCAACCCTTACTGATCCCAGTGATCCTAACATCCCAAAGTGATTCCCACCGTGACTGATCTGAATGGGTTTTCGATCTGATTTGATTCTGAAATGCTCTTGGAAAAAAAAAAAAACAACCATCCAAATTCTGACGTCTAATTACCTCGAAGATTTGTGTTTTGCATGTCAAAGACTGTGTGGCTGATAATAGTTTGACTGCTGGTAAGTAGACATGATTGCACCGAAGCTGATTGTGCTGGTGAATTGCAGCCTGTCCGCGCTTGGCATGATAATAAGATTTGCACAATAACAATATTTCAGGCAATTTAAAATGGCAACATGTCGTAGCTAATCGGAAAACACAGAACCACGGGAACAAAAAAAAAAAATAAATAAAAGAAGAATGAACATTTTACCCACTCAAAATAAACACACCTCCCAAGGCTCCAGCAGCTTATTGTCACTTCTGAATGGCACCTCAGAGCAAATGTATTTGTTAAAGTTATAGAACGACTTAATTGTTTTCCATTTCTCTGTTAAACCTCCAACTTCCACCCTCATGGCAACAAACGGCAAACAACTCCTCCAGATATTCTACTGCTTTTTTTTTTGTGTGTGTGTTTTTCTGTGTTTATCTGGAGTTTTTTAAACTTATTTTTTCAGCTCTTTCTCAGGAGTGATAGCAAGAGATTTTACACAACAAAAAGGAGAACGAGAAAACAACTGCATTTTTCATGAGACGAGAGCGATGAAAGGAGGCGGGAGGCACATCCCTCTGATCTGTGGGCACTCACACATTCAGAGATGTGTAATAGAATTCAAGACATAGCTCAACAAGTCTGTGTGCACATAAAACATAAATAAAAGCATTGTCTTAGAGAAACTTCAGCTCTCTTAAAAAAATGACACGAGAACGTCCGAACAGTTTGGTGGATTTACATTCTGAGTGAATATATTTGTTTTTCTTCTTAAGGCCAAACAGTCACTCGCCACTCTGACAAAGGATGTGCCCAAACGTCACTCACTGGCCATGCCAACAGAGGCAGTCGTCAACGGCAACAATCAGGAGTGGGTGATGCAGGCTGATCTTCCTCTGACGGCTGCCATCAGACAGAGTCAGCAGACCCTCTATGTCCACTCAATGCATCCCACTGACAGACAAGGTATGAATTTACCCCCTTCACCCAAACAGCTGAGGCAATTTTACCACCGTTTACCCTCTGCATGCTCACGTGAAACTGCTTTCTACACATTCGATCTTGCCGTCTGCTCAGTATGATGATGCTCTAGTTGTGTCACGTCATGTGCTTCATGTCTTCCTCTGATGATGATGATGATGGTGAAAGCTGAAGATCATTTGCATGTTAAACACAGATCGGGGGTCATTTGAACCGAATGGCATTCTTGACTGCATCTCTAAATGAATTCATATTTTTAATTTCCTCTCGGTATTCTCAGGTTTTTGGCTCTGAAATTTGTGAATTTTCCATCAGAGTTTTAGAATTGACTCATGTACTCGAGCTTTGGCTTTTGACTGACGTGCACTGCAGGTGTCGAAAGAGAAACAGCGACTCCTGTCACACACTCATCTGACATGCAGACATTTGTCTAAAAATACAATATAAAACCACATTTAAAATTCACTTGGCTCTTTCTTCTGTTGCTCTGTCATACTGAATTGTCATTGGTATTGAAAAATAGACCTGCATAGGAAAACAACCAAGTGATCTATTACATAAACTTTGTTTAGTATACTTGACTCCTCTACCAAACAAAAGCTTTCAGTCTTGAAACGATTTATCAGAAACTTTTAGAAATTCTATAATTTTTTGTTTATCTGTATTAGAAGTATCAACATCAGGTATAAAACAAGAAAAACCTCGATTAGCCTCACAGCGATCAAATTATAGACGTATCTGAGCCAAGTAGTTTTAAAAGAAAGAGTTGGTTCACACACCAGCTGCTAACTAATTGGGAACATCTGGAAAAAAAGCAAAAATACAAGGAAAATGTGTGAACAGTCACAAACTCCAAATTGCAATGCAAATGGCTTCACTTTGTGAATCTGCCTCATACGTGCACACATCTCCTCAACCTCTGAAGCTGTTTTCACTGTTGCTTAGCAACTGCAGCTGGTTGCAAATATATTTGTCTTTGTTAGTGTAATTTTAAAACACATTTTTATTAAAGAATGTCATGTCAAAACTGAGTTGTTTTTTTTCTTTCTGTTTGTTACTTTTAAGTATCCAAGACTCGAAAAACAAAAGCAAGCCTTTTCTCTCTCCCCTCTCGTCCTGTTTAGTGGCTGCCGTGCGGGTGAGCCCATGCCACTCGCGTCAGCCCTCTATCATCTCTGATGCTTCTGCGATGGAGGGAGATCGCTCGTCCACACCCAGCGACATCAACTCCCCGCGTCACCGGACTCATTCCCTCTGCAATGTAAGAGCTGCCCACCACAGCACCCTTCCAAGTAATCACCTCCTTTGTGGTAACCGTTGACTGCTCTGCTGTCTGGCTGCTGTTGTTTCCGTCCACCATCCTTCTGGCTGAGTTCACATTTGCCCCATGCTGTCTGCTGTGTATTCACTCTTGAGATGTGATTTGAATTTCTGAGAAAACTAGTGCTGGTTGTTGACTAAGTGCATGCCTGACAGCATGAAAAGTGTCACTTCCCCCTTCGTGTTTTGATCTCTTCTGATATTTATTGCCCTTCTCCACACCTCTGCACTGACTTCTCTGTTCTTGCATCACTCTGTTCCTTTACTCATCTATTCATCTCCTTTCTCCCTCCGGTGTCCCTTTCCCTCTCTCTACCATCAGTCCCTAGAAGATCTGGAGGAGGCGAAGCGTAAGAAGAAAAAAGAGAAGATGGGGTTGGGCTCACTGTCGCGCGTTTTTGCCCGGGGAAAGCAACGCAAGTCTCTGGACCCCGGTTTGTTTGATGGTACTTCAACTCCTGATTATTACATAGAGGAGGATGCAGACTGGTAAAGCACACACATCTGAGTGAACCACCTGAAGAGCTGTTGTGGCACTTATCAGAGGACAACATTGTGCTTATTTTATGGGAGGATGAGTGTCGGTGTGTACAGACAAAATCTTCTGTGTGCCCGTGAAGTTTCACCTGCACGCAGACTTGTAGGTGTGTGACAATGTGCACGTATGTGTGTGTCACCTGTGGTCAGAAGCCATGTCAGGAGTTTAGTTTGACTGAAATGTAAATCCTAATGAGTAAATTGCACCTGTATTTATGTACAGTCTTGTAAATAGCATGAAGAGAGTAACACGGCAACAACACGGACATGCTCGGTTCAACCTGCTTTCCAAAGCAGCTAGCTGTGTTACTGCATCTTCCCTGTTCTACTTTGACTTTTTTGTTTTCATTCAACTGGAAACTTGAAGGACTGCTGTGATTGTAAATAACAACAGATGTTGTGCACTTTGTGAGTGTAAATGTCTCCATGTCCTGAATGCCTTTTGTTTTTTTGATATGTACTCCCCTCCCCTCACTACTTACAGCCCTCCCCTGTTTATTATTCTGCCTGGTCACCCCCCCCCCACACACACACACCCCACTACCATGATGAGAACAGTTTCCTGTGGGCAACATGCAGACTCAGTTCCACCACCAATTCGGTTGTAAAGTAACATTGCAGAGGTGATCATTGACATTTATTCAAAGAGCTCAAAGAAGCTGCTGAGCATAAAATCAACTTTCTACCTGCCTAACAGTTTGTTCAGCAGCACCATGAAGCCGAACAGGAAATGCAAAAGATGTGGTTTCTATCTGTTCAGATAGAAGGTACATGCATGCACATGGTCTCAGTCTGCAAATGCATGCTGAATTCTACCCTCCTAAAAAAAAACAATGTTGGTGTCAAGAATGTGACTTCAAAGGAGAGGTCAGTTATTCATGAGTTCCTCTGTTTTACATCATTAGAGCGGCAAACTTGATCTCCGGTTTTCGTTGCTTTGATTAACATGCAAGAGAGTTCCATCCCCCACCGAAACAGCTTAGTTTTAATCTGCACCTGCAAGGCAAAACTGTCATGCAAAATTACATTTTAAAATATTAAAGATCTGAAAATCACCAAGGAAACCAAGCTCTATGCTTTGAATCTTCAGATAACTACTTTGTCCCATTTTCTCTCTGCAGAATCTTGCAGTTGCTTGGAGATATGAATACTCCAAAAAGCTGCTGGAGGTGTGATTATACCCTCAGAAGTCTGTCTTAAAAATAACAGTAGATGGAAAACTGATGGTCAAGACCTTTACATACCCATAACTATTCAGGTCTTCATAAATGGTAACCAGAATCTCAATAAAGAGGAGTCTATATTAAACAAATGACTATAACATTAGCGACTGCCAGCAGTAAAGGTTAAAAATCAGGATTTAAGCATTCTAATCAAATAAATGCAGAGCTCTGTCAGTGACCCCGTGAACTCAGCAGAAATTCCCGTGCAGAGTTTTAGCCACCTCAGGAAAAAAAAGCAATTAAATTTGTGCCAAAGGTTAATAGCATTTCTTTAAGCAGAAGAATGTGAGTACACACCGGATTCTTTTCATCCTGGATTGAGTCAGAGTCTGCACTGCCCCACTGGAAATCTTTTCTCTTCCTAATTTTAAACTAACACTGAGTATTCATCAGTGTCACCTAAAACCCAAAAGAGTGTCAGATTACACTGAAGCTGTTTTTACCACCAGGAGTATTCAAACAAACGACGAGGAGATTATCTTTTGACTGTCTGCTCAGTTTTTATTTGAGCTCACAGATATTGGAGTTAAAGCTAATTCACTGTGGAAACTCGTAGATAAATTACCACGTATTCATCTGTATGAATAAAAACATCTAATTTATGTCATCAACATTTAGAAAAAAAAAAAAAAACAGACTATTTTTACGTTTTCATCATGTTTTTTATTTTCTTTTTCTATCTGCTTACGGGGGAAATGACATATCAAAAGAAACACATTGTATGATTTCATTTTATCGAGCCAAGGTAATTGCTTATTTGCCACAAATATTTTAATTTTTGTAAATGAGATGACACTGCAGAAATGAAAAGATTATAATTATAAATATAATGAAAGAGTTTTATTTAAAGTTAAGGACATAGGCCTGGGTGGAAGACTTCCATTCTGAAGCCTTGAGATGTTTAGAAGTAGCAACTTTTTAAGGCATGGCAACAAAGTTACAGTCAAAAGAAACAAAATAAAAAAAAGATTATTTTAAAATAAAATAAATGATACTGACTTTCATGTGACTGTCCTCTCTTTTCATATATTTACATTTGTGTTTCACTTGTGGTGGTTTGCTTCTAATCCTGATTTGTCCCTTTTTGCTGTGTGTGTTTGTGGGGGGGGCATTTTTAACATATGCATAGTGTTGTTCAGCCTTGAAAGGACTGCAGCTTCTATGGCCTCATTTTCTCTCACACACATTTGGAACTTCTTATTCGCAGCAGAAAAACTTCTCTGCTTCTTTCAAATGTTCCACGAGATTCAGAAGGAGTGAAGATGAGGCCGTGTCAGATAACTGAGACAGATCGTATGTGTCAGCACATGGTGTCAGTAATGGTCTGTACTGATGTGACCACTAACCTCTAACACTGACCCCTCCTGTCAAACCTCCATCAGACTCTCTGCACAGTGAAGCGATCCAAAACGCAACCAGTCGGGCTCCTCTGGGTCAGATCACACAGGTTCCAGCTGCGTCCACAGAGAACTGGGCTGGGCTGGGCTGCAAACTGTGTCGCCTTGTAACGTCACAAACTGATCTAACTTTGAGCTCTTCTTCAAGTTGAATTTTATTCTTAGAAAAAAAAAAAAAAGTGCTGATCCACAACCTAAACCATTTGAGATACTTAAAAATACTTTTAGGAAGCATAATTATGTGTTTTTTAAACTGATGTGGAGGTCTGAAAAACAGATGGAAACAATTAAAGTCTTTGTTTTATAAAGAAAATCAGCAGATGCTGATTTTACACTTTAACCTTTCAGATATATTATTTTATGGTTACTAGCCTTTAATAATTACATCAAAGTATCACAAACTTGAAAGAATCATTACACTTCTAAACTATTCTGCTTCTGGTTGGTTCTCTTCTATAGAAGAAAAACAAATAGGTTTGTTTGTGTTCAAGAAGCCAAAAAGCCTGTTTATAGAACTGAATCTAAATTATACAATAAGAGGTTAGACCTGTACGTCTACACACAGTAACGTTTTCATTAAGCCTCTTACTGAGAGAAACAAATAACTTGTTGATTTTTATTGTATTTTTTTTTTCTTTTTCTCTTTCTTATGTTTGAGGCTTCAAGGAAAATGTAAAAGTGATGATTCACACAAAGCATCGCTCAGTATGACGTCTTTCTCACTAAAATAACTAAATGGATGCTGTAAGTGAAGAAGCCAACAAGGACAAAGATTATGTGTTGTCCGTAATGACTGAGCTTTGAGATGGATGCTTTTATCCAAGGCTCATTACCTTCCCAACATCCTTATACAGTTTTTATTGTGAAGGCCATGGCTAATGTTCGTGAAGTAAACCCAGAAACATACTGTATGGCTTTATTGTGAGGCTGAGATCAGAGTAAAGATTTTTAAAGTATCGAAGGGGCTGAGTGGCTATAAGGTGTTGATGTATAGGTTGTATCCTGAAAGGCAAGACATGATGCGTTTAACAGCTGATTCAAAATCTATTACAAGGGAGCCATCTGCTGGTAGAGACGGTGAAATGACGGCATGAGACTCGTTTTAAGTCTCCTCCAGATATAAGTCAAAGAAAAATAAAATGTTTTATCCCAGGTAAGATTTACTGAGCAATAGGAAATAATCTAGTGCTCAGAAGTTTCATAGTGGATTAGAATGATGCATGAAAATATGAAACATTTCCTAATTGCAGAGCCGCTGCAGGCTAATTTAAATGGATGAGACATGTTAATTCAACAGTTTAAACAGCTGCTGCTCTAATGGACTTCATAAGTGAGGAGCTTGTTGACAAAAAACTGCCTTTGTTTATCTAACTGGTAAAAACTGCTTGTTGTGATGACAGAAATATATCAGTCTGATTTATTGTTAAATCACTTGTTATTGCAGTACATTCATATTTATTGTTAACAGTATTCTCGGTTTTCACTGTTACCTCTGCTTTCAATCACCACCTCGCCTACACAACTCATATCTGCCTCGTCCCCTCACCCACCCAGACTCAGACAGCATCTCCAGCCCCACCCGTCTCAGCCTCAGCCTGCTGGACGGGTCAGAGGACCAGCTGGATCGTCTCCAGCAGGTGGAACTGGCCAGGATGACTCCCATGTCTCAGTGGAGAGCAGGCACTGTGCAGGCCTGGCTGGAGGTTGTCATGGCGATGCCGATGTACATCCGCAGCTGCTCAGAAAACATCAAGAGCGGGAAGGTAACATGAAATTGTTTGTCTTATTCTAATTTAATGCAATAAAACCAAACAGCTTATTTTTGATATGTATTACTTTTAAACTTGAATAAATTGTAACACTCGTTTTTTTTTTTTTTTTTTTAGGTTTTACTTGGACTGACGGATGAAGACCTGGAGCTGGGTTTAGGTGTCAGCAGTGTGATGCATCGCCGAAAACTCCGTCTGGCCATTGAAGATTACAGAGACGCCGAGAACGGGAAAGAGTGAGAAAGTGATAAAGATGATTTTTAGAGAAACTGAACAGGATGTGATCAGGCAGTGTGAGAGAGCCATCTGTTGGTGACTGAAAGCAAAAACATCTCACTGTTCATCAGAAGTAAAAGATCTCAAAAACAGAAGGATGAGTTGAACAAAAAACATAAATAAAAATATCCTCAGCAGTATGATGATGTGGTGTTTGTTTCTGAACTCTAATTAAGAGATGTGGATCAACACCTTCAGAGAATCCATATTTTTATAACAAATGTTTTTTTTAGGGATTTTTTTTTTTTGCAAGTTGACAATCAGAAAAAAATACAAATCTTTTTACCTCTAAAAAGTTTTCAGTGTTCGAGGTAGAATGTTTTCTTTTTTGTTTTTTGAGAGAGACGGCTCGCTAACATTCAAAAATGTTCAACTTTTTTTTAATTATTATTATTAATTTCTTTCATTGCTGTGCTCAAGGTAAAACATCAGGCCACTAAGTTTATATTTTCAGTTTTTTAAATTGAAAACTCAAATGACTGAATTTAAAATACATATCATCATAATGGTGTTGGTGGTTAATAGAAAACTACCTTTTTACGGTGAAGTCACCCAATTGGAATTTGAATTGATTTGTGTTTCTTTCACTTTTGACTTGATCCAACTTGTGATTCTAAAATGTAATTTCTTGGTGAGGTGACTCTTTAAAGTGCATCCCTCTGTTGACAGACTGTCCAAGGCTGCAGATCTGGACCATCACTGGGTGGCCAAGGCCTGGTTAAGTGATGTCGGACTGCCTCAGTACTCGCAGGCTTTTCACACTCACCTTGTGGACGGACGCATGCTGAACTCCTTGACGCGTCGTGACCTGGAGCGTTACCTCAACATCACCAAGAAGTTCCACCAGGCCAGCCTCATGCTGGGCATCGAACTGCTACAATTACTTAATTTTGACAAGGAGGTGAGAGCAGATTATTTTTGGGTGAGTCTAAGCACTGTAGAAGCTATCAGTTAATTAACTCATATATGATTGAATATTTCAGATACTGCAGGGTCGCAGGATTCAGTGTGAGCACCAGAATGTGGATCCATTGGTGTGGACGTCCCACCGGGTCATGAAATGGATTAGAGATATCGACCTGAAGGTGGGACAGAACCACTATGCATAAAAGAAAAAGCTGAAGGACATTCACATTCATGAAAACACCTTAATATTGGGAGTTAATTTCAACATAAAGACCAAGACCTGTTACTATCTCTGTCATGGAGGTTGAGTTAAAGAATAATTTTAATGATTAGCTTCTGATGAACAATCAGGCAGAGCAGTGACCTTTACTAACAGTCCATAGATTGACAGCATGGGAAAGTGGAGCTGATTAATACAACAGAGCAGCAGGAATGACACAGATATGAGCGCAAGCAGATCTTCTTTATTGAACTTCTGCAAAAGGTTTATTATCACGAAGGTCAATGAAGGTATTTGTTTTTACTCACAGCCCCTTGTGTCAACAGAGTGCGATTAGAAAGCTGAATGACTAAAGTCTTTGTAACTTTAACTTTTGTTGTTTTTTTTTGCTTACAACATCTGACTCATTACAATCACAGCAGACAGCAGATTTAATATTCCCTTTCACACCGACCACGAGCACAGATAAGAAGAACCGCACCAGCAGTGTATTCATATCAGAATTATGAGTTCATACTGATAAATAAATCATTAAGCTCTTTGCGTTAAACTTTTTTTTTTTTGCCAACAACGGCCAAAATTGACATAACTAAAAAACATCACAGATGGTTCTTTTTTTAAATTTATGTGCCCAGGAATTTGTTGATAATCTCCTACATAGTGGAGTTCATGGAGCTGTCATGGTGCTTGACCCATCTTTCAACACCGAAGCCATGGCAACAGCACTGGGGATCCCTAGCAGCAAACACATGGTCCGTAGACACCTCGATGAGGAGATGAAGACACTATTTGACTCAGAGAGGTGAGAAGAAATGTCCCCTCACATCACACAGAAACAGCAACTAGGTTAAGATTACTGAGAAGATTTCAGAATGTGGAACTTACTGCTACTGATCCAGTAAGTTAGATTCTGATTAATTATTGGCTAAAATTATTGGCTATGTTTGATTAGGTTATTTTATTGATACACTGAGTTGAAACAAGAAAGGGCAAAAATGAGGCATCCAAAATTATTAGCTCCCTGACCATTAATAGTCAAAAGTGCAAAATTCCTGAGCCACAACTGACAACAATCTCTAAGAGTAGTTCTATGTTCAGTTGGCACAGGTCTACTGAGAGATTCTGGACCATTATTCCATTCCAAATTGTTCTTGCTGGTTCAAACTGCAGGTTTCTGAGTGTGAATGTTCACTGTGAAGATCCTGTTGCAGATTCTCAAATGGGATGGAGGACTGTGTTCCTTGTGGGCCATTCTAAGATCTTGGTTTTGAAAGCCTTCAGGAACTGTTGGGTCATTGTCTTGTTGAAAGACCCAGTGACAACCTGAGCCTAGACTATGAGCAGATTTCTGCATATTCTCCCTTAAATTGTCAACATAATTTTCTTCTTTCATGATGCTATGCACTCGAATAAGGATTCCTGACATGGCTAAACAGAGACACAGCCTGATGCTTCCTCCACATTTACAGAATTACAGAATTTGTTTCCTTGTACTTGGCGATGATGCGGTTCTAAATACTGTGAATTGCTGGGAAATGGCAGTGTAGCCTTTCGCCTTATCATGAGCCACTATCATCTTCTTTCTGAGCTCCAGACTGATTTCCTCTGTCTTTGGCATAGTGAGTAACAGTAATCCCTCTCATGTGTTCGAGTGCTCTGTTCCTTGGAGTCTTTTCATGCTGAATGAACGCTGTTAAGAAGCCAATTGACTGTTAGGAAGCCAGCTGGCTGCACAGGTGGGGTTTCAAAGCTGATTGGTTAACTTCTGTAGGTGTGTTTTGAAACCTGAAAAGTATTCCTTGATGTATTTTTATTGTTAAACACGACAATATCCCATTCATTCACATAGGAAGTTACATGTCCAGATTATGTTCCAGAGTTTTACTTTTACAAGAGCGTCCTCTAATGTAATTGCTAGCATCATACAACAATCCCTCTCAATGTTACGGTTGTGCCCACGACCTTCCTTTGGCTGATTAGTAAATGTTACCTGAATAAATGTTTACTTAGCCTACACGAAGATTAATTCAAGCTGCACATTGTGGTAATAAACATGCTTTTTTTTCTCATTCTTCAAACCAGAGCTGATGCCAAAAAAGACGAGCATTTAGGTTTAGGAACTCCACCAACTCTGCTTCGGCAGAACTCATTGAGCAGACCCCCCACCTCTAACAGCAGACACACAGATGATGAAGG
Source organism: Pachypanchax playfairii (assembly GCA_006937955.1). NCBI lineage: Eukaryota > Metazoa > Chordata > Actinopteri > Cyprinodontiformes > Aplocheilidae > Pachypanchax > Pachypanchax playfairii. Next base: position 8,264,258 of record SSNP01000007.1, read on the forward strand.
CTCACTGAGGAGAAGGGCTATCAAGGTGTGAAGATAATTACACTCTAAAAATTGAGGCATTGACACAATTTGTCATAATAATTGTAGTTTTGTTTCATACATTAACAAAGAATAATTAAGCACAAGCGCAGTAAAAATGTATTTCTGTTACAGCCTCCGACAGGGTTCAGCCCCCAAAATCGCAGTGGGAGGGATCTCAGTTGCCAGGGGAACTATGGCTCCCTACCTCGCGATGTTCAAGAACGTAGTCCAGCCAGAGCTGAAGGAAGTCCAATCCATGGTTACTCTAGCATCGAGATCACAAATGTGTGATGTCAATAGAGCTGAAACTACAAAGATGTCAGCCACCATGTGAAATCTGAACATTTGTTTTGTATCATCAGATCCTTACAGGACAGACTGCACTTTGTAAAAGAGATGCTTCTTTTTATAAGATTCCTGATTGAAGTAAACAGGGAACATGTGGTATGTTGCTGTTTTGAAAAGTATCAATCTTTGTGTAACATCAAGCTATAAAAACTTAAAGACCCATGTTAAATGTTTTTTTAATTCAAATGATGTGTTAACTTTGTGTTTTGTTATTACTGACTAGTTGCTGCGAACAAACAGATGGATTCAGAATGAAATACATAAAAAAATAAATGGAATTCTTACTTTAATCAGTAATAAAAAGAATCATAAGGATTTGTATAATAATAAACATGAATAAAAAAAATGGTGCTGTTGTGCCATTCAGTTCTTGTCTTTGTGACATCTTGTCAGTGTAACTGAGGAAAAAAAAAATCCAAGAGCGTGAACAGAATTTCAAACTTCTGTTTGACAGCTCTTTTGAATCTGCCCCTGCTGTGTGTGAACAGATGTAGCAGCTCCTCCTACGTTTTATACTGAGGAGCAAACGTTTCTGATCGATTCTTAAAAAAGGTCACTGCTGAAAGAAAACTAGATGTAATTTTGTGGAAATAAAAGTATGTTTTTTATATATAAAATAAAGATGATACTTCAAAAATATATTTTTTTACCAGTGATTGCATTTTCTTCCCTAAAAGAATAAGGTTATTTGTCATAAACTGAGACAAATATCAAATTAAATAAAAAAATAAATCAATGAAAGCATGACTCACTTCTGTCAGAGAATGGTGATGGCGACAGCAGCTTTTGTAATGAATGTCAAAACACCACGACTCAACATGAGGAACCAAAATGAAGAAATACATTTGTATAGTATATTTCTAGATAAAACCACAAAGCATTGTATAATAAAACATATAAAAACAAGTTGAGCTACAACAAAAAAACACAGGAAGAAGAAATCTTAAACACAAACACAAGAAATTTTGTAAAAATCTGCTTGAATTCATGCATTGTCAACATTTTTTAAAAAGAGACCACCGAGTCTACGAATCACAGGCTCAAGGGAAGAAAGTTCCACTTCATGTGCTTAAGGTAACAGATCTAGCACAGTTACAGTTTAGGACAGAATTATCAGCTAATTCAGCAGTAAAGCAGTTAAAGTGCCAAATATAAATCCTCAGGAGTTCATAGAAACCAAATCAGGAGGGATATATGACTAATTACTACCATCCAGTCAGGTACTGATGGCAAACGTTACTATTCTATAAAAAAAAACAATAATTAAACCCAGTTGCTTAGAAATGTATCACATCATCAAGGATCAGAACAAACCTTTGCATGTCTATGTTTGCTCTGAGTCATGACGCAGACGTCTGCCGTCTGGCGCAGTTCATCACTTCCTCTTACTTACAGTGGCTTCGACGTTATGCAACAAGTGGGACACAGCTGTGGGTTTTTTAAGCTCTCATAACTACTGTCTGCTTAGCCAATCATAGGTGGGGTGATGCTAGTTTGCACCTTGTGATATCACCGGTACAATAAAGTAAGCAGGAAGTTCCACCTGTGAAACGATGAATAGAGAAACCGAACTGTTCAATCAGGCAGTAATATCCATAGAACTACAGGGTAATGGTCGCTGATGGGATTATAAATTGCAGAATGTTTCAAAAACTAATAAAAAATATTATTGGATTTGATAACCATTTGATTTAAACTGTAATTTTGACTGTAAATATTGCACAGATTTTTTTTTTTAGTAAATCTGCAGCGCATAAAGCTTGTAAGTGTAAATCAAGCTGATATCTGAGTGCAATGCTCTCCTCTGTGGCTGCCAGCAAATTTGATTACTGCCTGGCAGTGATGTAGGATCAATCCAGACCACGAAATTAAATCAATGCTTGTTCAGTTCCCTGTTTATTGTCTTTGTGTGTGTGTGTGTGTGTGTGTGTGTGTGTGTGTGTATTTGGTGTAACAGAGGAACCAGACAAAAGCTTAGGAGGAAGAAAGCCTCCCCAGAGCCCACAGCAACAATTTTGTCATACCGAATGGAAACAATGCAGTAGCTGGATTTGCTTTCAGCATTATTAAAAGAAATGTACAGTTCTGTATTCATGCAGGTGGATAAAGACAATGGTACTGCAGACGTACTGTAGAGCAAATAGCAACACAAATTACAGAACTCTCTGAACTTTTCCTTTCCGTACATGACGTCCATGAACAGTCCTGTCCAAAGGGCTTGCAGGACATGACAGTGAGTGGTTGGTAAGTTTACAAAGAGGAAGTAAAAGTGGACAATACGGGATGATAAATCTAGGATTTACAACTGGGGAAGAACCAGTCAAGCGGTCATGTGACTGATGTTCAGTAATTCAATCTACTGCTTGTTATATTCTCACTATGTCAAAGAACAAGTCATGCACACTTTCCAGGACCTTTCATCATGGATTCGAGGGGCTGGCCTTAAATCAGATTTATACAGATTTGCCTGACTGTGCAGAGAGTGCAATATATTATTATTAACCTAATGGTTAGAAATAAAACTTCTAAATGCATGAAAAATTAGAGATTACCAAACATATTGACATTCAATGACAAGTCCCTTTTTGTCATACTGGTCACGAATGCTGACAAAAAAACAGTATGTTTTTCAATTGAGAACATAAATTCCACCTCTTCTTGATGATTCATCTCAGCTTGAAAAAAACACACAATCTTTTCCACACCAAATATGTTAGTCAGAAAATGATGGAAAACAGAGTAAAACAGCCATCTGCAGACAAAAAAACTGTTCAGTGAAAGTGAGAACACACTTTCTACTCTCCATTATTCTATTTGATCAGCTAAACAAAAAGAACCATTGTTTAATTATAATAAGCTTCTTCCTGCAGCTACGTAGCACAATTTCAACACAGAAAACACATTTTAATCACAGAGTTTTCAAATATCTGAACAGACTTGAACTTCTTAAATTTTGAATTAAAAGACTTGCCTTTAATACTCAATTACTTTTGCTTCTTTGTATTTATTCCAGTTTCTAACCACAATAAGGCTTCTGACTAAAGCCTTTTAAAAAAGGCAACTAAACTAAATGACTTGTTCAATCATGAACTGTATTCTGTATGCAACTTTATAATATACATTGGACAGATTTCCACTTAAGTACTTCTTTATTTTTTTTCTTTTAGAAATTTGCAATCTAGTATTAGATTCTCTTTGGGGCTCTTATTTCCCACTGGACAAAGTATTTTGCACCTCAACTTGAAAACGGATAGAATGCCTGTAATATTTGCCCAGTATGGGGTAAAGTTACTGTCAAAATGATGTGTACTATTTATCAATTCATGCCAAAATAGTTATTTGTAAATTCTAAACATGCCAGCACAGGCTTATTAATGGAGCACAGATACATCAATCTTACTAGTCTTTAAAACTTTATAGATAGCACTAAGATGATCAATAAAAAAACAAGTGAACAAAATCAGCTAATGTTTAACAATTTGTATATATCACTACTTAAAACAGCTTATTTACTTCCTACAGAAATATTATTATTTACTTTTTACTTTACTTTTGTGGGTCGGCCATCCTGGTATTATGAAATTGAAGATGTATCCTGTGCTCCATTAATAAGCCTGTGACCTACAACTATACATTTTGTATTTGCAAATTTTTTAAGTTGTAACTTTTTTATTGTATTCACTCAGATAAATGACATGTTTTATATATGATCTGGCAGAAACAAGAGTTTAAATATAGCTAGTTTGGGACAACTTGTCAACAAATAATACACATCTTTTTGACAATAACCTTACCCCATACCCCTGTTATTCGCTCTCTCTCTCTCTCTCTCTCTCTCTCTCTCTCTCTCTCTCTCTCTCTCTCACAAGCCGGAAATGAAAGAGTTAATGAAACCAGAAGTGGAGAGAAGCCCCCTCCTTCCTGCTCGCGCTCTCTCTGGCCAGGCCCATCTGTCTACGAGGGAAGGTCCTGATCCACAATCCAAACCAGGCAGCAAATTAAAACCTCTAAAAGTCCCCTAAACGTTGGAAGAGATTGTTTTAAAACGCAAAATCAGCCCCTAAGTTTGTGACATTAAGAAGAGGAAAACCGGCAGATGATGAGGAGGTGAGTGGAACCGCGACGTTAACTCGTTCGCTCAAGTATCAGTTTGTGTCGCTGAGTTGTCGCTAAAAATAGGCGTGTTTTCTTTTAATAAACACTTTTTCGTCCAATACAATCCACTTCACCGCGGTGCTGGTTAAACTGTAACAAAATAAAACAAATATTTACAGAAAATACTCAAAACAAAAGCATTTTGAGTCTGAGAACAAAGAAGCGCAGTAACGTTTAATTAGTATTTACTCTGGTAGAATCGAGTTTGTTTGTGTGATGACGTTAAAGCCTTGTAACGTTCTTAAAGCACATCATGACATCTTCAGGTAAAATTCCTTTGCACGTGTAGATTGCACAACAATGTGAGGGTTTTTTCACGAGGTGATACATCTGTCCAGCTGTTTACCACGAGCTTGAGTCACTGTCATGCCTCACATTCTTCACCCTGGGGGGATTATTCTTTAATTTAGGGCTTGTCTGGACTGCCCCTCTTCACCTCCAGCGAGCCTGGGCCTGTTTGGACTCAGTCAAACTTTATTAGTTTATATTCTTGCATCATGACCTTTTATAAATAAAGATTACACTGTTAATCTGAGGAGACTCACAGAACCAATCAGATTATTTTTCCTCAAAGGTTTCCTCTTTTTTAAGGTTGAGTTGAAGTTGGTCTGATCAGTGACATGTTCTAAGTATGTAAGCATGTGCACCCATCGGTCACGCTCACTGCCTTTCAGAGAATCATTTAGAGCATGTGTGTTTTCAGTAACATACCATTATAGATTTACAATAAGCTTTAAATGGTTCACAAATCTGATCTGAAAAGGAGATAAGGACACAGTAAACCTGCAGAGAACCGGGATTACATAATGAGTTTTTCAGTAACTGTTCCTTATTTATGTATTTTTTATTGACATTAGTGGCTGCTGCTGTGGCAGGTGACTTTGAAGGGTGAGGCTGCTGTAAATTTTTTACCACGCAGCACACCCACTTCTGGAAGGCCTGGGTTATTTGACTTCAGTGAATTTTATGTTCCGTTTGTTTCTCTGAAAAACTGGGCATGGCATGGACCTGGAAAGTACAGCCCTTTAAATGACAGCAGCATGTTCAGAACGGGGCGTCTGACTAAGGAGAGCCGTCTTAATTCAAGTCCTTCTCTGAGGAGGACGGAGGGAGATTGTGTCTCTTCAGTGTAAGATAGATCGGAAACCCTGTATTAGATCTATGTCTCTGTGTGTTCAGTTTGTCTAATATATTTTCTTTTCTCCAGGTTTTGACCTTGCTGAAGCCAGTCCAACTGACGTTTTGTAACTAGCAAGATGCGTTCCAGTGCAGATGGACCACCGTGCCCCCCGCAGAGTGAAGAAAATAATGGTAGCAACAACAACAGCAACAATAACAATCCCATAGCCAGCAGTGAAAACAGAGGAAACTCGGGTTCCCAGTATGCATTGTGCGCTCTTGGAATCGGCCTCATCGCTCTGGGTGTTGTGATGATCGTGTGGAGCGTGGTGCCTTCGAACTCAGCTGTAAATAACAGCAGCACCGGTTCAGGGGGAAGTAATACCATGGAGAACAGGAGGAGCAAAGCGTCCTCTGTGGCCTTTGTGTTGGCGGGTTCTGGAGTGGCTTTGCTGTTGCTGTCGCTGTGTTTGGGAATGAGGAACAAACGACGAGAGCAGCTCAGACTCGTTGGACAAGAGATCCAGGAACAAAGAGAAGCAGCAGCAAGGTTGCAGGAGCAGAACCAAATGTGAGTCCGGTCTCAACTTGACCTACATTTTATTTTGTTGAGATGATAACAGCTTGTTTTCCACATCATGTGAGAACGATTCTGCCTGACTCTAATGTCACTCGAGGATTTACTTTACAGATATGAATGTTTTTATTTGATATTCTTTACTCTGAGTGACTTGTGAACGGGTATAGAAACCGAAGGTTAAATCCACGACACAGAAAAACAACTAGTGTATCACATGACCAACTTTTTTCTTGACTAGCATGTGCTATAGTTTGTTGCATTGTGACATTTATTATTATTTTATTTAAGTTGTAGCGAAAAGTAAAGAAAAAGCTACATAGTTGGATCCAGGAAAATGACACATTTTTGTTGAGAACTATGCAGATCTGTGTCAGTCATCTTATCTCTGCTTTTTAAATACATTTTAGTGAAAACTCAAGTATTTTTTTCTGCAATTGCAATTTTTTTTTTATGAAACCTTCAGGAAACTAAAAATTCTTAAATTGAATTTGAGTTTTGCAAGTAGAATTTATTTTTATAACACAGAAAGTAATTTGTTGGGGAAGATACTGAAACATGCATCATGCCAGTTCATTTTGAGTGATACTTATCTGCATTTCTCTGTAAATATCTACAGTGCTGAGGAACAAGCCAATCGCTATGCTGTACCCACCTATGAGGAGGCGGTAGGCAGTGGGCAGTACCCTGTTCGCCAGAGCAACCTCCGCCCAAGCATCTCTCAGCTACCATCCTATGATGAGCTAGTCAGAGTCGACGGGGTACAGTATGAGGACGAAGGGTCAGAGGTCCCAGCTACCATCTCACAGCCTGCCCCGGCTTTGAGTGCCTCTGGTGGTGCTTTGTCCACAACTAATCACAGACCTGGGAAAAATAGCCTAACTTTTCTCCCTATTAAAATCAGAAGGATTAAGTCGGAGAAGTTGCCAATGAAAACCACTGGCACCTCTCAGCCGACGGCTGGAATCAGTATTGAACCTCTAACTCCGCCTCCACAGTATGAAGATAAAGTGCCTCCACTTTAACATCTACCTGCTGTTTGAAATGACTGAGTGAAATTCCAGGAATACTCCATCTCTCCAACTTTATGGATCAGGATCTGCCTTATCAAGCCAAAAATGAACCATATTTTTTTGTTACAGACATTGTTGAAGTTTATTCTCATGCCTCTTCACATCATGGGGTTACACCGAAGAAGCCTCTGACCGGATCACTGAAACAGATCCAGATTCTAGCTGGATCTCTGTACTGTGGCAGGTTCTGTCACGATCTGGCGCCTCAGACTTATTGCATTTTTTTACTTTTTGTAGGTTTCTGTTAATACATTACTGTTTGAGACCACTCTTTACAGTGCACTGATTTTTAGAGGTGAGTTGATGGTGAGAGAAATTATAAGACATTAATGAGGAGTTTCACTGAGGTTTTGTGGGTAAGTGGATGTGTGCGCTCATGTGGGAAGATTGTTGTTTGAAGGCTTGTTATTATTCCACCAGCATCTTACCAAACATTGGTCTTTACTGGTAGATGACTGGTTATACTCTAGTATTAAACTACCTGGTAACTGTCCAAATAAAGAAAGAAAGTATCTCCTAGTTGTAAAAGGCTCTGAGTCTGCTAGTGTTTTAGAAGCTACCTAAAAACATGTTTAGGCATTCAAATGATATAAATCAGTAAACATCTGTATTAACGCTAAATTATTAAATTGAACATGACAAAAACATTATACTTTTTAATTTCCTTAAAGCTCTGTGAACCAGTTTTCACAAAATGACACCCCAAAAAAATCCTTCCTATGTACCAGGAATGTATCGTTTGCCTTAGCTAGCCAATTAGCAAGCAGATGCTAAGCTAGATTTAACAGCCGATAAAGAGAATTCAAATGTGATTTTGAGTATTTGTTAGTTGCTAATAGATAAGTGTCGAGCTTTTACTTTTAATTTCAAGTTTAAATTCATCCATCTTGAAATAACAATGTAGGTAAATTGAATTCAGTTTCCTGCCGAACTCAAACAGGACTTATCCTTGACATGTACATGTTTAATAACTAGCTAGACAAATAAAAACACAAATATCCGAGTTATTAAAGGTATATAACAAACATAAATTGTGTCTAATGTTGCTTCTGGTGACAGATAGGAGAGGCGTTTTATGAATGAACTGTTTTTTCTTACACAATCTAGTAAAGCAACACTAATTAGCATAGGCTAAGTCACTATTAAAGCTAATCTCTTAAGATGATGTGTAAATAAGAAACTTCAGGATTTGAATGATTCCATAAATCAAACTTTGGAATGATTCATGCCCTCCAGTGATGCACACTAAAATTTCCCAAAATATTACAAAACAACCTGCGTGATTCTTGTGTTTTGTTGTTTCAGTGCAGGTATTGCGTCTACTCTTACGAACAAAAAGCAAACAAAGTATATTTGTGTGAGCATGTTTGGAGGAACTTGGTGACTAGTTGAAAGCCTTTACTCGGTAGTCATGGTGAGTTGTGAAAGCACTAGCGTAGCCTCTGCTTCTCAGGGGATGTTTTTTTTATTCAGCTTGACCAACAGAAAGACTCCTTTGAGTGTGCAGCTGCACCACAAGAACAGCAGCTGCTCGCTGGCTTTCTGGGCACCATTCCTTCAACCACAGCTTCAACCCTGTTTTTACTTTGAAAATATGCAGAGAAAGAGCAGGAAATAAAGAGAGACTGCTTCAGGCTCTGTTCAGGGAAATACTTTCAGTTACACCAGAACATTATCAGAAATCTTCTTTCTTTTTTGTTTCTAAGAACAGCTGAAGCCAAACAGGCAGACTTGTCAGTTATTCATTTTGTAAGGTTGCACAGTGAAGGCTTTGTTTTATAATTCACTAGTGTCGTGATCGTCCAGTTCACGTTGGATTTTGTGGAAAAGTCACTCCTTTAACTGCTGGATTGTTACTGGAATTAAGCTGCATGTCCGGGACGTGTTTAAAGCTGAAGCACAATGTATCTGTTCTTTGTTTTAGCTGCACTGAGGACATCAGCAAATAACCAGTGGGCTGCTGGATTTATTTTAAAACTCCGTCGTCAAAATGTTTTACATTTTTGTTTAATCGAGTTTCTGTTTTAGAGTTTTTTTTGTCTTGTTTGTTGAATGACTTTGCTCTGTTTTCATTCATGGCTGCCTTTTTTATGACTGAAAATCTTTCCTTTTTTTATAGATGTACTGTGAAAACGTGCTTTTCTACCATAGGTAATTGTGTTATCAATTAGTTTTTGAACACGTTTGAAAAGTCCATTTAATATAAATATTTATAAGAAATAAAAATAAAAGTGTTATGCTCATATTTCTGATGTAATTAGTGATGTTTATGAGAAACTGTGGACATGATGGGACACACCAAGAAACATCAGGGTTGGTAATGGTGGTTCAAGAGTCTCGCCTCCCCTCCACCCGCCCCAGAGATTATCATCATTAGAGTCTGTCTGTTTGAGAAAACATCACGTTGTCACGAGACCTTTCAAACACGATTGAATCAGAGAAAGTTCCTGAAGACGTTTATCAGTTTGTCTTTTTTCTGTCAAATTCAAATTGACACCTCTGTGTTCAGGAGGTAATGATCAAACAAAACACATCACGTGTTTCAGAAATATTCAACTGCTTTGTCTCCACAACTACGAAAAAATTAGGTTAATTAATAACAGACACTACAGAACAGTGTGGGTTGTTGTTTCCATCCGAACAGGATGTTGTGGTCTTCAAGTGTTACTACTGCAACTGCTCTTGAAGTAAATCAGCTTTCCTCAGTCTCCTAACTGTGTGTACCTCTCTCCATGCTGAGGGTCAATATGGTAGGGTGATAAATGACTTGGAGGTTTAGAAAGTGGTATCAAATCATCTGTTTTTGAGGGAGAAACCGTGACTAAACTCATGGTTTAGGTGTTTAAACAACCACATAATTTCACAGGTCTTTGAAGCGGTTGTCATGAGATTGAGATTTTTGCTTCCTCCACTAATTACAGGACACTTCTCCATTTAAAGATTTTTAAGGCATGGCCTTGGAGTTGATTGAGTTGAATTTATTTAATGCAGCGTACAGCAGAGAAGATCTATTCAGAGATATGAAGCTTTCAATGACATGCTTCTACTGCCCTCTGCTGGCTGACTGGTAAAACAAGTACGTAATTCATGTGCTCAAAAAAGTAAATTCAAATTTCCAGATCAAAACTAAAAATTGGGACTTTTGCTGTCAATGTTAAAATGGATATAAGACTGAACTCATTAACATTAATTTAGAGCTGACCTGCCTGGGCCAGCTGTTAAAGCCTGACTGCTCACTTCCATCGTCTTCAGTGAAGAGGAGACGGAGGGGAGTCTACATGGGAAACACATGCAGAAAATCTCCCCAAAACTTATAATGGAGACTAAACAGACATATAACAAGTCATTTTTTAAAGGAGTTTCCTCTGCTTATTCTAACATTTTCTTTGACAATGAAACTGAGAGTTCAATAATAAAAACAAAACAGACAAAACATAAAGAAGTAAAAACTTTTATTTGTTTGATGTCCCTCTGTTCTTGATTTAAGGGGTTCAGCCCAAAAGCAGCTCTTATCAATAAGCCATCATTTTCTGTGGAATAAATCAAAAATTCCTGTTAGACTGTTTGGAAATGTGTCAAATGACGTTATCTAATGAATGTTTCGGGTCTTACAGAGGTGATCCAGTCCATGTAAGAGCTGACTTGAGTGAAGACGGTGGGCTTTTTGGGGTAGTTGCAGCTGAGTCCAGAGCCAAAGCTCACGATTCCATGAACTTCCCAGGAACCTTCAGCATTCTGACAGTTCAGAGGACCACCGGAGTCTCCCTGAAAGATCCCGTCCCAAAAAGACAAATCATCAGCAAGCAAAGACTCTTTAATCATTATTTATCTCACAAACTAGATTTAGAAAGAAATGTAAACTGACTGGAAATATGTTTTTAGTTTACTGATGTTAAAATGAGTGTCGGATCTCACAGTCATGAATTCATTTTAGACTCACATTGCAGCCGGACACAACTCCGTCTCCTCCTGCACAGACCATGGTTTCCTTCACCTGGAAACCCCACCAGTCAGGTTTACTGCAGGTAGCGTGGTCCACCACCGGCAGCAGAGCCTGCTGCAGGATGTCAGCAATGGGGCCACCAGCTGCATGGCAGAGAGATGTTAATAAGCTCAGATCAAAACTTGTGCCTGTTAATAACAACCACTCACTCATCCCTGGAGAAAAATCCTCTTAAATCCTGTTCAAGTTACGAGCTGAGAGCTCCAAAAACCAAATATCTAACGATGAAATGACCAGTAAGATCAAACAGGGTTAACTCACTGTAGATGCGACCCCACCCAGTGACAAAGCAGGGTTCGTCATGGGGGAGGATGAAGCCAGCAGGGGGGAGACAAGCAGCCATGACAGTGTCAGAGAAGACAACGGGGGCTTCCAGTTTGATCAGGGCAATGTCATTCCTGCAGAACAAACACATCTACCTTAATCAGTACACCAGCTGACCAGCTGTTCACAGATTGTTTATCACATGAGTTTGTTCTTCGTCACCGGATAAAAAGAGCGCTCCACTTCTCGTGCACGATGATGCTGGAGGTTCCCATGAATAAAGAACCCTCCTCTGTTTCTAACAGGTTGTGTTTTCCCAGGGCCACTCTGTACTCCCTGCCTTTGCTACAAGAAGCAGATTTAATTAATCCAAATAGCACTTTTTTTTATCAATATTTCTGATTAGCTTGGACTTTGTTGTTTTATACCTGATACAGTGAGCAGCAGTTAGGACCCACTGGTCTGAGATCAGAGTACCTCCACAGGTGTGTCTCCACTCACCTTCCCTGTTGTACTGCAGGGAGATCTGAAAAATGCACCAGTAAACAACAGATGTCTTTATTTCTTCATTTGCCCTGATTCATTAGTAAACCTTTCATGATATAGTGATCATTTATTTTGATGGCGTGAGAAGTATCCCAAGCGCAGTTACTGTCTTTATTTATTCATTTGTCCTTATTGAGAATCAAAATAACAAAAAACTGTAACTTTCTTTTTATTTTATTTTATTTTTCTGCCAAATTCTTTTATTTTGTTGCCAAATATAAAACTAAATTCTGTAAATACAAACACACAAAAGAAAAACAAAAAGCATTTCTTAACTTTTTGGATTTTAGAAAAACTTTATAATTTTGGATTTACTTTTACATTTCATGTTTAGCTTGAAGTTTTAATTCCTTCCATATATTTCTATAGCTGTTTGTTCCTGTTCAGGGTCATGGGGAGCTGGTACCTGCCTATAGGGGGATTGGTTGGGTGAAACGATTCATAGATAAAATCCCATTTTGAGTTTTTATTAGTAGCTTTATATTTTTACCTGCCATGGCCAGCTGTGAGGCCTGACATCTTCTCCTCCAACCACTCTGCTCACCACCGGTTGGAAGGTGGGTGTGCCACACCCGTAGGCTGAGATCACACACACACAGGTTATTATTATTATTGGTGCCTTCCATGAAAGAATGAATGAAGCGATGTAAATGCATGGCAAAGCCCGGGTAGACTGAAGAATCTTAACATGCTTGTAATACATTTGCATGAATTGGTCATGAGATGTTTGTATTTGTGCTACCATGACAACATAACCTGCAAAAACCATGTTCCCATGAAAATCCTGTTAAAACTTGATGCTGTTTGACATTTTACTGCATTCACACACTTTCAATACGTGACCTCAGTCCAACTTCAAACTAGTTACACATCAGGCTCTAATATAGTGAAACAGCTAATTCACATATTTTACAGTGTTGCCATGGCAATGTAATCCTCCAAAAACACAACCATATCACACATAACACATCTTTTAGGGAACTGGGGATTCAAGTTACCATGGCGATGTTATTAACAATTCAATTAAAACTCAAAAGAGGAAATTATTTTACAAACGTTTACTGTTGGAAGCTTTCTGCAGCCACACTATTTTACTTAAAAAGATTTTATTACAACCATAGTATGTTTAAGCAATGAAATCAGACAAAAACATGCTGACACAGCTGATTCACATCTTTACAGTTTTAGTAAAATTGTAAAAAGTTGTGATATTTTTTGGAGGTTTGATTTAAAACTTAGAAATCCATCAGTAATCCTTCAAATCATTCATTTTTGCTCCTTGACATCTGCTTTCATAAAATCTCACCTACAGACTTTATTTCAACTTAAAACTTGTTAGACATTAAATTTTAATATGTTGGAGCAGCTTTTTCCGATCGCTTACCTTTTTTGGCAAAACCAGTTTAATTGTACAAAGATTTTGACCCATTTGTCCATTACTCTGCCACAAAACCCTTCAGTTCTAACAAACTCCCACATTATCTGACTTGTTTTATCTCTTTTAATAAAAATATTCTAGCTGTCACATGATTTTCTTCTTCCCTGTAAAGCTTTCTGATTGGCTGAGGTTTCAACAAGCTGCTTTCAGGGATCTGAAATATTCTTCATATAAGTAGCAGGGTTTTCACAAAAATATAGTCTGATTATTATAAGCATCAGCATTGATAATAATAACACTAATTCTACTACTACTACTACTACTACTACTACTATCACACAATTATTTATTAAAGGGACATTAAAAAAAACAAGCAAACTCTGAAATATGATCTAACAGATGTCTGCCTGCATTCAGTTAGTGGAGACGTTTTTAACACCAGTGATTAAAAAAACAGGTTACTGCAAAAGAACAGGACATTTTAGCAACAAAAAATTCTTACCACCAGCAACAAGCAGAGCAAGCACCACAAACTTCATCCTGTCTGTATCTTCACAGCCTGGAGTAAAAAAATTGACATATTTATATCTTTCACATCATTATGTAACCTACACAACCTGTGTCTAATTCGTGGAAATTTACACTGAGAGAGGTGTTAACAGACAAAGAGGCGGGGCTAAGTGGAGATCTGATGGAAATGTCAACAGAAGTTTGAGGTCATGGACATTTTTTTTTCTTTGTAGTTTTTGCTTGTTGAACCTGTCAGTGATAAAAATGTTTCTAGACTTCTGAAGGTAATAAAATCTGAATTCATTTATGTCTTTAGTTTGAAGACTACAGAATTTATCAGCATTTAATAACAAAACTGCTTATATTAGTTAAGTGAAACAATCAATGTACATAATGATGTTTAATTGGCTTTGCATAATCACATGGAGCTTGGTTACTATGGAAATATTTGAGAGTGTGTAATTTTGAGAGTAGTATCTCCTCTGTGATGATCCAGCAACATTTTTCATTCTGTCAAACGCATGGCAGGTAGAAATTATGAACATTTCTCATAAGAACAAATCACCTGCACAAACACTGGCTTTAAGGTGTAAAGTGTCACATCTCAACTGATTCTTCTGGTTCTTATTAAATTTGAAAACTGTAGTTTTGAATCAAACCATGACTTATAAAACTCAATTAGAACAAGTGCAGTAAAACAAGTTGTATAACAGGAGGTCAGTAGAAAGACACCCCCATAAGAGTGATCCTGTCTTTTTATTTTAAACAGCAGAATACCAGCTGCAACAACAGACTTGTTAATGACAAATTAATAGAGATGATCAGGGTTACAATACCTGACAACATCCTTATTAAAAACGATGTTTAAGCTTCTAAGTACAACTTTTCCTAGAGGTGGTCTGTTCATCAAATTTAAATCAAAGTAAAAAGTGACACCTAATTTAAACTGTAATGGTCTCAAGGTTTAATAATCATCTTTAAAATGAATGGCTTTTATTTTAATATATTTATTTAACTTCTGTAAGACACACGGAGATGACTGACGTGGTCATGTGGGGTTAACAAAATAAAGATTTGTGTACAATCCATATAACAGTAAAAAAAAGTTAACAAAAATATACTTCGACCAAAAAGAAGAAGAATTAAATAACATGAACAAATTAAAGTACCATGATGAATCCTTGAGCAACTCTACAATCAGCAGGAGCTGAATATAAATATTTATAATTATAAATATAAGTATATATTATAAATATTTGTATTTTTATTATAAAAGATCTTTGATGAATAGGAAGTGCAACACACTGAATATCCATCTGATCCCAAATGTGATTAAATAAAACAAAATAAATCAAAAGTTGGGATGACGTTTACAGGAATCTGAACTGCATGTTCATCTCTGTCTGAGAAGAGAAGCAGGTCAATACGGACTTTTTACAGATCAGGGACTGTAAAGTTCTACAGAAACGGTCAACTTTTAAAATAGTGAGAGAAAACCCTCCTAAGTTTAAAGTCCTGATCACATCAAACAGCATCTGCATGCTTCTCACACAGACCTGATATGGTGGGATATCTGGGTTCTTATCTCCAAGGTTAACTTGTTTTTCTCTCCACATTTTCCTGGTTGCTTAATTTTAGAAAGATGTTTGAGGTCTGGAAAATAATGCTCTATATAAAGAGTTCCAAGTCACTCAAAAAGTCACAGACAGTCAAAATGAAGTTTGTGATCTTGGCTTTGTTCGTTGCTGGTGGTAAGCCGATGTTAGAATTTAACTGGTTTTGTAAATGCCATGAGCCTAAACACCATCATGTAATCTAACCATTGCTATTAGGACACTGTAATGAATTGCGGTATTTTGTATTTTTAAAGATCTTACCATTTTGTTTCAGCCTACGGCTGCGGCCGTCCCACCTACCCCCCCACCATCACCAGGGTGGTTGGTGGAGATGATGTCCGTGAGCACAGCTGGCCCTGGCAGGTAATTATCTCATATATGCTTTGGAAATCTTGTATTATTCTAAAATCCTAAAACCTTTGTGTATTGTTGTTGTCTGCAGGTGTCTCTGCAGTACCAGAGTGGAAGCTCATTTTATCACACTTGCGGTGGCACCCTGATCTCCAGCCAGTGGGTCATCACTGCTGCTCACTGCATTGGGTAAGAAATGAATATCATCAAATAATTTTGAGAGAATTAGTTTATAGACAGAATTTAAAAACGATGCCATCACAAAGAGATACTAAAGAAATAATATCGAGAGTCAAACTGTAAAGCTCAGAAAAGAAAATCCTTTTCAAGGTGGAAAGGAAGAAATGCAGTAAAGGGTGTAAAAAAGATTTGACCGTAGAATTAAATAATGCAAATATTAGTCAAATTATGAGCCGCGTTTATGTACAATATTTTTGTTTCTACTCAGTAAATAAAAGGGGAAACCTATTAACACTACAAATACTTGAACAGCAGCTACCTTCAGGTCAGGTTTGTACCTGAAATGTCAGTGACCAAGTGACTGACGTTTTCAAATTGATCATAACCGTTTCTGTGTGTTTTATTTGGGAACAAAACAGGAGTCGCACCTACAGAGTCTATCTGGGAAAACACAACCTGAAGAATAATAACGAGGCTGGTTCCATCGCCATCAGCCCTGCAAAGATCGTTGTCCATCCCCAGTGGGACTCTTACAGAATTCGGTATGACTCAAATATGTAGCTGAGTTTTTACAGTGAACAGCACAATCCATGATACTTCTCTTTACTGCCACGTTTTCAAATGTTCCACCTGTGTTCCCTCTCCAGTAACGACATTGCCCTGATCAAGCTGTCAACTCCCGTCAAACTGTCAGACAGCATCACGCCTGCCTGTCTTCCCAGCTCCGGTGAAATCCTGCCCCACAATGCTCCCTGCTACGTGACTGGCTGGGGACGCCTCTGGAGTAAGTTCTACAGGCAAAATTAGTTGGTCTCAACACTTTTCTCCATTTTTGTTTTAAGTTTTGCACAATTGAGAATTTTGGAGAATTCCCCAAGTTTTAGGCAGAAATGGCTATAAAATGATGGAGATTTTTCTTCTAACCTCATTATTTAATTCTATAATTAAGCTGGAGGACCCATCGCTGACATCCTGCAGCAGGCCCTCCTTCCAGTGGTCGACTACTCCACTTGCTCCAAGTCTGATTGGTGGGGCAGCCTGGTCACCACCAGCATGATCTGTGCTGGAGGAGACGGGGACCTGGCTAGCTGCAATGTAAGTTAAATCATCTCGATTTGGCAAACTTCTACTACCACCCAACTTATTATCTGCTCACCCTTGTCTCTGATGTACTTCAGGGAGACTCTGGAGGTCCCTTGAACTGCCAGAACCCTGATGGCTCCTGGGATGTCCATGGAGTGGTGAGCTTTGGCTCAAGTATGGGCTGCAACTATTACAAGAAACCATCTGTCTTCACCAGAGTCAGCGCCTACAGCAGCTGGATCAACAATGTGAGAGGAAACCTTTTTGATCACTCTGAAAGTTTTAAATATATATATTGCATATAGGCATATATTGCATGTATTATTTGTTTCTTTCTGACTTTTTTAAATCTCTTGAGACTGAAATAACTCCCATTTGGCAACCATTCACCTCTGCTTAATAATAATCTGGTAATAAGTTTTTATTCTGAGGGATAAAAAGCCTTTTTCAATGTTTCAGTATAATAACAGATACAACTAAAAGCGTATGAAATGTTACATTTTAAATTAAATATTCTCTTTTTTTAGGTGATGACTACCAACTAAGAAGGATCAGCACTTTCCTACACAGTTGATTGTTTCACTTGAGAGTTAAATAAAAATCACAAACTGCAGTGACTCTATGATGTTATTTTAAAACACAAAGTACAGAATGTTCACTCATATTTATTATTATGTTGTTGGACAACCACTGGTTAAACTAGCAAATTATATTTTAAAACACCTGCTTCACACAAATGTATGTCTTTAACATGCGTTTGTATGCTGAGAGAAAAAGTTCATCTTTCCGCAGATGTTATTTTTCCCATGTCTCACACCACTGTAAAGTCAAGAGATTCCCACCCAGACTGAAAAGAGCCACTACATCTACAACAACATGAACTAAATATCCCTTTTCCAATTGTGTACATAATGTAAAATGTTCAGGTGAGAGAATGGCTGCAGAGCATTTCCTTTTCCTGAGTCTGTCCGGTTTAACCTTCCTGTGAGAAACAGTCGTCTGACAGTAAACAGTGTCATAATAAAATTCACAAAACAAACTTGGGAAAAGTTTGAATACATAATAACAGACAGAGGAGCAGCAGCTGATTTCAGCAGGAAACTCTGGTAAACATTCACACAATGCAATGAAATCATTGTAACTTCTAATCTCTTTAGCTTTTGAGACAACATACAGATATGAATGCAGCTACAGACATTTGTCTTCTTGCATGCATCACTCTTCACAAACACTCATTAGTATTTTTACATATAGATTATAAACTGAAACGAGGGCTGAACCTCATCTGGCTTTTAACTGCTTTTGAAAAACAGAATAAATAATTTTTGTTTGATTGTTTTCCAACATAGAACTTTTACAATACTCAAATTTAAAGTTAGTACCATGTTGGTGTTGTGAGGAGAAAAACAGAAGTAAAGAGGCATCTTTGTTTTATAGACAGGGATTCAAACTAAAGGAGACAGCTGCCACAGGGCTGCACACGCAGAGCTGCAGACGCAGAGCTGCAGACGCAGAGCTGCAGACGCAGAGCTGCACACGCAGGGCTGCAGACGCTGGGCTGCACATGCAGAGCTGCACACGCAGAGCTGCACACGCAGGGCTGCAGACGCAGAGCTGCACACGCAGGGCTACACACGCAGGGCTGCACACGCAGGGCTACACACGCAGGGCTGCAGACGCAGAGCTGCACACGCAGAGCTGCACACGCAGGGCTGCACACGCAGGGCTGCACACGCAGGGCTACACACGCAGGGCTGCAGACGCAGAGCTGCACACGCAGAGCTGCACACGCAGAGCTACACACGCAGGGCTGCACACGCAGGGCTGCACACGCAGAGCTACACACGCAGGGCTACACACGCAGAGCTACACACGCAGGGCTACACACGCAGGGCTGCACACGCAGGGCTGCACACGCAGGGCTACACAAGCAGGGCTGCACACGCAGGGCTGCAGACGCAGAGCTGCACACGCAGAGCTGCACACGCAGGGCTACACACGCAGGGCTGCACACGCAGGGCTGCACACGCAGGGCTACACACGCAGGGCTGCACACGCAGAGCTACACACGCAGAGCTACACACGCAGAGCTGCACACGCAGGGCTGCAGACGCAGAGCTGCACACGCAGAGCTGCACACGCAGGGCTGCACACGCAGGGCTACACACGCAGGGCTGCACACGCAGGGCTACACACGCAGGGCTGCACACGCAGGGCTGCACACGCAGGGCTACACACGCAGGGCTGCACACGCAGGGCTGCACACGCAGGGCTACACACGCAGGGCTGCAGACGCAGGGCTTCACACGCAGAGCTGCACACGCAGAGCTGCACACGCAGAGCTACACACGCAGGGCTGCACACGCAGGGCTGCACACGCAGGGCTGCACACGCAGGGCTGCACACGCAGGGCTGCACACGCAGGGCTACACACGCAGGGCTACACACGCAGGGCTACACACGCAGGGCTACACACGCAGGGCTACACAAGCAGGGCTGCACACGCAGGGCTGCAGACGCAGAGCTGCACACGCAGAGCTGCACACGCAGGGCTACACACGCAGGGCTGCACACGCAGAGCTGCACACGCAGGGCTACACACGCAGAGCTACACACGCAGGGCTGCACACGCAGGGCTGCACACGCAGGGCTGCAGACGCAGGGCTGCACACGCAGGGCTGCACACGCAGGGCTACACACGCAGGGCTACACACGCAGGGCTGCACACGCAGGGCTACACACGCAGGGCTGCACACGCAGGGCTACACACGCAGGGCTGCACACGCAGGGCTTCACACGCAGAGCTGCACACGCAGAGCTGCACACGCAGGGCTGCACACGCAGGGCTGCACACGCAGGGCTACACAAGCAGGGCTGCACACGCAGGGCTGCAGACGCAGAGCTGCACACGCAGAGCTGCACACGCAGAGCTGCACACGCAGGGCTGCACACGCAGGGCTGCACACGCAGGGCTACACACGCAGAGCTACACACGCAGGGCTACAGACGCAGGGCTTCACACGCAGAGCTGCACACGCAGAGCTGCACACGCAGGGCTGCACACGCAGGGCTGCACACGCAGAGCTACACACGCAGGGCTACACACGCAGAGCTACACACGCAGAGCTGCACACGCAGGGCTACACACGCAGGGCTGCACACGCAGGGCTGCACACGCAGGGCTACACACGCAGGGCTGCAGACGCAGGGCTTCACACGCAGAGCTGCACACGCAGAGCTGCACACGCAGGGCTACACACGCAGGGCTGCACACGCAGGGCTACACACGCAGGGCTGCACACGCAGAGCTACACACGCAGGGCTACACACGCAGGGCTGCACACGCAGGGCTACACACGCAGGGCTGCAGACGCAGGGCTTCACACGCAGAGCTGCACACGCAGAGCTGCACACGCAGGGCTGCACACGCAGGGCTGCACACGCAGGGCTGCACACGCAGGGCTACACACGCAGGGCTGCACACGCAGGGCTACACACGCAGGGCTGCACACGCAGGGCTGCACACGCAGAGCTACACACGCAGAGCTGCACACGCAGAGCTACACACGCAGAGCTACACACGCAGGGCTACACACGCAGGGCTGCACACGCAGGGCTGCACACGCAGGGCTACACACGCAGGGCTGCACACGCAGGGCTTCACACGCAGAGCTGCACACGCAGGGCTGCACACGCAGGGCTACACAAGCAGGGCTGCACACGCAGGGCTGCAGACGCAGGGCTTCACACGCAGAGCTGCACACGCAGAGCTGCACACGCAGGGCTGCACACGCAGGGCTGCACACGCAGGGCTACACACGCAGGGCTGCACACGCAGGGCTGCACACGCAGGGCTGCAGACGCAGGGCTGCACACGCAGGGCTGCACACGCAGTGCTGCACACGCAGGGCTGCACACGCAGGGCTGCAGACGCAGAGCTGCACACGCAGAGCAGCACACGCAGGGCTACACACGCAGGGCTGCACACGCAGGGCTGCACACGCAGGGCTGCACACGCAGGGCTACACACGCAGGGCTGCACACGCAGGGCTGCACACGCAGAGCTGCACACGCAGAGCTACACACGCAGGGCTGCACACGCAGGGCTGCACACGCAGGGCTGCACACGCAGGGCTGCACACGCAGGGCTGCACACGCAGCGCTGCACACGCAGGGCTACACAAGCAGGGCTGCACACGCAGGGCTGCAGACGCAGAGCTGCACACGCAGAGCTGCACACGCAGAGCTACACACGCAGGGCTGCACACGCAGGGCTGCACACGCAGAGCTGCACACGCAGGGCTGCACACGCAGAGCTGCACACGCAGGGCTGCACACGCAGGGCTGCACACGCAGGGCTACACACGCAGGGCTGCACACGCAGGGCTACACAAGCAGGGCTGCACACGCAGGGCTGCAGACGCAGAGCTGCACACGCAGAGCTGCACACGCAGAGCTACACACGCAGGGCTGCAGACGCAGGGCTGCACACGCAGAGCTGCACACGCAGAGCTACACACGCAGGGCTGCACACCCAGGGCTGCACACGCAGGGCTACACACGCAGGGCTGCACACGCAGGGCTGCACACGCAGGGCTGCACACGCAGGGCTGCACACGCAGGGCTTCACACGCAGAGCTGCACACGCAGAGCTGCACACGCAGGGCTACACACGCAGAGCTGCACACGCAGGGCTGCACACGCAGGGCTGCACACGCAGGGCTGCACACGCAGGGCTGCACACGCAGGGCTACACACGCAGGGCTGCACACGCAGGGCTGCACACGCAGGGCTACACACGCAGGGCTGCAGACGCAGAGCTGCACACGCAGAGCTGCACACGCAGAGCTACACACGCAGAGCTGCACACGCAGGGCTGCACACGCAGGGCTGCACACGCAGGGCTGCACACGCAGGGCTGCACACGCAGGGCTACACACGCAGGGCTGCAGACGCAGGGCTTCACACGCAGAGCTGCACACGCAGAGCTGCACACGCAGAGCTACACACGCAGGGCTGCACACGCAGAGCTACACACGCAGGGCTGCACACGCAGAGCTGCACACGCAGAGCTACACACGCAGGGCTGCACACGCAGGGCTGCACACGCAGGGCTGCACACGCAGGGCTACACACGCAGGGCTGCAGACGCAGGGCTGCACACGCAGAGCTGCACACGCAGAGCTGCACACGCAGGGCTGCAGACGCAGAGCTGCACACGCAGAGCTGCACACGCAGAGCTACACACGCAGGGCTGCACACGCAGGGCTGCACACGCAGAGCTGCACACGCAGGGCTACACACGCAGGGCTGCACACGCAGAGCTGCACACGCAGGGCTACACACGCAGAGCTACACACGCAGAGCTGCACACGCAGAGCTGCACACGCAGGGCTGCACACGCAGAGCTACACACGCAGGGCTGCACACGCAGGGCTGCACACGCAGGGCTGCACACGCAGGGCTGCACACGCAGGGCTACACACGCAGGGCTACACACGCAGAGCTACACACGCAGGGCTACACAAGCAGGGCTGCACACGCAGGGCTGCAGACGCAGAGCTGCACACGCAGAGCTGCACACGCAGAGCTACACACGCAGGGCTGCACACGCAGGGCTGCACACGCAGGGCTACACACGCAGGGCTGCACACGCAGGGCTGCACACGCAGGGCTACACACGCAGGGCTGCAGACGCAGGGCTTCACACGCAGAGCTGCACACGCAGAGCTGCACACGCAGGGCTACACACGCAGGGCTGCACACGCAGGGCTACACAAGCAGGGCTGCACACGCAGGGCTGCACACGCAGAGCTGCACACGCAGAGCTGCACACGCAGAGCTACACACGCAGGGCTGCACACGCAGGGCTGCACACGCAGGGCTACACACGCAGGGCTGCACACGCAGGGCTACACAAGCAGGGCTGCACACGCAGGGCTGCACACGCAGAGCTGCACACGCAGAGCTGCACACGCAGAGCTACACACGCAGAGCTGCACACGCAGAGCTACACACGCAGGGCTACACACGCAGGGCTGCACACGCAGGGCTGCACACGCAGGGCTACACACGCAGGGCTGCACACGCAGGGCTGCACACGCAGGGCTGCACACGCAGGGCTGCAGACGCAGAGCTGCACACGCAGAGCTGCACACGCAGAGCTGCACACGCAGGGCTACACACGCAGGGCTGCACACGCAGGGCTGCACACGCAGGGCTACACACGCAGGGCTGCAGACGCAGAGCTGCACACGCAGAGCTGCACACGCAGAGCTACACACGCAGGGCTGCACACGCAGGGCTGCACACGCAGGGCTGCACACGCAGGGCTACACACGCAGGGCTGCACACGCAGGGCTGCACACGCAGGGCTACACACGCAGGGCTCCACACGCAGAGCTGCACACGCAGAGCTACACACGCAGGGCTACACACGCAGGGCTACACACGCAGGGCTGCACACGCAGGGCTACACACGCAGGGCTGCACACGCAGAGCTGCACACGCAGGGCTGCACACGCAGGGCTGCACACGCAGAGCTACACACGCAGGGCTGCACACGCAGGGCTGCACACGCAGAGCTGCACACGCAGGGCTGCACACGCAGGGCTGCACATGCAGAGCTGCACACGCAGAGCTGCACACGCAGAGCTACACACGCAGAGCTACACACGCAGGGCTGCACACGCAGGGCTGCACACGCAGGGCTACACACGCAGGGCTGCACACGCAGGGCTGCACACGCAGGGCTGCACACGCAGGGCTACACACGCAGGGCTGCACACGCAGGGCTCCACACGCAGGGCTGCACACGCAGGGCTACACACGCAGGGCTACACACGCAGGGCTGCACACGCAGGGCTACACACGCAGGGCTGCACACGCAGGGCTGCACACGCAGAGCTGCACACGCAGGGCTGCACACGCAGGGCTGCACACGCAGGGCTACACACGCAGGGCTGCACACGCAGGGCTACACACGCAGGGCTGCACACGCAGGGCTGCAGACGCAGAGCTGCACACGCAGAGCAGCACACGCAGGGCTGCAGACGCAGGGCTGCACACGCAGAGCTGCACACGCAGGGCTGCACACGCAGGGCTACACACGCAGGGCTGCAGACGCAGAGCTGCACACGCAGAGCTGCACACGCAGAGCTACACACGCAGGGCTGCACACGCAGGGCTGCACACGCAGAGCAGCACACGCAGGGCTACACACGCAGAGCTACACACGCAGGGCTACACAAGCAGGGCTGCACACGCAGGGCTGCACACGCAGAGCTGCACACGCAGAGCTGCACACGCAGAGCTACACACGCAGGGCTGCACACGCAGGGCTGCACACGCAGGGCTGCACACGCAGGGCTGCACACGCAGGGCTACACACGCAGGGCTACACACGCAGAGCTGCACACGCAGGGCTACACACGCAGGGCTACACACGCAGGGCTGCACACGCAGGGCTGCAGACGCAGAGCTGCACACGCAGAGCTGCACACGCAGGGCTACACACGCAGAGCTACACACGCAGGGCTACACACGCAGGGCTGCACACGCAGGGCTACACACGCAGAGCTGCACACGCAGAGCTGCACACGCAGGGCTACACACGCAGGGCTGCAGACGCAGGGCTTCACACGCAGAGCTGCACACGCAGAGCTGCACACGCAGGGCTACACACGCAGGGCTGCACACGCAGGGCTACACACGCAGGGCTGCACACGCAGGGCTACACACGCAGAGCTGCACACGCAGAGCTACACACGCAGGGCTACACACGCAGGGCTGCACACGCAGGGCTGCACACGCAGAGCTGCACACGCAGGGCTACACACGCAGGGCTGCACACGCAGGGCTGCACACGCAGGGCTGCACACGCAGGGCCGCACACGCAGGGCTACACACGCAGGGCTGCACACGCAGGGCTACACAAGCAGAGCTGCACACGCAGAGCTGCAGACGCAGAGCTGCACACGCAGAGCTGCACACGCAGGGCTACACACGCAGAGCTACACACGCAGGGCTGCACACGCAGGGCTACACACGCAGGGCTGCACACGCAGGGCTACACACGCAGGGCTGCAGACGCAGAGCTGCACACGCAGAGCTGCACACGCAGAGCTGCACACGCAGGGCTGCAGACGCTGGGCTGCACATGCAGAGCTGCACACGCAGAGCTGCACACGCAGGGCTGCACACGCAGAGCTACACACGCAGGGCTACACACGCAGGGCTGCACACGCAGAGCTGCACACGCAGGGCCGCACACGCAGAGCTGCACACGCAGAGCTGCACACGCAGAGCTGCACACGCAGGGCTACACACGCAGGGCTGCACACGCAGGGCTACACAAGCAGGGCTGCACACGCAGGGCTACACACACAGGGCTGCAGACACATCATGACACAGTGAATGTTGGGTTGCTGTAGAAGTTCATGACATTTAGTAGGACATGTGTGAAAGGCTGCTCAGCTGTCCTTAAATAAATTATCAGTCTGAATTTTCTGTCTGAATCTGTTGCATTTATTGAGGAATTTGCTTTGGACTTAAATGTGTAACCCCTCTCACAAAGCACAACATAAACGTAGGCACTAGCTTACTTTTTAACAGTTTTTTGCGCACCTAGGTACCAAGTCAAAATTTTATAAAATATGTATATAATTAAAATCCTTTATAACCGCGCTCTGCTTGATGTGTTTATACTTTGCTGCAAATTATTGAGTTAAAACGTGAATTATTGTTGTTTTATACCAAAACGGACCCCGATGACACACAGTGGTTTAGTTTGTGTTAATTATCATTAGCAACAAATGAAAATGCGTAAAATGAGCAACTTTATCTTTCAGAGTCATTCCATGAATACACAGTGGATATGCATGTTGTTGAAGTCCTCAGGGTTGAACATGTGGTGACTTGTCCTGCTTGAAAAAGAAAAAGGGAGAATAAGACAGAGGACCCCCCCCCCCATCACATAACTTCCTTTACATGGGAGAGAGGAAAGGGAAATCCCACTGAGATCATCTGGTGTTTTCTGGGAGCCGTTTACTGTAAACGTAAATAAAAAAATGAAGAAAAATATGCTGTAGATTCAAAAAGTCCTAAACATTAAATTTCATAAATATTTTTAATGCAACTTGACTTATTAATAAAATATACAGTATATATACGTATATATATATATATACTATATATATAATTTTAGACACTAAGTTTAATAAAAAAAACTTTATTTTTTGCATTTACTGCAGCATTTTTGTCCATGGTGAAATGTCTGTATTTTTACTACTTACTCAAATCTTCATTGTCTTTCTTCAGATTATTGTTTGGCAGGTGTAATAGCAATTTGATTCTCATTAAATGTATAATTTCCTTTTCTCTTTGCCTTTTAGTGTCCATGCCAACTTGAATCAGGTCTTTTTGAGACTTATTTCACATGAATTGTGATGACTGTTGAAGTTGAGACTCAGTCAAGTGGCAGAAAACTGAATCGGGAAAATAAAACTCTGCCACCCAAAGTGACTCTGGCTCATATCAATGCAACACAAAAGTGACTTTGTAAATAAATCACTTGGATTTGAGAAAAAATAAAGATATTAAACACCCAAAATATATAAAACAAATTCATTGTTGATTTTTTATAATGTATTTTGCAAAACAGAATTTGCTCCTAGTGCTTCACTTTCCATCCATGCAGGTAATCCAGTAATAGAAAAGGACAGTTCAGTCATCCTAAAATTAGAACATGATGAAGGTGTGGAGGGTTGGATTTGCAAGGTCAAAAGGGGTCGACCACTACAACAATCAAACTGAGGGTGGAGCACAACCCTGTGAGTCTGCTCATTCAACCCAAACCACTGTCTGTCCCTGAGACAGCTGTGTTAATCAGAATAAAATCTGCAGAAGTGATCAAGTCATAATCAGAACCAGAATTCAGGTTGGTCCAGACTCTTTTAAAAGACATACACTTTGAGTTTACTGTAAGAAGTCTGATCAGAGTCTTATAACTAAAAAAAAAAACTTGACATTGAAATTCAAACACTAAGTCAAAACTAAAATATCACACAAAGTCACAGCAGATCTCATTTAGCCGAAAGTGATAAATGGAAAAACTGTGATTTTGTTTCTTGTCTGGAAGAGAGCGTCCCTGGAGATGTACGTGCTGCCAGCTGTAGCAGCTGTCTCAAGAAATAGTTAAACATTATGACAAACATGTTTTTTTTTTTTTTTATCTTTCACAAGTTCAGTTAAGAAGACTATAGATTTCCTATATTGTTAAATTTAATGAAATAAATATTTGCATGTCTTTAACTGTTTCAGTTTAACACAGAATTCTCTCTAAACAGATAATCCTGAGCTGAAAAGATCGTCTCAAACACTTTTCTTACAGTATTGTTTCTTGGCACAAGATGGCGACGTAGTACTGCTTTGTAGCACCTCACACGATGAAAAAGCTGGATTACTGGTAAATTTGTAGTTGCAGTAATACTGGAAATTTAAATTAGACGGGAGGAAGATGATACTGATTGAGCCATAACAGTACACATGTCCAAACACAGCTTCCTCCTTCATTTATTTTTAAAATTTGCTGTCAGTCATTGTTCTGGGACATACTTTAAGAATGATCCTGGTACTCCGGGGACATGAAAAAAAAGTTTTACCAGTAAAATTTTCAGCCCTCTTGGCTTCATTTCTAGATATAAACATTACCATATAACCTCTGTGTATTAATCGAACAGGTTCTTTACATGATATTACCTTACTCCAGTCAGATGCAAAACAGGTGGCTTGATGCTGTCAATGTACGCGTGAAAAAGGATTTGTCAGAAGAATTAAAATCTGCTTCATGGAACAGATTTTGTTTGACATAAAACAGCCTGTGTTGCAGAAAAAGGCTGTCTGTTTATTGCACGCCAGCGTGTGTGAGGTTTCCAGTCCATCCACCAAACTCAACCAGGAAAGTTAAACAAATGTAACCTTTCACTCTCTTTTATGATATGATGAGATGTTTTTTGCCACTCTGTAAAATTTCTGAATGGCTCTCTTAGAATCTGCTTTAAACTTCAACCATCTGTTACCATCTCCAGGCCCTGCTGAAAGCTATTACACACTTTGTTGGCCTCAGGGTGCGGGCGAAATATTGGATGCTGCGATAAACCGGGAGGGTACAGACAACTGGAGTTTGCATGAACTAGCTGAACCAACCGCAACCTGAAAAAAGTAGAAAAGTATAGAAAATATGAATAAAATAATTACATATTCATATGAATCTAAAAATATTTTAAGTCTACAGAGATCGTCATTCTTAAATCTCGATATCGGGCTGCTGACAATCCAGTTATCTGTAAGCAGAATCTAGTTCTACCCTTTCCTGAAAATTGCATGAACTTTCTTGAAAACTGTGTAGTCTGAAAGGAAGCAAATGCTGCTAAAATCCTCAAGTGAAACTGCTGCATCAACACTATCATCAGAAGTATTAATCATTTTTACAAACATCACTGATATTTTTTGCTGAAAGACACCTGGATGTTCGTTTAGGTCCTTAAGGTCTTTTCTTTTCTTTTCTTTTCTTTTCTTTTCTTTTCTTTTCTTTTCTTTTCTTTTCTTTTCTTTTCTTTTCTTTTCTTTTCTTTTCTTTTAACAATATTTTAAGTTGCCCATGTTGTCAAGCAGCTCTTATGGATGATGATTGTAGACGTTAAGTTGAGATCTGAGATGCAAATGAAGCGAGTGACGTAGTAAATTAAGGACAACTAATCTTTTATCATCATTTACAGTTGGTACAGTCGGTTAGCTGTTGTCCTGCAGCAGAAGGCTCCTTACTGCATGTAGTTTCTGCATTTCTGAACTCCAGTTTCCAAAAACATGCATGTTTGGTTTGTGTCTATGTGGCCCTGTGATGGACTGGTGACCCTCTCGCCCAGTGATTGGTGGATATAGGCACCAGCTCCCTGTGATCCTGCACAAGATCAAGTGAGAAGAAGAAAATAGATTGATGGATGGAGCAACAACAAAAGAAGTTGACGTCTTAAGGCTCAAGACTGAAATAACATCTGACAATTCAGATCATGTAAAAGAAATAGAAACATAGTTTTATTCTTTAGGTGCTGCTCCAAACATGTCTGTTTGGCTTAGAAATACTGTTTAAATAAAACACATGGTGAAGTTGTCAAGTGTCTCCTCAGCTCAGACTTTGAAAATGCTTTTAAACAGCTTTGAGCACCATTTTGGTTTTGAAACTCTGCCAAGTGTTATTTCACGCCAGACATCCTCCAACTCATCCACAGCTCTCCTGAATGTGCTAATCACCTCCCTCAAATAGGACCAGAAGATCACAATCAACCACTAAGAATAAAATGAGGTGCAGGTGTGACATCACATCAGAAACATTTCGTCACCTTCTTGATTTTTTCATGCACTTTTCCAGGATTAAGTTCATGATATCTTATTGTTACATTTACACCTCAGTATTGATAGTTTGTGCCCACACATGTTGTTTTAACATCAGTTAATTGAATTTACCATCAAGTAATCCGGATTTTTTGTGACTTCAGCATTTCACTCATAAAACGTGACATTTTGCCACTTTTGGATTTATTCAATGAGCCGTCTCACTTTAGTAATTTGGATGAAGTCGTGTGCTGTTGCTGAACTGATACAGGAAACCCCAAACAGACAATCATACTCCAAAAACAGCTGAGAACAAACAGACTGCAGGGGAAACAATAGAATAATTATTATTTGTTTTTCGTTTTAGAAGAGATGCAGCATGTCAGGGTGTGTTTGTGATCGTTTGGTGGGGAAAAATAACACTTTCATCAAAATTAGCTGTGTGCTGATGTCATTATCGCAAATGTGTGTGTGTGTGTGTGTTGGAGCAGCCTCCCCACGTGTGGGCATCAGGGGACAAAGTAGTCTTTATGCAGTGTGCCGCGCTCCAAGGCAGAAACATTGTTGAGCAGTAAAAGATTCTGTAAGTAAAACCACATGTTTCAGAGTGTACGGCAGACAAACACATGCAGCCTCTGCAGCTCCACATCACCAGTGGGTGCCCCATCATCAAGGGCTCTGTTTTGACTCTGGTGCTGCACCCGTTCAGCATTGTGCATTTTATATGAATCAGGAAAATGAAATGAAGAACATATTGTCCCTGACAAAAAAAAAAAAAAAAAAAAAAAAAGCTGCAAAAACTGTGTTGGCTTGAAAGAACAAAAGAAAAAAAATTGACACAATTTATGAACAATTAAATGCTCTTTTGTTGTTGAATAAATGTTGTTAGATTAAAGATGAGTTCATGTATTTTCATGTATCATGTTCACAACATTGAGCTAATCAGTGGCTCACAGACACTCGCAGATTACAGAAAACAACTGCAGGTGAATCATTTTATAACTAACTTATTGCACCACAAAATAATTATCCTGAGTTAATATTCCAAGGAAAAGAAACATTTACCATTCTTTGATTATTATCAATGTGTGGTCTGCAGTGATTTCAAAATTACAACGTTTTTTATCACAATTATTTCTGGGAAGAAAAATTGTTTCAATAAAAGCAGTTTACAAGAGGTTTATACATAGGCAAGTTTCTAAAAATTTATTGGTAGAAATGCCTGGTGATATTTGGAACACGATTAGGTAAATTGGTACACAGAGCTTAGAGTAACTTATACACTTTATGAACATTTCTCCTTCAGTTCATTTCATTTGTGGTGAAAAAATGTAAAAAGAAAATGGCAATGACTATAAAAATCCTCCCAAAACTCTAATAACATTTTTTTCATTACATGTGTACGTTTTAGTGCTCTCTTTGTAACCTTTGTGGTTGTTACCAGAGTTACTGTGTTTAAAAAAAACAGCAGATCTCTGAATTATTGGAAAAACTGTCATTTACGATGTTTCCTTTTACAAAACTGCACGTTGGAGCGGCTGCTCATTTCTGTTGTTCTGTGTTTTGTTTCCATTCAACAAAACTGTTTTCCTTCCTTTTATTTTTAAACAACTACACATCTACACATCTTTAATAGCTCTTTTAAAGCAATCTAGACTGTAATAATTAACTCATTCTTTCTCTCAGATCTAAATTTCTTCAAGAGTTAAGTTGTTCTGACTTTAAGAGCCTGTTTTGGTTTTAAACTCCTGCAGACTGGCCAACAGGGTCAGCTCGAATTTAAAGACAGTGTGCCACATCAGCCCTGCAGGTTAAGGCTGAACTCTTGACCCCCAAGTTTTTTCTTCTTTCTGATTCTTAAACTTTGTGAAATATCTAATCGCTGTTACTGAACTGCAGAGGAAAGTTATGTCTTAGAAAACTACTTGAGTTTATTTCTGGGATTTTCTCAATGTTATTTTTCTATACTTTATTGGCATCACTGTATAAATAATTGATTTATTATTTTACCCATATTCCTGCATCTTTTTTTTTTCTTCACCATGGACTTTTTAAGTTAGCTGGCCAGTGTAATTAATTTGTGATTGCTATTATGTGTCTTTAAACACTTAAGCTTCGATCTATGATGGTCTTTTGAAGTGCCGGGTTGTGTGTCAGGGGCCATGTTTGTGTTATTGCAGATTCTCTGAGAGCCCATTGTTTGAAGACCTCACAGGTTCCACCTAATCTAATTGGCTACGGATGTCCTGGCTCAAGTCTTTCTCTGTGCTCTGGGGATTGACAGAGCTGTTCAGGACTTGAAAAGTAACTTGTCCAAGTGCAGCCTTGTTTAATTACTGAGGGGATGCATGCATATCATCGCACACAATCCCTCAAGCTCCACAAATGCCCAGTCTAACTCATTTCAGACTAGATATTAAACTCCACCTCCACAGAAATCTCTATCCAAATAGGAACTGGATTTGGGTCTCCTCTTCAGCTTATCCCAGAGCTCTTAAGCACCCTCCACTTCTCCTTCATTCACCTTCAGTTTGCCAGTGACAAACCTCCCAGAGTTTCTCCATCCAGTGTAAACACAAGGAGATTCTCTTTTGCTGCAGCGTGCTTAGGTAAAACCTTTATCCAATCCCTGACCACCTCATCCTCCACCTCTATATTCTGAATTGCCAATCCCAATCTAATTTACGTGATATTTTGTAGGTAACTATATACGGAGGCAGGGGAGATAACATCTCCCGGCCCCTGTCAAGGACAGGAACTCGGCAGCGTGTGCTTAATAACATAAACTGCTGAAAAGGGCCTGAGCTGGTGCATTGGCAGAGGAGCAGGCCAAGGAGATGGATGGAGAGCAGGGAGAGGGGAACCAGTGTTCTAGGGTGGGGTGGGGGTAATTGAGACCATGTGAGTCTCCCCAGTGCAGGGATTAGAGAAGAAACGGAACTCTCTTAGTCTTGAGATTGCTTTCAATTAGATGCGCCAGAAGCAAGGGTACAAGGAAAACATGGAGGGCAAGAGTCCAGCAGAGTCCAGGACATCTGGACCAAGAGCCTTAAACTTAACTTAAAAAATGACAGAGAGTTAAAGTTTCAAGTTTATCTTCTTCTCTGTGCAAGTCAGTGACAAAATCTGAGCTATCAGTCTGAGGACAGATGAGTCATGTGACAACGCATTTCAGGAAAATTCATTCCTTTTTGTGTTAAATTACAAAACTCACATGAAGCTAATGTGAAATTTTATAACTACCAGATCAGACTTTAATGACTGTCACAGTCCTGCAAGCCTTCACAAGGACTTATGGAGGTTAAGGTTCTCATCACTGTGGGGTCAGCAATAATCAGAGGTGGCACATTCCAGGTTTTCAGTGCCAGTTTTATTACAACGTGGAGAACAATTGAAATTCGTACAGGGAGCCTGAACGTTTCAGACACGACACTCCTGTCTGTAAAAACCTCGGGACACGCTGCCTATTAAACACACACACACACACACACACACACACACACACACACACACACACACACACACACACACACACACACACACACACACACACACACACACACACACACACACACACACACATACACACAGTCTGAATGCTTTATGACCTGGAGCAGACTGTATTAACATCATGGCTTTCTCACATCAGCACTGATGACCGTGGATCTTACATAAATGTACATAAATTGCTAAAACTGTGACTTTTTAAAGCATTTTTCTCATTTTAGAAAGTGATACGAATATAAGGCGATGAAATAAAAAGGTTAAGTGAAAGTTTGCAAAACACATTTACAGTATATACAGTATATGTGCAATTTTAATGTGTTTGACAACTCAAAAGAAAAAAAAAAGTTATCACACTACTGATAGAGCAACATCAATCAGAATTATAGCAGCTGTTTAAATACTTAGTGGGGAAAAACATATTTGTATCAGAAATATCTTTAACCCTGCATGAAGTTCTGGAAAATATGTTTTAAAAGTATTATGAATTGGGTTTGGAGCCATTTACCGAAAAATAAACAGACAAACAAAAAACCTCTCTCAAAAATCAGCTGTTAAAAACTCACCAAAAGAAGCTGCTGACGGTTCATGATGACGCAACGAAAATAAAAACTCCTTTATTTATTTATTTTGCTTTAATCACATCATCTGCATTGTTTTACAGATTTACATTTTATTTTATTGCAAGATCAATACAGAGATGCTGGTGAAAAATTTCCATCCAATAACGGCTTAAAATACTTATTAAATAGACAAATCTGGGCATTTTAATGTTCCATCAAGAACGAACAAAACTAACTAAGCTGAAATTTCTAGTTTCTACTGTTTGAGGCAAATTATCCTGAATGGGAATTATTACTGTTTCCTGACGCATCAAATCAGAAAGACTTATTATTTCCATTTGAGTCACAATTTTAAAACTCAACATTGTCTGTTTATCATGTCAAACAAATGCTACACCGTGTGTGCGCCTATTTTCAAAAATCCTGCTTGTGGCTTTTGCTTATGTGTCTTTTTTTCTTGTTAAAAATCCGAAACTCAGCTGAAGTTTTCAGTTGCCTTTGACTGCAACATCACAACAGTGACAGAATGACGTGAGTCAAACTGCAGCCACTGACAGAAAATATAGGAAATCAAGAAACACGTTCAGATTGTTTTACTGTGAATAGATTCAAAAGTACAAACAGACACATTCCAGGACAACATTGTAAGAAACTCCTGCATCAAGTTCATTTTAACCAGACACACAGATATTTAGATTTATGAGTTCATTTCTAGTTAGATTTACTTGCAGTCATGGTCGGGTGTCTAAAACCTTATAGACAAACATTTTATCTACAATTAAGGAAATACAAATAAATAAGAAATATAATTACAAAATAATGTATCTGAGAAACAAGTACAAATTCATCATTCATGCTTCAGAATATTGTGCACATGATATCTTTCGTGTCTTAAATTTTTCAATGCTTTGTTACAATTGCAAAACATTTTCTCATGTATTGATGTCAACTTACTTTGTCAGTAGCAAAACTGCACACAGTGCAGTGTGAGATGAGAGCTTTTGTGTTCAAATCTTTTTCGTTTTGAAAGGCTCCACTTCCTCATAACTTAATGTCCTATCAGTTTTCCACAGCTTTTGTTTCTGTGATGAATTTGTGCAGCTGGTTTGGACCAAAAACTCCACACTCTATCCCCTCCAGCTACACGGCTCACAAAAGCACAGCAGCTAATCATTAGTAATGGGAGAAGGCTTGTCTAAGTTCATGGTTGTTTTATTTCAATGTTGTTGATAACTTGTTTAATTGTAGTGTTGCGAGGCCAGAGGGCTGCTGACCCCCACGTTTAGTCCCAGGTCCTCCCCTCTCTCACAGTTTTATATAGTCATGGCTGATTTGTGGTATTTTGATTTTGGAATGATTTCTTCTCATTGGACACAAGCACTTCTGTGGTTGCAGCAAATTAGCAACGTGAACTGAAAGATTAAAAAAAAACAGGGATTTGAAATAGATACATTTTTAGTTCCATTAAAATAAACTTTGAAATAAGAAGAATCCTGAATGCAATCAACTTTTTTCCCCCCACATACAAACATGCATGACTGTTTTTCAGTATCATTTGCAGAACATAAATTAGACGGAGTTTCCTTTCTAAGTGTACTGGGTTAAAGGCCAGAGTCATTGTCAGCCCCTATGAGGTAATTATGTGTTTGTGTTTATAGCGTGTTGACTCCCCACTCTGTCTCTCTTCCTCTGCACTCCATCTTTCTGCCTGCTTCCCTCACCCCCCACCCCCCCAACCTTCTCTTCCCCCTTTTTCCTCTCTGTTCTTTGCACAAGTCGTCTCCCTCTGGGAAGAGGTGCCTGAGATGTTGGTTCAGCCATACATCTCTGTCAAAATCTCTATGAATAAATTAACCTTTTAAAGATTAGTCCACCCTAATACCTCAGGGTTTTTTAAACAGAGGAGTGGAGCACCCCCTCACACTTCCTCTCAGCCCCCACCCATTCTGCGCCAAGCCTCACCAACTTGGTGTTGATGGTGAAACAGGATTTTTTAAAGGGACATACTTATTTTTCACTGCCAGTTACAGCTATGATGTCAAATAGCATTTATTTTCTCTCATTCTACCGTCTTTCATACTCTTAGTTTAAATTTTTGATTAGTTTGAGTTGGAAAGATAGGTGAAAACACAATTATATTGATTTGCGATGATCCATTCTTGGTAAATTTATTTGACAAGTAAGTTAATTTCACTTAAGAACTTGTACTTAAGTTTAATCTCCAGTTTCATGACAATTTGGTTTGATACTGATAATATCAACATTTATTATAGACTGAACTCTGTAGAGTTTATCATGTTGCAATTATCAGGCTGCAAACATTTCATATGTTCCTGTTTTAAACCCTTTAACACCTGATACATGACACAGCGATGATAATAATAATAATAATAATAATAATAATAATAATAATAATAATAATAATAATAATAATAATAATAATAATAATAATAATAATAATAATAATAATAATAATAATAATAATACATTTTATTGTTGCTTCCGTTCCTGTTTTGAATAAAAATGAAACAAATTTGTTCTTGTGAACAGAAAATGATGAACATGACAGTATAGTCTCCTGTTGGAACTTGGAAAATCTCTACCCATCCTTCTTTTTAAAACAAATTGGAATAACTTTGAGAAACACATTTTAGGCTGAAATTTCTTGGAAAATAAACCATTTTTGACTGGGAGGATTAGACAAGTACTGGCCGTGCTGCTGGTTTTAAGTTTCCCTCTCAGGGAAGGCTGAGGCGTCTCCAGAACTTCCTGAGTTCAGACTTGTGCCAACTCATGCCCCAAAGAACTTGACGTTCCCTTCCTCCTCTTCTATTTTTGACAGGGAGAGGGTCAGGGGGGTCAACGATGAAGCAGTGAAGGACAAGAGTTTCTGCGTACCACCAGTCCTCCTGTTCCTCTGTCTCCCCTGTTCCACCTCATCACTCAATCTTCGTTTAGCCTCTGACATGTTTTAACCGAGGACTCCTGGGCTAATTTCTGTATTTAGAGACGGGCTTGGCAAAAGGGAGCTTTCAGGAAAAGGCCATCACCTGAGCTACTGACCCACAATATGGCAACCTGGCTAACTTAATTTATTTTATATGGGGAGAGGAATCAGTAACAGAAGGAAGAAAAGTGTGCCATCTTGGAAAACTATGCAAAACAGACATAGTCTCCTAAATGTGTTTTTAAACTTTTACTAGAGGAATTTGCAGACATTCTCTATAAAACAGCTGGAGTTGACAGTATACATCTCTCTAAAACACAAATATATTCTCATGATAGGAAGGTGTTGACTACAGATACACTGTTCAGTTATCTCAAAACAAGAACCAGAGCAGCTTTAAGACTATAGGCTGTTGTCTGATGTCTAATGGTAGAGCAGAAGTAACTTCTGAAAGAGGCTGGACTAAAACTAAAACTACAACCTGATTAAACTGTTTTACAAGGAAGTAAGATACAAGCAAAATAGATTTTATAATTAATACTTCTACTTTTAGTTGCCGTTTTATTACACAAGTCTGTTGACAGCAGAGAGAGCTCATCCCAAAATCAAGAAAGCATCAAGGACATTTTTTCAACAATGCTGTCTCACTTTGATATACTGTCAAAAGTGGAAGATGTGACATCAAAATCAATATTTTAAACATTTCTTTTCAGTCTAATTTTTTAAGTAAGCAAATGTATGGAACATTAAAGCATTTTTAAAGACATTTAAGTGAATAATATTTATTATTTAGCTGCTAATGCTGCACCAAGCCTGTAACAGGGTGTTATAATTGAAACTTGTTTCTGTTGTGATTCTTTTTAAGGTTTTCTCTTCATCCTCTTTCACATGTTGTTTGTTTTGGAAGGTTTTTTATTCAGTGACCTACTCAGAAGGTAAGATGCAGCTCTGGTTAAAGTGCAACTTAAATGGTCTTAATAGTTTTGGACTTTTTAATCCAGTAGACACTTTGGTTTCTGACTGTGTGTTTTGGATAGAAATCTCTCAGTTGTACATATCAATGAATTTCTTCATCAACCTGCTATAATCCCAGTGTTTAACAGAGCTAGATCTAGAACTGAAATTCTAACCTCTTTTGTTGATGTCAGACCTTAATAGGCAGTAGAGCAGGTTGTTCAGTAACCGGAAGGTCACCAGTTCTAATCCCTGCTCCATCCAGGAAAAAGATCACTTTGCTGTCGTTTCCTTGGGCAAGGCTTCACCTGTCTGTCTATCTGGTGGTGGTCTGAGGGTCCAGTGGTGCCTGGCAGCCTTGCCTCTGTCAGTGTGTGTCCACTGTGGCTACAATATGTGTGTAGTTTATCACCACCAAACGTGTGTGTGTAAATGGGTGACTAACACACTGTATTGTGAATCACTTTGTGTTATCTGACTTGAAAAGCATTATAGAAGAGCAGCATTTTAATGTCATTAAACATAAAGAAAAGGGGAAATCTACCTTGCCGTTTGGAGGTTGATGTTTATCTTCAGCATATTGTGGATTACGTGAGAGACCAGTTCTGTGTTTTTTCAGTAGGAGGCTCCAGAGATCACAGAATGCTTGAACAGCAGAGCGCTGCCCATCTCCAGGTCTGTCGCCATGGTTCCTACATGGCTGGACTTAGCAACAGCTCACATATGGAAATGCTTGATTTGATATAGTGTCACTTTACTTGGCAGAAATGAGTATATGCATGTTCTCTCTCTTTCTGCGACCAGCTGCCACCACTACTTTAATCCATGGAGAGCGCAACATGACCCAGGGTTACTACTGGTGTTGTTAAGAAAAAGCACAATTCTTATTAACTATGCCTACTGACATGAGGAAATTATTGTCTGGAAACTGAGGATATTTGTTTACTTCAGGAATCAGACACTATACATAGAGAATACACTCTTACATCTGTATATATACATATATATCTATACATACATGTATGTGTGTGAGCGATTCTAGTAAAACTTGTACAATAATGAACAAACTGCAGACACAAGGAACTTGAAGATTAAATATTATTATTCATATGAATTATATAAAGAGGTAAAATATTTTTATTTCCAAAAACATTAATCCTAGGCAGATCTATTTTTATAGCAGAAAATAGCTTTAATTCCCTCTTTGTGCACATAGACTGACAATTTTTTAATCCTGCATGTCACCTTTTCAAACTTCCACCCATTAGTAGTAAATTAAGCATTCACAGCACCAACACCTCTTGCATCCAAAAAAACCAAGTTGTATTTTTTCAGTAACTTAAATTGTCATCATTCTCTAGTTGTAACATACTGAGAAACTATGAGGCAGTGACAGACTGAAGTGTGTTAATGTTCTCAGCCTGCAAAGCAGAATTCTGCTAGTACAATGTGTTTGGGAGGAATCCAAGATCCATACAGTATAGTGATCCAAGACATCAGTCAAATCTGCTGAGGAGAAGAGGAAAAAGCAAAGAGCACAGAGTTATGATGTAAGACATCAACCCTTCAGTGCCAGCTGTGATTTCCTGAGATTTCCCTATTTTTTTTTTCAAGCCACCATTTCCAAACGTCATTTCATCGTCAAGAAAACTTTTTTTTAAAGTTTCTGTTTTCAAGCCACAAGCTGTTATGGAAAAAGAGTTTTTTGCTTCAAGTGGGGAAATAACCACAGCTTTTCAGCTTCTGTGTGCAGCATGCCTGCTGAGATGTGAGCAAGGGGGGAAGATGAAGCCAAACAAAACAACACCAAGAGGGCTCAACAAACTGGACAAAGACCACGATTTCTCAAAAGTGTGACGTATATTTCTGAGAGAAATGTGTGTTCTGCATTAGAGTTAGTTAGATTTGTAGTTATTTAAATGAAGGTTATTATTTTTGGGGTTTTGATGCATCATCATATGATGGACCTTATTTTCAGTGAGACATTTTCATTAAATAATGTATCAGGATCCATCCTAAATGAACACCACAGGAACAAAAAAATAATGTCACCAGTGGAATGTTGTGGGAAAAATGAACAGAACACTTATCTGTTAGCTCTTACAAAGGGAACTCGAGTTCCTTCTAACTGAACAAATGGACCTGTCTTCAGTAAGAGGGGAGACAAAGGCATTCTCACTTTCATCACCCACATCACTGCGGCCCCACCTTCAACTGCTGGCTAAAGACCAGTAAAACCGTTCAAATGTTTCCTCCACCCCAGAGTCTGGGCTAGTTCCCCTTAATCTCGCACTAGTTGAGACCTCAAGAGTCTGTCACCTTTTCTGTCACGCTCGGCTGCCTGCAGCCCATTGGCCGGCAGCAGATTTATTTCTCCCTGTCAGGGCCAATAGCAAGGCTATGTGGCTCAGCCCACTGTTTAGTTACAGTGACAAACATGCTGATTAGAGAGCCCCTGATGATGGATGGCTCCTCGCCAGAGAGCAGTCCAAGTTTTTAGCGGGTCATAATGGGTGTGACACTGCACAGCCCCTCTCTCTGCCTCTCTCTGTTTCTTATTTTTCCCCTGTCCTCTCCTGGTGGATAGACCCCTCCCCCACAGGTCACTCTCAAAAGGTCAGGAGTTAACGGGCCAGACTTTGCGTATTGCCGGTACATCAAAATGACCCTGTTTGGATTCATATTTGTAGACACTCCATCATCATCATGGCCACTGCGACACCACTATTCCCTGTTTCCCTGTGGCCTTTTTTCTTTCATGTGACCACGAGCTCCCACACTGGTAAATGGGATGGTAAGCAACACTATTGGCTTATTTAAACTGACCAGCCCTTTTACTCACTTTTGCTCCAAGGAGATATTCATGCACAAAACACACACTCTCTTTTCTTTAAATTAGACTTTCTTAGTGGTGTATTGAATTTACTTCTACCAACTGGAGCGTGCAGCTAGCAGAGTGTGTCAGGGACTGTTAGATATTGAGTTATTCTTGTGAAACTATTCTATTTGGAAATGCCACTTAATCGCCTCTGAATTTTGCAGCACTCAAACCACTGCAGGGAGCCTCTTCCACTGAAACCTCTGCTATGATTTAAGAATATTTCAGCTGACACTGGCGCAGAGGCCGAGCTTCTTTTGATATATTTTTTAAAAACATACATTTACCACATAGTATATCATGTGATTCCTTATTGCAAAGTTTGAACAAGTAATTTGAACACTTGGCTTTAACAATCAATGTACAATAGACAGACGTTTGAATGCATGGAAAGCCAGATGTTTAAGCTGTGTAGTGATTATTAAACACTGCCTTTTAAATCCAAAGAGATGGTTCTGACATAACACTGTGGAGTCCAGGTCCTGAGGCCCACCTTCCTACCTAACATCAGGGTGTTGCTCCCAGGGGCACGTTGCCTTTGTGTGAGGGGAAACTGGGAAAGTGCAGAGCAGGACAGCCCCTCATTTGTATTCTTTTCAAAACAGATGCTCTGCTGCATTAATGACCTCTAACTAAAACATTCATAAAGTGTTATTGGATTTTCAGCAGCTGGGTTAAGAAGTGTGACCTTGGAGGTCTGGAGGTTGCCAGCCCCTCTCTCTCTCTCCCTCTGGTTCCTTTCCTCTTTACCTCCTCTCTCTCCTTTTCTCTTCCTCTCTGTTTGGACAATCCAGGACATCACAGCAGCTCAGCTTTAAATTGGATGCAGAGAGTGAGAAGTTCAGCAGTAGCCCAGGGCAGTGAATATTTTTCCATTCATTTACGGGTGGAGTTGGATGACGGGGGGGGGGGGGCGCAGCACTCGCAAAAAAAGAAAAAATGAAAGAATGAATTAAAGATTAAGTAATAAGTAATCAAAATATTTGCTTCTGTATTTATAAATGCTCAATCCAATCTCATGGTTAGTGAACTGCGGCTTTGCTTCAGTGAATCTCCTTCATTCCTTTTTTTTATCGAATAAATGACAATAACAACACAGATAAAGTTAGTTTGAGATTATAGACAAAAAATGTGCAGCCTTGGTTTGTACCACAAATCATGTGTTTGTAGGTATCACAAAGCCTGATTAGCTTTAAGATACCTTGTTCACATAACATGGCAAAAATCCATTTTAAGTTGAATATTTTCTTGCACTCAGTCTTGGCACTAAAGGTCACTCTGATAATGACCAAGACAAAAGTTTAAAATTTAGAATATACATTTACAATAAGATTATTTTTATAGAGCTGATAGTTACAAACTTGGTATACCATGTACAGATCAACTAAAGGGCCAAATGCATCTCCAAGGTTCTCTAAAAATGCTAGATTTACAGGAGAGTTGGTACGTTTCTCTTTGTCAGTCCGTTGGTCAACATTATTATTTTTTAAAGAAACAGCTGCTCGAGATGCGTTCAGTTTTTGCCCAATAGCCAATTTGGAATTAAAAAAGCAGGAAAGGTTTACTCTCCAAAAACATGGGACTGGTTACAATTACATGACAGAGAGACGGAGGTGTTAGCTTTAACCTCCCCAGATAATTGTCTGAGTGATTCTAATGGGATTTGTGGGTATCCTGATACACAGAGATCACATTCCAGGACCCACTGGATCCATAGCTAATGTTCTGCTATCAGACAACTAAAGACACCTAAAATGTTCTCTGTCCATATCCAGTCAGAACTGTTCTCTCCTCTGATGCTGGCAATCAGGCTGAAAATTTTGCACCAAGGCTACATTATGGTGAGGTTGGTTAGCACGGTCCCTTCACCAGGATCATTCTGTTTGAAGTTTCCATGTTCTCCCTGAGAATGCATAAATATTCTTTAGGTTCCCTGTTTTCCTCTTGCAGACCAAAATAATGCATGTGATGTTAACAGATGATGCTAATCTGGAGTATGAACATAAATGGTTATTTTTCTCTGTGTGGCTGAGATGGACTTGTGAACTTGCGGGTGTTTGTAGTCTCTCACACAGTGACTGCTGGACATGGACATCAGCTCTGGTTCAACCTGGTTCAATCAGACAGGTGTAGAAAATGAATGGATGGGTTCTTTGATATTCAGCTGAATATTTAGTTCAATCTTGTATTTTTTTTATTTATTTTTCTAACAGCATGATTTTGTTCTTTCATGCTATTAACAGAACAATACCAAATCTAAACTGCCCACTGGGTGCTGTATGGATGGCAGCCCACTGCGCCTCAGACAAATGCAGATAATGCAAATGCAAATAATTACCCTCTGGGGATCAATAAAGCATCTGAGATATAATTATTATTTAATGCGTAACATGATGGAAGCTCCTACTTGGTGATGAAAAAGGTCTGCTGAAAAATCCATGATTCTGGACTCTCTTAAAACCTGGTCCTATTTCTTTGTGTTTTTCTTTTTGGTCTTGTGTACTGCAGACCTTTATCCTCAGCAGAAAGGCCATATTGAAGAGAAGCTCATACTCAAACATCACAGCATGCGCTGCATTATTCTGCTGACTCTGTCAAGCTCACACTCATGTTGCAGCCACGGTTCTCATCAACAGATCACTCCTGATATCGACGCCACACCTACAAAAAGAAAAAAAAAGAATTGTAGCTGCATTAAAGAAAGAAGGTTATAGATTGACTTGAACTGTGGAATCTATGATCATTTCTTACTTGCTCACCTTTCCCAACCTCTCCAGAATAATAGCTGATGAAATGAATTGGCCATTGGATTGGTAAATCAGACCTGTAGAGCTGTGCCACTGAAATGCAGCAAGCGTAATCAAATGAAAGAGAAACTGTTAAGCCACCACAAAATAGAGGTTGGAGTTTGATGCCAGAGATCAGTTTGTCTCGTCACACTGCAAAACCAGTCAGTGGAGGCCAGAGGAGAACTATGTGCTCTATATCCATCCATCTGTAACTTGAAATGACCAAGTAGAGGGAGAGATTTGCAGGTACAGGCTGAACTGAATCTTAACATCCTAAAAAAAATAGAAAAGCCAATTTAAGTCATCTGGATGTACAAATGGTTTGCATTCTAGATATTATGCAATGGAGAAAGTGGATTTCA
This sequence comes from Pachypanchax playfairii, assembly GCA_006937955.1. Taxonomy (NCBI): domain Eukaryota; kingdom Metazoa; phylum Chordata; class Actinopteri; order Cyprinodontiformes; family Aplocheilidae; genus Pachypanchax; species Pachypanchax playfairii. The sequence continues at coordinate 8,307,869 of SSNP01000007.1, forward strand.
AAGATGCATTTATTTTCGTTCAAACTAGTCCCAAACATTGATCGTTAAACCGACCACCCAAGTAATAAACATATTAACTAAACCACAGATTAGAGAAGGCAGATTTTTGTTTTACCAGACTTGAAGCAAAGAAATTGTGCTGCCCAGTATCAGATGGATTTAAAGACTCTTAATTGTTTCTGCCTCTTATTAATAATACCTAGTATACAGTGCTAGATCGTTCTTTATTGGTCTGTTAGAGTCCGAGCACAGAGCCATTACCAGGGGCCAAAATGGGCCATAAAAGTTGGGCCAAGTCTAATTATGAGCCTTATAATGTAAAGTATTTTGGAATGCATCGTGGAGAGTTATGTGATAGCTAGCCTAGATTTTTCATGGTAATTAACATAAAACAGTCAGCAACTGGTGAGGCACTGCTGAATTTCCTTCTTCAAAGACCTCCATCGATGGGTGGCCGTACCCTAATTTTTATTTTCTAAATGGTGCAAGTTTCAACATTCTTCACTGGGCTTTCTTACTCAGGGTGGTGAACTTTATTTCACTTACATACTTGCATGCGGAATGATTAGCATAATTGTCCCATGTTCACATATGGCTCATATCGATCGTAGAGCAGAACTCCATATCAAAGAGGACTCTGTAATCACTGTAATTACAAACAAGGATGCAATTACGCGTAATATTACGTTATTAGTGTTGATTTTGCTTTCTGCACTCGCAAAAACTGAGCAAAGGACAGAGAAATGGAAGAGGTTGTGCTGCATGTAAGAATTATACTTATTTAACTGTTCACCTTGGTAGTGTTAATTCTTAACCTCCACTGACACTACTTCCTCATTCTCTTCCTCAAGGTTAATACATTTAATAAAAGTTAATCATTTGGAAAAGCTGACTCTACCCTGGTTTGTCCCACCAGACTAAATTAGTCTTCTCGCTGGACTCAGCTCCTCTCTGTAATTTTTTTTAAGGTGACATGAGGACCAGTAAATTGCTTTCTTATGTTGAATGTTTGCATTGCAGACTGCCAACGGTTCTGTTTTACTTTGTCTGTCCTTGTGTTAAAAGTTTGGAGCATGAGTTTTCCATGCAACCGTCACTCCCATTATCATCCCTCAACCAGAAAATATAAACTTTTATCTGTGCTATTTTATTATATGAAGTGAATATTCTTAAAAATTTCAAATATTTTAGTTATTTTATTTAATAATAGATAAAAGTCAGACTTCGTCTGAGCTTGACATCTTTTTCTCATACAAGCAAATTGAAAGTAGTTTGAAGTTTAAGTACTCAAACATAAATAGTCTGTTTGTACTTTAAGTCATACTCAACACTGAAAGGTGGCAAATAGGCTTCTGACAAAAATGGCTATAAAGATTTAGAATTTAGGATGTTTTTTTGACATATTATTAAAGAAGCTAAAACTTATTTGATATGAAAATTGAGAAAACAACTCAATATCATTTCATCCTTTTCCAATGTCATACTTCATACTGGCCTGCGTTCCAGGAAGCTCATCGTCTCACCACCACTTTCACCACCCGACACTTGTACGGCTGCTTCTTTTTGTACGCCAAAGCCGAGGCGTCAAAGCTTATTCTTCTAATTTTCGGAAATGCACAACTTTGTTTTGTAAGATGGCCAAAATGTAAATGCCCCAAAATTGATACTGGTCCAACAATCTTTCTCCCGCACCTCTCTTTGTTCCCATGTACTAACACTTTTGCCTCTTTTCCACTAGGACTGACACAGTACAGAATCGGACAGTTATGTTTCCATTACCATCTTGGGAATGTGGACTCAAGTGAGGGCATGGGCATACTCAGGCTAACAAGTGGTGCAAAAGGTCTGTGCGTCATTTGCAATTGATACAAGAATAGTAAACAAACATGAACGTGCGCATTGAGAGTAGAAAACAACAATGGAGGACATAGAGTTATTTTCATACTTCGTACTCAGAGTGTGGCTCAAAAAACTCTGTGCACAACATGAGAGAAAACGTCGCATTTGAGGTAGATCAGGTGCGATTCTGTGACATCACTTCACATGCACACCACCAGGCCAATGACTACCACTACATACTGTAGGTAGGTGTGTGATTGATATCACTTTACTGGACCAATCAGTCTATAGGTGGGAATATTGGATCACTTTGGTACGCTTCAGACTGAAGCAATGGGGGTCCAAAAAAAGGGGTCAGGTCAGCCCTGAAAAAAAAAAATGGAAACACACCAGAAAGCGTCTGAACCTACCTGTTCTGTACCATGCTGATCCTAGTGGAAAAGGGGCATTTATGGCTTGATCATGTGCAGGGTTGCAGGGAGCTGGTTGATACCCTCTTGGAATGAAAGAAGATACTGTGTATGAAAAGATAATCACTTTGTACAACACGGCAACCACAAAGTACAAGTTCTGTGTGAGTGCTGGACAAGTAAGACTTGACCATGCAGCATATAGAGGAACTTACAGCTCCTTAAGATGCTCAAGCAAATCATCAAGGCTTCTGTAATGCAAGGCCTTTCCATTTCATTTATTTGTTTGAAACTGTTTGAAAGAAAATGGTTAAAAATAATAACAGAAAACATCACAACTGGTTGCATGTCCACTATTTGCCCAATGTCCTCTTCTGAAAACAAGAAGGTCTGTTTCTATCATCAGAATTTCCTTTATGAAGATTTTCCTTTTTAGCTTCTTTTTAATTGGTTCATTTTTATAAATTAGAAATTGTTTGAGAAATTATGTTGTTGTGAAATAAAAATAAAAGTGCAACAATAGAAACATAAATTTATGTTAATGAAAATTAAGTTATTCTTTTTATTTATTATTATTTGGACACTTAGTTGGTTTAATAGACAGTAAATCATGTTTTTAGCCACTGGTTCTATTTCATTTATTTGGATACCCTGAGGAGGGAGATTCAGAAGAGTGTGTTCATGCATACCCAAGTGCAAAATATGAACATAATATATAACGTGTTCTTTATAAATGATAAAATGACAGATATTTGTATGTTCTGCTGTACTGAGAATATTACATTTTCTGTGTATCCGTGAGTGCAGACAGATGTGCGTAAAAGCGTGACGGCAGCATACCTTACACGCAGTCACAGTCGAGGCCTCGGGCGATGTTTGCACTGTGTGACAATAACCCCTTTTATTCTGCTTCTGCCTTTACCAATGTTTTGATTTCTACTTAAAGTTTTATGTCAGTGCCCTCCCTCAAGGGTGCCATTACCTTGTATGCTAATAGAGCTATGCATATTCTATTACTGCTGTCAGGGCAAGATAAGGGACACATTCAGCAAAGGAGCACTTAGGGGCCAATGAACCCAGTGAGGGGTCCTGCTGTTCCTGCATTATCAGTCATCTTCACATCTGAATGGAGCTAGCTTATGGGACTTCTCTTCCCTCTCTCTCCCTGTGCAGTAATGACTTGGGACTCTCTTCCATGATAATCAGTCACTGGGAAACTGGCCGATCCCTATCTTACATACATCCAGACATAGACGGCCACATGCACACGTACGCACACATAAACACACACAAATGCACGCACACACATACACGCAAACACACACAGTGAAACCATGCACAGCTGCAAGCTCAATCTGAACCAACCACAAAGAATTCAAGAGCAGGGCAATAACACTAACACTGTCACATGGAGACAAACATGTCTCATTTGGGGTCAGTTTGGATGGGGCTAAGTAGGTCTTTATTTTCAGACTGACTGAAGTCTTCTCTCCCGCATAATGGTAATGAAGCCATATGGTATGTGGAATTGGATTACTAACAAATGTTCCATAGCATGGTCTCTCCCCTAGTCTCTTTCTCTTTTTTTTCTTCACAGTCCCCCTCCTCCTCTCTATCTCCCCCTCTCCAGCTTGCTCCGTCTCTCCCCTCTGTGTCGCTGTCCCCCCAATAAAGCAGCCATTTAAAATTGGAACAGCATGTTGTCTAGGAGTGAGCACCTCATTTATAAGATTAAATTAAAAGCCAGACATGCTCAGATGGTATTTTGTCATGATGAGGGAAAAGAGACAGAGGGTGGGGGAACCTTTTCAGCTGCACACAATCATCTTCCTGTCATGTGATTTTCTGGTTCCTGGTGGTGACACCTTCTTCCTGTCACCTGTTATGATGTGTCAAATGCCACACCTAATATGCCACACTAACATGTCCTGCTAACATGTTACAAGTTTTTGCATTTTGTTTAGAAGAACCCTACTTTTGCATCTTGTGGAAGTCTTTGTTTAAGAATGCTCCAAACTAATGTTTTAACAGACACAATGAAATTATCTAAAAAAACACACACACACACAAATCCTGCTAATTATATTCAATAAATGGGAGACATTTTCATTTTGCACTATACCTAAAAACAGATGAACTTTTATTGAAAATGTGGAAGTGATTAGTTTAAGGGGCGTCTTTTAGTGTAATTCCCAAATGAAACGAGCAGACCCTGTATTTATGAAGCCCGTAGCACAAAGAGGGGAGCTCTTAATGAGGCAATTAAGCTGAAGGGTCGAGAGACTTTGATCTAGAGCACAGTGATTTTTACAAAAACATCGCACAGTGATAGATACTCATAACTCAGGGGCCTTAATTGTGCTTAATTTGTTTGGAATAGGAATGTGCTTTCAATTAGAGTGTGGATTTGGGCCTATGTGTTTAAAAGAGGCTGTCAGGGAATATTAAGAAGCAGTTTGGTTCCCCTCCTGCGTTACTGTTTTTTATCATGGGCAGAGACATCAAGAGTCAACAGACAGATGGATGAAGAGCCCAAACAGAAGGTACAAAAGAAGCAATTAGGTAACAAAAACAGATTCCTTACTGAAGTTACGGATGGATGAATGGTTGAACGGGAGCAGTTTAGGAAACTTGTTAACTATTTATCTCATTTATATCTGGGTTTCTAGCAGAGTAGTAAACATGCTACATTCTTTGGATTTCTGACATTTGTTCTATTTTTCATGTTATGAGGATGTGCAAGACTCTGACATAATAATTTTAAGTAAAGACATGTTCTGAAACAGGCTGCATGGGGTCAAAAATTTGTTTTTAAATTTTTAACAAGATGGTACTGAGTCTGAAAGCCTGGTTGGGACCTTTCTGTCAGTTCTCCATACGCGGGTTTTCTCTGGGGATCCAAACATATGCAAGTTGGGTTAATTTGCAAACAGTAACCTGACATTATCAGTCACTCAGATTACTGTCCAGGAGTTTTTCTGTTTTCTATTGTTACAAATTCAGAGATGTGTAAGGGAACAAAAATGCAAAATTTGCTGTGAATTCTTATAAAATTGTCATTTTTTTTGACTAGACAGACTAGACTTTTATTACTATTTTCAAAGCTGGAGTGCAGATCCATCTACTGCAGACACATTCTGAGGTATAGCTGACTCAAAAAGATATCGGATCAGTTTACTTATCCAAATGTCAAACAGAAGAATTGCAACTTTCAATAAGTTTCATATACACAATTGTATGTTAATGTATCACATATATAACCATTTAAGCTCCCAATCAAAGGTAAGAGCTGCAAACACTAAAGAAAGATTAAAAATAATAATTGATGGATGAGAAGGAAACAGGAACGTCACTCTGTGGCAACATTTGTCAACCTTTTTGCAGCAAGGCTTATTCACAGTTATGATTTTAACATTGATTTTTGTCAGAATCAGTAAAATAAGATAAACAAAGTTCCAAAAACTCCACCTAAATCACATTTTACCTTCAATTCAATGTAATCTTTGTTAACAGATTGAAGAATATATATGCATGCATTTATAAAAACCTATAAATAACAACATATCTTTTGAAATCAGCAGATATCAAAAGACCAAATATTCTAACAAATTTTAGGATGCAATGATGGACGTTTAGATGAACTTGGATCAATGTATTTTTATCCTGATTGTTTGCTGTTTTTTATTAACATTTATTTTAAAGCTCTCAACCACTAACTTTCTATCTTCTGTAGTTAAGAAGACAAATGTGGCTCCTTCTGTTGATACATCTGTTGATCTAAGTTGTGTGTTTTACTCCTGTATATGTGTGTCTCTGTGTGTCTGAATGACACACTGTCAGAGAAACAGACAGCAGGCTGTGTGGTGCTGACAGGCTGATGGTCTATGTCACTGTCTCTTGGGGTCTTCCCCTTCACACCCCATTACACCTGCCTCTTCTTATCAGCCTGTTGTCTGTCATTCCCTAAGCTGCAGCATCCACACCGTCTTTCCCCCTCTCTGTCTGTGTCTCGCTTTCACCGGGCCTCGCTCTCATCCCTCCACGCCTGTCTGTCTTGTTGGCTTCGTGTTGAATGTCAGGTGCAATTCCAGCTGACAGATCTGCTGTGGCATGTGTGTGGGTGTAAAACTCGTAAAGTGATGGCCCCCACTGCCTTTCAGTCCCACATCCTTTTCTCTGTCCTGGCGGCTGTCTGTATTGGTAAATCTCCTGCTTGTCTGCTATGAGGCCAGCAGGGCCTCCCAGGAGCTGTTAGGGTGAAATCCCCTCAGTAAAGATCTTTAGCAGCTATTTAGAGCTACTAGAAACAGAACGTTTACTGATCCCACTGTTGTACCAGTGCTGCTGGTGAGTAGAAGGCTTTCTGACAGGCAGGCATGGGTGTCAGCCTCCTTCCAGCACCAGAGTGGGAAGGTCCAGTTGGAGAGCCTAACTTGTTAATTCAAAGTTTATGATCACAAAACCCATTAACTACAATGTTTAATCATATGTGATCAAATTAACATCTCATAAGTGCTTGACCTTTAAAGTGGATTCATATGATAAATGATAAACACTGTTTCTTTTCTTTGTTCAGACACAATCTTATTATACTATTATCATCTAACATCATTTTCAAAGGAAATTTATTTTTGAAGCAGGATATATAGCTTGTAAAGGGATGTGGGTTAAAAAAAAAAAAAAAAACTTTCTCGTGCGCTCAAGAAAGTAGTTTTTTACTCATGTCCCTTCAGGGGCTCCGTAGCTCGATATATTTAATCAAAATCTTCATCTGTCGATTTAGACAAAAAAATTCAAAGTGGATATAGACTTTTTGGGCAAATGTATTGTTTAATCAAAAGATGGCCTTTTTTAAAGGTGTAAAAGATTTGCAGAGACGTCACTTAAATAACATAAGTGATACTAAGAGATTAATGCCACCATCTTTGTATGAACTTTGTATATTCCTGAATAAGGTAACCTTCTCAGAACAAATCAATAAGAACAAAGAAATGAAAGGTAATTGATATTATAATCATGACCTCAATGTGTTCCATGACTAAGATCTGTCACACAGGTGAACAAGAGAAATCTGTTGACCCTGATGAGTCTCTATGAAGTCAGTCTGCCGTGAGCTCAGCGCCAACATTCAATCATTTATTGACTGACATTTTGTTCACGTGGTCACATGGTGACATTACTTCTGCTTATCTTACACAAACGTAGAGCTTCTGCAGTTTTCTTGTGTGAATTGTTAGATGTATAGTTTTGCTTTGTGGTTCAATACATCACATTCTTTAAAGTTCAAAGAAAGAGTGTCTTTTTACCTTCTTTCTTTGCCAGTAATTGAATGGGAGGTATTATCATCTCTTATTACAAAAAGCATGAAAATTATTGACGTTTTTTTAAAGCAGACTTGCTTTAAAATGAAAATCAAGCATGAAGACTTGGACATTGCTTTCTCATTTTAATCTCTTTCTTAAATAATCATCTCTTTACCAGAAGGAATTGATCTACAAGAGCATATTTAAATTTATTTAAAGAAAACCTTTGTTTTTTAACAATTTTTTGGGCTCTTTGGGCCCTTATTTAATGATATAAAGCAACAGAATATGTTTAAAGTTGTGGGTCAGGAACCAAACCCCACCATTATGTGACCAAGGCTTTTAATCTCTGCACACAGGACTCCAGGTTATCTCAAAGTTGCACCTCAAGGAGTTTAAAATCTGTGATTATCATCAAAAACTAGCTGCTGCAGCAGTTGTTTGTGTTTTATATGTTGGAGCTATTTTAATACTAGACCATCTATAGTGAGCCAGCAATACTAAGATTTGGAATCTCATTTGATTTTAATTATCTATATAATTCTATTTGATATTTGTTTTAAACATGAATACTATGTTTTTGTGAAGAACTTTTGATTTTTATCTGTGAATAGTGTTATATCTGGAAACTTGACTTGCTTGAAAACTGTTATTCATTTATTAGTCTTAGCCACATTCCTGACAAGGTTCTTCAAATTTCTCCTTTATTGTCCCTTTCGGATCAGCATTTGTGAGCTAAGTAAAACCGCTGAAGCCACTTCCTGCTTCTTTCTCTGCTGGCTTTGTTGCAAACGTGGAGCTGGCCTCCTAAAATAAGAGTTTTAATTAGCTAGAATAATAGCCACGCATGTGTGGACTTAATCCCTTTGCCTAACGCTGTTCTGTTAATAGTTTCCTTGTCACTCAAAGGGTGCTGCTTAAAAGCATGATTTGCTTTTCTCTCCCAACACCTTTCTGTCTTTCTTTCTTTTCAGCACCAGTCCTCTATCCTCCATCTGCCACTCCAACCACAGACCTTCTTCCTCCAGCTCACCACACAGGTCTCGTCTTTTATTCCTCACCTTCTGCCTTTGTCTTTATTTAGGTCCATATGTCTACATCTTGTCTGTAGAAACTCTCTATCTTGGACTAATAAATAAAATACTTACATCTATGATATTCTAAAACACTGACTTTTTTTTGTTTTACTTATCAACGTTTTTGTTTTTGTATCTTTTCAAAAATTGCTAATTTTTTTTACAATCCTGCATTAGAAATCAGCTTCAGGTCTAAAACATTTTGATTTCTCGTTTCAATTTTATGTTATTCTTTTAACTTTAATACCCCTTTCTCACTTTTGCATATATGTCATGCCTATTGAGAGACATAGCATTAAGAAAATACCCCAACACAGCCTGTTCCTGTATCTGATAGTGCAGCATACATGCCATGACCTCCAGCAGTGCAAGCTGAATAGGAGGCGATGTTGCTAGTTTATTTTTCATACATCTTAATACACAATAGAAATACAGGCAAATATACAAAATGTAGACAGGTGGTTCCACTGACGCAGTTAAAAATAAAACTGAATTTCTTGAGGTTCTGATATTTAGTGTAACAACTGACATTTAATACCGACAGTCTAAATGCTTTTCCCCCTCGAAATTTAGTTGAAAGTTGTTGTTACATTGGACACAAGACAAACGCCAGCCCATATTTTGTCCGTGTGACAGCGGAGCTGAAGCTTTACAGAAAAGTGCTTCACATGCAAAGAGCCTTAAGATGTAAATCAATAAGAGATGGAGCAAAGCAATACGTTTTCATTGTCCCGCCTCAGTGTGAACTGCCAGTGCATGACCTGCTCCGGCGGGAGATGAAGCATAGCTCACCAACACCTAACCAGGAGCAATATTGAGCCAGATTGCCCTTATACTCATTTTTCCTCCTTTATTTGTATTGTCGTGCCACAGAGAGAACTTTTTTTTTTTTTCTGAGTCTGAATGCCATGAGGCAAACAGACTCTGATTTAACATGAAAATTCAACAAATAACCATCTATTTCTATAGGTCTATAGCCACTGTCCCCTGTAGTTCTTGTTGTCTATAAATCTTTTAAGTTTTAAATCAATAAATAGTTAATATAATAATAGGAATCTTTATAAATAATTAAATGAGAGTACAGAGAAAGAGTGGAGCAAGAAGTCAGAGTGGTGTTTTGTCAAGTGCAAAAAAGTAATAGACACAAAACCTTTCTGTAAGGGCAGAAACATGTCTATACATCTTTACACCTTAAATTCAGAGTTTCTGCACCCCTCAGAGGATAAAGCTCAAGTCTACATAAAGACTAATCTGTAATAAACACGCACTTGTCAAAAATGACAATACATGTAGTTTGCACTCACAGTATATGTTAAATCAGAGGTAATCAACTTTAAGAGCCTAAACTTCACTTGCAGGGCTTCGACTTTCATATAATAGAATATGAACAACAGTTATGTTTTAGCTGTATGCAGTTTGTTCATGTGAACCAAAGACATCCATCAAGGAAAAAGTGTATTCATGTAATAACCAGGCAAAAGCAAACACAGTAAATATCCTCTTAAAACACACTCGGATAGTTTTCACTGCTTCCCTCTGCCTGTTTATCCTCCCATCCTTCTATCTCTCTGACAGTCTAACGTCGTTCCCCATCTCTGTCGGGAGTTAATTTGCCGGAACATTCTGGCTGCACACTGTGATCACCTAGTGAATACCCCCATAATTCTCTCTGCCTCTGCCTTTGCCCCTCATCCAGCCATGGAAATGACACCAAGCGGTTGACAGTTCAATTTACTCATAAAGGATTACGGCTATCATGCTCGCGCCTGAACACCAGCCCTTTTCCTGTTGACTTTTATTTTTACCCACAGAGATAGAGAGAGAGAGAGATGCTGCTTGAGCGTGTCCCACTGTTCACCCCTTCATACTCCAGTGGCGCCTCCTCTCCTCATCATCACCGATGCTCCTCTGGGGAGAGATGCTGCCACTTGTTTATGTGACCCTGTCCTGTTCCAGACACACACATGCGTCTCCCCTGTGCCATTATGAGGGAAATTATTCCTCCTTTGCCACTCCGTGGTCTTTGTGACATAATGTGGGAGTTATTGATTTATATCTTCAGTCATGATGCCTCACAGCTTGTTATTGTTACCTCCTCATCATGCAATTGATGTTCTCCCCTCCCTTTTTTCTTCCAAATGATTTTCTCCTTCATCTTGCTGCCTTTCCATTATCCTGCTCAGCTTTGCATAAATCCACCTGGTCATTAAATCCATCAAAAGATAATGAACGTCATCCATTTCTTCTCCTCTTGTCATACAGCGTTACATGTACTGTTAAAATCACTCCAGCATGAGGGGACGTTCTCATTTGACAACTCTAATTAGTCACAGATGACCAGCAGTTAATCATTTTATGAAAAAAATTAATCTTCATGATAATCATCAGAGGGGACTAGAGTAATGTCAAAGCAGAATGTTTAATTAAATCTGATAAATATTAGAAATTAATATTTTTGTATATCATCATCTAGAAGACGGACAAAAATGATCACTTTTACCAAATAAATGTTAAACTATTCATGCAAAGACTGAGTCTGCTTATTCCCACACACACCTGAACACACACTTCCCTTCTGTTTCTGTTTCAAGGAGACGGCTCTTCATCTTAGCAAAGCTGTCAGCCATGGCATCCATTTGTGTCACTCCAAGGCTGATAATGAGCCACACTTCAAAAAAACAATTATAGGGGACAATTTCTCTTGTACACCTCTGCCCAGTCCCCTGTCCGTCTGTCTTTTTCATTTTCTCTAATGGCCATTAACATTTTTCGAGTCTATGAAATTAGACGGGTCTTTTTGTGACTCGTCAAATCCAACTTCCATCCTGACAGCTAACTGATAAGATAAAGACTTTTTAGTGCATGTCTGTTACATTATCTCAGTGCTGTTTGAGAAATGTGATTGACTGTTCTACTGGTGCATGAACGTCAAAATACAGATTTTTTTTTTTTTTTACAGTTGAGGACAAACAAAAGATGTGTATTTTATTGTTTTTACTGTCTTAATTTTGACTGCTGTCTGCTGCCAGCACAGCTCAAAGTGGTCAGGCTCAGAACTTCTCAGCTAGTCATGACAGTCAGCTACAGAGTCCAGCGTATAATCAAATACAGTGCTTCGCTGCCTCCAAATGTCCAATTTAACTGCTGGTACTGATGCGATACAAAGGTGGGCACACAGGGGTACACAGGTTTCTCTCTGCAATTTGATCTAATCAGGGTTCGATTCAGATTCAGTCAAGACACCATGTGAGAGAGAATAGCTTTGAGCAGCTTGCCAATCAGTCAACTAGCAGCAACTGGGGCATCCAGTGCCTCTGGTGTGGACCCATAGCTCCTCTAATCACTGAGACAGAAAAGGAACTTTTGGGATAACAAGGCTCCTTTCTTCTACCTGCCAGGTGGTCTTGACACTTTTAAGACCTACCAACTGATTTACGAAATAACATTGTTTTACAGTGCAGGAGATTTTTTTTTTCTGGAAAGCTGGACACTGCAAATATCATGTTAATGTTAAATAAATAAATAAATGTGACAAAACCTTATATGTTTCTTTAATTTTCATGCAGAATGTAAAATCAGCGCATGAAGTCTTCATGTCTAGTTTTATGTAAAAAAAATAAACAAATAAAGTGTTTGCTCAAATAAACGTTTTTATTAGTGCAAACCACCAGAAATGCTATGATGTGCATTTTTTTAATGTTTATTTGCATGAAAATACACAATTTATCTTACAGTTAAATAACACTGAATGCTTTCTCGTCCTTTAGAGGCAAATCCGTGTAGTATGTAATTAAAATGCACAAAATCAACGATGAATATAATTATTTTCATTTCTTTTTATGTTTGTAACGCTTTAAAAAATCATTATTCAAAATGCAAAATGCATCATTTCCCTGAGGATACATTGTCAGTTTAAAATGGTCCAGAAAATACATTAGCAGGATATTCTTTAACTTAAGACTATGCATTCGAGAGAGCACGTGTTATATTTTAAAATTTAAAAACTATTTTAAAACAAACTGGTACATTCAGGGAATCGGCTTTAAGGAAAAGGTTTGTATTGTCTCTTGTGTTCATATTGTTCCATCAGTGTCTAAAACAGCAGTATTATGAGAACATAATATGTTAAAAGCTAATTCATAAAAGCATTTGGGATGTTCTTCTTACAGAAACAGCATCACTGAGTAAAACCTAGTGCATTCATGTCTTATGTGTGGTTATTATCACCCTGTATCAGGGAGAAATCCCCACTCAGCACCTGTGCACCTCAAACTGCAGTCATAGCACTGTAACGTAATGAAGGGGAAAGAGGCAGAAAAGAGTGACGGAGAGAGAGAGAGGGGGACAGAGAGAGAGGGAGAAGCCTATAAAAAGTGAAATTTCAGCAGATTTTAGGAAAAACATTCCTTCCCCTGCTTCCTCTGTCAGCTCTGTTTAAACATGATGGCTTGCCTATCCTGACCAGTTGGCCATTGGAATTTTTAAGCAAAAAGAAGAACATTATGAAATACATCCCCACTGAAGTCGTGGTTAATGTTTAAAGAGAAAATAATGGAAATACGATGTTAGAATCCAACCAGAAAGAATCAAAAAGAGGTTTTATTATATGGGAATATGAGTAAATAATATATTAGACGTGCATGTTTTACATCAGCGTGAATACCGCAGTGGCACTGAATGAGCGAGGTGGGGACAAATAAACAAAAACAAGCAAACAATAGATGTAGAGAATGTGTGATAATGGATGCAGAACAACATGCACATGGGTTTCTGGACAAAGGAGCTATGACAGTTGTGCTTGCTTGTGTATTTAGTGATGATGTTACACTTATCCAAACACATTTTTGTAACAGGCGTGTAGATCTGTGAAGTTTGTTGGAGAATGTTACATTACATGCAAAACTAATTCCTCTTGTTTCAGCATGAAAACATATATTTTTTTTAATCCTCGACACAATATGTGACTCTTATATTGTGAGGCATCCTTTTCCTCATTGGTTCTGTGCTGCATCTCTACCAAGAAAACACTGAACATTAACAAACACAAGTATTCAGCAGCCGTGTTTGTGAACTGTGCTCAGAAAGGTCAGGGCGTTGCGGCTGCCCTGAGGACAGCACTAAACTCATTCAAGCTTGTTTTAGTGTGTGAACACTCATAACCATCTTAAGCATGGCCTGCGGCGATGAAACTAAATACAAGCTCATGTTCTCTGATCACTCACATGGTGTCCTTGGTCGAAATATCTGAGTGTTTCAGGACAGTCAGACAGCTTGGATTAGAATGTTGTCTGACTTTGACAAATGTACAAAATTAAAACATTTTTTAACTGAAATGTGTTTGTTAGCTATTTTTTTTATGTGCTGTAAGGAATCAAATAGTCTTGCAGATTTTGTACAGCGCAGCCTGCAGTTAGATACATTGACACTAGGGGGAGCAAGTCTACTAGAAGTAATCGCCAATAAGTAGTTGTGCACATCTATGTTGGTTAAGGTGGTGGGCCTGAAAATAATTTGCAGTCAGTTTTAAATGTATCATTTTTTCACTAAAGGATGTCTCTTTTTTTTACCATATGTCATCCATACCACAGAAATCCTGGAGTTTTATTAAAAATCAAAACAAAACTCTGCATCTTGTTCTCTTTTGAAGCAGCTGCAGACACAGTGTTTTAAAACTGAGAGAGAAACCAAAGGATGTTAAGTGCTGACCAAAGGAGAAAACAGTCGCTGGATTTGGCAGTGAGTGTTTAACTCTCACCACTCAGGACTAAAAATAATCTGCACCGTCCGAGAACATGGAAAAAAGGGAGGCACAAGAAAACCAAGGCAACTACAAAATGGTGTCATTAGTTTTTATAGTTTGCAAAGGAAACACTAATAGGCCGTAGCTGGTAAACCATACCTGTAATTAGACGAGAGTTGAGGTAGGGCATGGTATTTATTTGTCAGCTGTGCAATGTCATGTCGTTGCTTGGGTTCCCTCACCTTAGCTTTGACTTTTAGGTCTGTTACGGAGATGTTTTTTTTTTTTCTTTTTAAATGACTAAAACCAGGAAGAGATATTTCCCTGTAAACTTCCCAACATGTGACACAACATGCCAAATCTACTTCTGACAGAATTATTAGAAATGTATATTTGAAGAGCACAATTATCTGTAGTAAATTTAATTCTTTTTCCTTGATCTCCAGAATTTTCAACGATTAATCACACAGATATTCTGCAAAATGGTTTTAAAAATAAAACATAGAGCCCTACAACCCTAACCCTTGTCTTCAACATTTTTTTATTAGGGAATTTTGGACAAACCCTTATAGAGGTTTCTTCAGGTGTTGCTTTTTTTACTGACATTTAAACGTATCCTGAGTGGTTTAAAAAAATGCAGTTTTTAAATGATGTTTTGATTTATTCACTGGTTAATCAGGTTTGACTAACTTGAGCTCAGATATGGTGCATGTTTTAATCAGAGGTTTTGGCTCTGATTCTACTTCACAGTTCAGAAAAATTATCGACTAACACAAAGTGAACTGAGTTTAAAAAAAAATTAAAAAAACATCAAGGAAGTAAAAACCTATGACTCTTTTTAAGGGATGTTCTATCACTCCTCTATCCTACTAGCTTTCCTGGTCTGCCCCTTGTTGTCCATCACCTTGGTTGAACATTTATTTGTTAAGTGATCAAGTTCAATGAAGCATCCAAAGGACGTACCACAATCTTGAACAGAAGCCAGTTTCAGTTGTACTTCAAAGCTACTCTCTACCCCCCGTGGTGCAGCTTCAGGGAATACTGCATTGCTGGCTACAAGAGTCGTACCATCATCCAGTTTGTGTTGTTTCACTTCAACTACTTTCTTAGATCTTATACTGATGTAGAAGATAAAACAGCTCTGAGATCTGTCTGGCATGCATGACTGATTCCTACGCTGCAGTTCCATTCTGTCATTCTCAATTTCCTGTTGTTTAAATGCTAAAATATGGAAATTTAGATGCTCATCTTTGTCTTTGATCACGTTCCACATGACCAACTTAAAAGACTTGGTTCTGGGAAATTTGGTAACACTGAAGAGAAACACCACAATTAGTGACTGATTCTTTTTTTTTGTTGTTGTTGTTGTTTAAAGATACACTGCAACTAATTTAGGTCTTAAAGAAAACCTCAGAGTTTTTTTTCAAGCCAAACTCTTGGCTCCAAGAAGCCGCGACAGATGACATATCTTCCTCAGAGTTAGGTTTATGTAAATGGGAGACCCTCACAGGTGGAGGTCTCCTCTTACACAAACACCAGCCAGTGATTGCCTCCACTTAGGACCAGTAAAAGTAATAAATGATGACCGATCGGGCAGCACTGTAAATTCTGTCCAGTCAGTCTGATTGATGGCCAGGTCTCGGTGTGGACTGAGCCAGGTTTTCTATAAGGTTTAACAAGCGCTCGATTTCCTCCCACGAGCTTGTGTCTGTCTGAAAATTCTTTCAAGGGGAAGTCACAGTGGAACTTTTTTTTTTAACCTCCTACAGAAGAATCACCTCCTTTATGATACATCATACATTTTTCCTGACTCAATCTTCCTTATCCGGTGCTCCCTACTGTAAAGTAAATACATTCTGCTGAGCTGTGGTCTTAATTTTCCCTGATAGGACGGTGAAGCTAAGTCAACAAGGGTACTGGTCAAGCTGCGGATTATGTTTGGTTTCATTCTAAAATTAAACACATCAGCCACTTCATTTTTACTTTCACACCACATTCTGTTAGGTTAGAAATGTATTACTATAAAATGACTTTCACAGCTGTGTGGGCTGATGATTCATTCAGTATGGGGGTCTTCAGATTAAAATTATATTCACAATTAAATTTATTTAAATGAAATTATGTTTTCTTATGATGATAATGGAAAAAAAGTTGTTTTATTCATTATTAGTGTTTGTGATAAATCATTGACCCTTGGTGTAAATCTGTGTTTATAATATTGAGTGATGTACAACCAGTTTACATAAGACATATTCTCAGTAATTCCTGAACATTTGATATAGAATCTTTTCATCTATTATTATTTCTATTATCATTATCACACCGTATGTCAAAAACACCATTCATATACCATACATATGTAATGTGGGAATCCTACCTTGTTTGTTTTTGTTGTGGTTCTGAGATGTTTATCTTGGACTTGTGGTTCTGTGGTTTTGTTTATGTTCTACATTTCTGTTGTATTCTCTTTGTCTTTTCCTTTAACTTAATTGAGATTCTGCTTTTACTTCTTACACAATATAAACTGGCATTTGCCATCAAGCAGTTCACTCAGTTTACATACGATTTGTTTTTCAGTATATGTTTTGTTTGATTTTTCTGTTTCACTCATGACCTCAGACTCTGATCCTTGCTACGCTCGGCTTTTGGGTTTTTAGAATTTAGGAACTTAGTTTGTTTTTCTTTTCCCCACAGTTTACATTCAACGTTTTGTATCAGCCTGCAAACAGCATGATGTCTGTCTCTTTGTGACCTCGTGTAAGATCAGGTATAGGACTGGCATTTGCTGGTTGATACCCTCTATATATGAGATTAGGATTTGGTGCTGGATTATGGTCCTTTTGGATCAGAATTTCTAGTAAATATGTGATAAAGTTGTATTTGTCTTCTAACTGCTCTGTCCTTCCTGTTCAAGTCTGAGTTTGGTTCTGTTTTTTCTAACATGCCATCAAGGTTTACATGTTGACTTTTTTGTTCTATCAATAATAAAAAATCAAACTTTTTTTCTTTTCTTATTTGATCAAAGTGTCTCATCTGTTAAGTCCAAATTCTAATAAAGTAAAAAGAATCTATTTTATTAAGAATCTCAAAACTATTAAGAAAACTATATCAGCTGAAAAGCTTTTAGTTACATTAACTATAAACTAGTTACATTACTTTACATTTAGTTTGACTGGGTGAGTCGTAGCCTGATGGGGAAGGAGCTGATCTTCTGATCAAGAGGTCAGGGTTCAACCCAAGGTCTCAGCAGGCTTCGTGTTGAAGTATCTTTTAGCAAGATACTGCCGAGTGGATACCGTACAAAATGTCTGCCCTCTGCACCTTATATGGGTCAAATGCAGAGAAATAATTTCCCCAAGTGGAACCAATTATAATAGAACTTAATTAAGTTGCACGTTTTTATGTCATTAATTGCTCAGTCGATAGAAGACGGTCCACCTCAAAATATCTTTGGTTAAAATGTCCAGAAAACACAAAGCAGCATAACCTACAAGCTGCGTTTACAGTGGAAAACAGAAAAAACCAAATCTCATTATGTTCAGTGTGTTTTATGCATCTCATTATCTCTGTGGCCACAGTATCCACAACATATTGGTAAATATCAGTTCTCTTGTTTGACTTGGCCACTAAACATCCTCTGAGGATTTAGTTGAATCCATCTCCTTTTGGCTGTGTCGTAAACTTGTTTTTACACTCAAAATCTCTGACACATTGCAGATTTTTGTTTGTTTTCATGGAAGTCCCCAAAAAAGGAAGGACTTAACAGCTGAGTGAGTGAAAGCTAAGTCTGATTTAATAGAGTTTAAACCATTATATTGCTTTGTGATATGTGAAATGACTTTGTCACTGTTGACAAGATAGTTCTGTATAAATGATAAAACACTGAGGTTTGATATAAAGCACAATGTTGTGCACCTTCTACAACTTCTTATGCAAAACCTGGAATTAAAATGGGCATTCAGACTTGTCATTAAACTGTGGTTTTACTCAACACAGAGTAAATCATTTTTGTGACCATAATTAAAAAAACAATCCCCCTCTGCAATAAAACTCTAGCAATATTATGTTCAGTACTCCAGGGTTGAGACATAAATCCATGCTGTCTGCTGCGATTCACTACGCCACATTAAATTCTTTTAGATCAATTAAACTTCCCATCTCACTTTACAAGCCACTAGTCTTAACATCAGCCTGTTCCCTCCCCTCCTGAGCAGGGTAATACTGACAGGACTGGTGACACAGGGAGCTCGGCAGAATTTATTCAGCCGGTGCTAAATGAACTGCAGGGGTTGGGGAAATGGTTGAATTTGATGTATTTAGTTTTTTTTTTTCAGAAGGAGGTTGAATTTCACAGGATAGTTTTTTTTTAGTTGTCTGTAACTCAAACTGTTGGGGAACATGTTACACTCTTCTGCATAATTTTCTGTTTAAGAATAATAAATTACCAAATTCACTGAGAGATTTTCCTTCTTTTCGGTGTTCGATAAACTTTATAACTTATTTGTGGCACTGGAACAGAAATGGTTGCTGAGTAAACGTGTTGAGCACAAATGCAGCTGAATCTTGTTTTTAGTGCAGGGAGGAGAAGTGAACAGGTGCATTGGGTTTTATTCACACCACAAGGACAAGTTTGCAGTTCTTTTAATTCAAATGTTATTTTAGGTCATATAAAATGTTGTAACATGTTTATCTCACAAACTTCCCAATCTGCTCTATAATCAGAATAGCTCTTTACGCGTGTTTGTTTATGTTCTCGTGAACTTCTGCTCTGCCATTTTTGTGCACTTCAAGGGTCATTTTTACTCTCATAGTTTTCACCTACAGTAATTAGTCACATTCACAGACCATTAAACCTTTAACAGTTACCAAGGCAAACCTGAATTTAAATTACTTGTTAATATGCAGAACCCAAAAATTGCATTAAAAAGCAGGCTGGTGTTGTTGTAAGTGACTGGCACCACAGGTGTGCACGTTAAACATACTTCTTTTTGGGGTGCTCATTTTCAGCATTACTTGCTGTAATTTTGTCTGCACATCCACCTCAGAGTCTTAAAGAGTTAAGGTGCGTGCTGAAGTGTAGATAAGTAAATTCACTTTATGACACTGCTGTGACATGTGCATCTGTGATTTCACACGCTTAGTGTAAAATTTACAGTTGCTGTATTGAATGTCACAGGGGCAGTGTGGGGAAGCTCAGGGTAACAGGAACCCCCAGAGAACAAAGCGGGCGTTCTGGTCTTGTCCCTCCTTGCACATGCCTCCCCGGCAGCCCCATCGCCACCCCCCCCTCCCCTTCCTGCTGATCTTTACAGCTGTGGAGGTGTGATCTGAGCATGATGGTTGGCCTTACAGCCATTAAGAAAGCACCACAGTGCTCCTAATGGCCAGCAACCTTAATGAGCTAAACACCTGGAAGTGTATGAGCGTGTCTGTCTCAGAGATGTTTGGGTGAAAGAGGCTGATCCAGTCTCCGTCTCCCACATGGCTGCTGCATCTTGAATATGATCATGTGAGCAGCCTAGTTTGAGCCAGCTTTGGAGGGTCTAGTGGTCATCTTAAGAAGAGAGAGGCCCACACTCACTAAGAGTTCAAACGTGGATTAGGCACGCTCGTCCTGCGGTGTCATGTTCAATAAAAGCCCCCCACCCCCACACACCCTTTTCCAAAGGGAAGTGATCCCCTACAGAAACCCCCGGCATTGATTTAGGTCTATATAGATTATCATCCTAAATCTTGCTATTAGTCTTCAAGTGCTGCATCCAAGACGTATAAAAAAAGTATTTTACTAGGGACTGCTTTCTGAGTGACTCAGGTTACTGGATATCTGCTGCCATTAAATTAATGATTACTTTTTATGTGAGCCTTAAAACTGACTGACAATTTGCAAAGTTGATACAGGTTACACTTCCCCCCAATGTCCTCTTTAAATGTGTCTCTCTGCTTTTTTACAATATAATGTTACTTGATTTTGGGTCTATGACACTTTTTTCAGAGCAAAGTGACTCAAAAATGTTGATAAGAAAATGTATAATATAACTAATAAGAATAAGAAAAAAAAAATCTTACCTGAAAGTGATTATTTCTGTCATACTTTTGAGGATATTAAATAAAACTAAAGAGTTTCTTGGTTGAAGATGTAGTGAACTTAAGGAAACAATTTGTTCCTTTTTACCTGAAGTAAAAGACATACCAGAGTTTTTAATGTTTGGGCAAAAAAAATGTAATTTTATCAGTTATTTTAATCATTCTCATATGATGTGAGTTCACTTTGGAAGCATTTCCTTTTGTATTAGTGAGAATAAAAGGAGTAACAACTTTTTTGAGCTTGTAATTAGTTGAAGTTGTTGGATTTTGGCAAACTGGGGACCGTAGGGACATAGATTAGATTGTTTTAATGATTATTCTATAACCATTGTATGGGACGTATTTCCAGTATTTTCCCTATAATTGACAACTGTAGTCTATCTGATACATATACGTATCCAAGAGCTCTCCTCTACCTCTTCAGCAGGATGGGTACGTTCCTAAAAAAAACCTGCTGTAATGAACCCTCTTTGTATCTTCTGCCCTCTAGTGGAGGATCTGAGTACTATGGGGGAACGTATCTATTATTCACAATCAATTTCCTCATTGTTGTCTTTGTTATCTTCGAAATCATTATGTCATCATCTGTAGTTTTGATTTATTAATAAATATAACTGCTATTTTAAACTAAAAACATTTAGATCGCTTGTTTTCGATTATATTTTCTTGACAGCAAACACATTCATCCATCTTTTACCAATAGAAAACAGGTTGTTGTTATTTCACCAGCAAAATTTAAACCCGAAATAAAAATGTGGCATTACCAGTGTGCAGCATCAGTGCTGCTCCGTAAACTTTAATGACACAGCAGACTTGATCGTATATTTCTGCTCTAATATGAGATTTGAAACATGAACTCACAGTGTGGGTTCGTGGACCAGCAGGTTTGATTCACCACCAATGAGTAACAAACTGTCTTCAGACATATGGATGTACAAACTGACACATGTTGTTTCTCTGTTTACCAAAATAAATGAGTCTTTATTTTTCTTTAAAAAAAAACCCACAAATCTAATATTATTTTCTTTTTTGTGATCTTTGTGTCTTAAATTGATAAAAATAACAAGCTGTGCAATCGTAAATTGTTGATCCCACTTTTTTCTTTTTATCTTTCAAAAACACATCATTCTTTTCCAGCATGCCTCGTGTAAGCTTTGATTCAAACAGCCTCATACAAATGTGATAACAACAAGAGACGATAGGTCTTTCACCACTTCAACCGCTAAACCCTCCTCACAATCAAACCCAAATGTGGTAACAGACAACATTTATTTGGAAGCGCACATGGAACTCTAGGTTGCAGCCACATGATACTGACTATCAGCGTTGAGTTGCGGTTGAAGCAGATGTCTAAACACACAACAGCAGTGACAGAATGAGAACCCAGTGTTTACAACTGGCTGAAGAAAGAAAACATTGTGCTGTAACTGAGTGGGAACACTGATCCGGCTCTGCTAGTTTGAGTTTTGATGATTAACAGAAGAATCTAGTTGCTGATTTTTTGGTGCATGATTCTTTTAGTCCTTTTTTTTTTTTTGGTGCAATTTTTTTCTTGTTGTTGTTGTTTTTCTTTTTTTTTCAAGCTAAAAATAAATAACAACAACAACAAATAAATGGAATAATGCATCTTGACCTCCAAAATGTCCATCATGTTGTGGACTTTATGCCTGACTTGTTTCAGCTGGAGATATTTTAAAAACTGTTTTTATTCTTTTCCAGGAACTGACAGCTGATCCAGAAAGCTGCGTTTAAACTAGCCAAACTTTTTTCTCTCTTTTCTCAGAGGTCAACTAGATTTAAAGCATGATCATTTTACCTGCTTGGCCTTGGCTTGGCTATACAAAAGAAAAAGTGTTTGAAGAACTTCTTTTGTGAAAATCAAAAAAAAAAAAAAACAACTTTGCCGTCTCCTTCTGCTAAGTCATTTATTTTGTTGTGTAATCCTGATGCCTGATCACCAGCTTTGCCACCTGACCCACAAAATTAGGATAAGAATAGATGGAAATAAGTATTTTGGCTGTGTACACATCATCTATCAGCTCTTTTCTTTCCAGCCTGTGTCTATGCTCATGTCCTCTGGTGTTTTGGGTTTGTCAGGTTTAATGTTTCCAATGCCCTTAAACTACATTATAACACTACACTTTTATATTTTAGGAATCAAAATAAGTCACAAATTCAAGTTATTTAGGCTGGAGGTGAGACTCTGGTTCAGTTCAGTTTCTCTCATTTTTTAATGTTGTTTGGGATATTATTATTATTGTTAAAGTAACTAACAGATGGATAGTAGATAAAGATAGTAGTTATATAAAAATAGAGGCCACGATGTTGCATCCGTATGCGGTGTGTCTAGAACATCGTTGTTGGAGGTCAGGAAGAGGCATATATTTCAAAAAGATTGGCACATGTAAATGACACATGACCTCCAAAAAATTCTAGTTTGAGCAAAATGATAAACTATTTATCATAATTTAAGCAGCTAATAAAATCAAAATGGTACACTTTAATTAATAATGACCTTTGATTATTGATTTGAATTTGATTGTCTCAGTTTGGGAGTGGCACCTGGGGTGGGTGGCCCGTGCCCCCCTGGGTCACCTGTCTGGACACATCCCTGTTATTTTGCTAAACAAAAACAAATTTGCATGTAATGTATCAAGATTTAAAGGAAAATTTATTTTGAAATGTAAAATAATAAAACATTCAAATATGCAACATTTTATGTAAAGAAATACACAAGAATCAAAAAAGGCAACAAGAAACAATCTTAAACAGATTTGCTCATCTGCCAGTGCATGTGGAAGCCTGAAAGAAGTAATCTGCAAGGCTCCTGCACATGCACAAGAAGAAGGAACAATGTGTTTGGATTCCAGAAGGTGAATACATCCTTTCAAAAATTTACATTTAACACCTAAAAATCAGTTTTTCTTGCTGTTGAAAATGTTGTGGTTTGATTTAAATTATTGAATTGGCTCAACTTTAAAATGAATCCTGGAGAATAAATAATTTTTGTCACATATTTGCACAATAATTATAAGCCTTGAGCACACTGAATTTAGTTATTTTTTCACTATATTTAGGCAATAGTCAGAATTCGAAATACTTTTTGTTCCTAGTAATTTTGTTCATAACTTTTGGTACATCTTGTGTTTATAAACACTTTTGGTAAAAATTGCACTTTTTAATTAATTCCTTTTATTCTATCGTTTTAGGTAATCAGAATATTGGTGCATGAATATTATATTCATTCCACCCACGTCACCTGTAAAAGATTTTTTTCCCCTCATATTTTCCACTCTGTTTCTTTTCTGATCGTGTTTAATATAACAGGAGCAGGAATAATCAAAACAGCAGTCACAGCCTTAAATCTGGTGTCGTGGCTGTTCCTGGACAGGAAATTGATGTGGAGAGAAACGACTCTGTGGCAGAAACCTTGACTGTTAACTGAGCCGTGTATCGTCGAGATAGGTGCAGTCAGTCAAAAATTGGGCTCTACCCAGGCAGCTGCAGGTTTGACCTGTTCACACTTCATTGTCTCCATCCACCTTCACTAGCTGATAATCACAGAGCAGGTCTTTCCTTTTTACACTTCTTTTCCCTTTTTTTTTTTCCTCACTACAGCTTTTGTCAGGAAGGAGCTTTCACAACTCAACTTGTGTGGCCACCAAAAACCCAGAGCTGAGTCCAAAGTTTTGCAGGAACTCTGCGCAGCCAAACCTTGGATTTCCACGGGATCGAAGAAAAGAGGAAGAGAGTCTGTGTGTGTTTTACATGTAAGCAAGAGTGAGAGCAGTGTGGAAGTACACCACAGCAGAGAAAAAAACAGATTTATTATCACCCAAAAAATCAACTGCAGATGTCAGCTCACAGATTCTCCCTCTGCTGCCAATTATAGACACTCACGCAAAGACCTACTCAGCCCCAGAGTCTGTTTCCTCAGTCAAACACACACACGTATACACTGATTGTTCATGTATCTACACACTATCAAAGCAAAGACGCACCTGGATTATGTCTCTCAGAAAGAGGCAATAACAGATAATGAAGATGCCCATAAAGAGCATTAGTGTGACGTCAACAATAAGGAAAGATTTCTGCCCTCAAGCTGTTTTCCTCCTGCATGAAGTTTCACTCTATCAACTGTAATGTGCTATTTTAGGTTGTTACTGTAATCAATAAACCATCTGCTGGATTTGATAAAATCTGTTTGTCAAATTTTGGATTTCATTATTTTTTTAAGCACTTGATAATGATTTGGACAAATTACATGCAGGTAACCAATGAAATGTCACTTCATGCAATTCTGTAATGATGTCACAGCGTTACAGAACAAGAAATACATAGATCATGGAACTTATTTAACATCCATCTGGCCTTCTGGCCTTTGGTCCTTGTGGATTAAATTAAAACAACAATAAAGCAGGGCTTCAAAAAAAAAAATTCTATATGAAATGTTTGTGTTTATAAGAGGACTCAGAAGCAGTTTTGGACAAATAAAATTCATTTGAACTTGAAGTTTGGCAGATAAAACAAACAGGAAATACAGACTGAAGAATAGGTGATAAAAACACAGAGTGCAGAAAAATAAACAAGCATAATAGTCTGACAGATCTAACAATAAGGAAATAAACACTAGTACTGGGTCAGGTGACTACTGTAGGAGTGCCAGGTAAGCTGATGAGCTGATGGGAAACTGAGGAGCTGAAAGGATCAATGCACAGGAAACTGGGATGGTAATTTAATTCAGAATATAATTTAACTATAGACCAATTTAAATTATTAATAATTTAAACACAAAACAGTTGACAGAAAATAAACATAGCTGAACAAACACTAAACGCAATTAATTCAAAAGAGACTAAACTGGAATGCTAAGTTCAGTTTTCAAAACTGTATTCAGAAACCCTAAAACCATTTTTCTATTACTAATTACTGTATTATGGGGACATTCCAAAAGATGAAGAAATGCCCATGCGGGGCAGTTTAAGCACTTTAAATTAAATTAAGCATTTAAAATTAAGCTCTAAGTCTCAAGGTTAAGACATTTAGGTTTAAAGGAGCAAGTTTAAAAAAACAAAATCAATGTTATAATAAAATCAGAAGATGCAGTCAGTTTGTGCTAACACTGGATAAAACATTTAGCTTTGTTTTTTAAAATATTGTGGGTAGCATTTTATTTTGAAAGATCTGTTGCAGCTGATTAACCTTTTGTTTCTCTTACAAAGAATGACCTTTTTACAGAGTCTCCCATCCTCTGAATATGCTTTTAAATCCACTCTGGTCTGAGATCCACTGAGTTTTCAAAATTAAAAGAACCATAAAAAACGAAACATTTCATATCTCTAACTATGTCTTGATCCACATGTAGAGCAATTTTCTTTTGGTCTCTTAATGGTAATCCAACTCATTACTTGAAATATATAAATGATTAATGGGCAGCTCACCTTAACTAAACATGGCTGCCCTGTGATAAATGTAACGGCCTGTAAAATGATAAATGTGACCCACTGATAAAACTGTATTAAGTCCGTCAAACTAATCAAAGGTTAATATGTTGGTTTATGCTAGGGTAATGATCTGTGGCCTAAATAACAACAAAGCACAGCCTAATTACAATGTTTATGACAGGTCTTAAACATGCTTCCATATAACAAAACTAGTCTAATGTAAACACTCCAGTGTCCAGCATAATGAATGAAACAGCAAGTTGTAGAAACATTTATAGGATTAAGAAGATAGAGTGGGTGAATGAATAACCGTGTGTGATGGAGGTCAGGTCTTGTACTGCTCCTTTCTGCTGAGTCATTCTATAATAGTACTAAACATTTTATTGTCTCATTTTCTTTCCTCATTTGTATTAAATACATTCCAACACTTTTTATGTCAGCCCTCTGGAACATGGGGTTCATGCTGTAAATGCTACTGCTCTGCTTTGAGCTCCTGGCAAATCTAAAACTGGCTGTTGATCTTTGTTTATTGTTGCTTGCTTGTTTAGGAGCATTTTTATTACAGGATTGGAAAATGTTTCAGTAATAAAATGCATGAAATGTTTTTACCAAGTGGTATGTCATATTTGATATGAATATTTCTAAGTTTCTCAGATCTCGGCATCTTTAACAGGATTTGGACTTTCCTCCGAATTTTCAGTTTTCTGTCCTCTGTTGGAGAATCTAGCCTATGTATATTATACGCGACATGTACAAATTTAGTTATCACTTTTATTAGTTTAATATTGGATATTAATATGTTATAGAAGACATTTTACTATTAATTATTTAAAGCAATAAAATGTTAAAATTAAAACGATCTGACTATTATTTCTTCGAACAGACTTGAAGAGGGTTAAACAGTTTCAAAATGTGCAGATTATCAGGGAAACACTGATGTCGTCATTAGACCTGGATCTGCTGACAGTTTGTGTTCAGTCTGAACTGAGTGACTTCACTGCAGAGCTTTTCAACTCCAGCTTCACTAACGGGTTGAACCACAATCAATGTGCTGTTCTCGAGCTGGGGAAGTTGTAAACCTCAGTATTTATTTTGCATGCCCCCGTTTGCACCATTAAAACAGCTAATAGGTAATAATTCCTTTCCCCAATTGATAACAAGCACATTTAGCACCTTTAAGCTGTGTGTGGGTTGTGATTTGTTTGAGTGCAAACTAAGAGTGTGTGAGTTAATTGTACTATTAAGGTTCATTTCAAAGGCTTTTTCATGTCTTTTTTTTTTTTTTTTTTTTTTTTTTGGTCAGCAGTTTGCCAAGGATTTTTAAATGATCCAAATAAAATGCTTATCATGCAGTGATCAAGTTCAAAATGTTAACTCACCATCTAACACTCTGACATTTTCAGCATATCGATGGTTTCTAAGACACAAGCCTACCTTCTAGCTTCATTCAATCTTACACCCTGACACCTACTGAAATCTCATCCAGTATCACTGGCTAATAGCTCAAGAGTGACTTACCCCCTCAGCTGTTTTATGACTGGTATTTTTTTATGAGACCACAGTGGGCTTTTCAGCCCTAAGAGGTCAGGCTTGGCTGCAGTGGTCAGAATGAACAGCTCATTTCCCAGCCGTGGCATGATATAAAGAATTCAGTCCTTCTATTCTTTATTAGAGACGGAGCAGATCTTAGAGATTGTGTCAAACCACTGTCCTTAACTCCAGCTTAATGTTTCAAACACCTCATGGGTCATTATGACCTGAATCACTGAGAGAAACCTCCATGAAACAAAGTCGTTTCCTTGAAGGATTTGATTCAGTGTAACTGGAAAAGGTAGCTTGTATCCAGCCACCCTCAGAAGTTGGGGTTGATTTAATTTTATATTGAGCGAAACAATGAGTTAGGATGGGCTACTGCTGAGGCAGCCGTCCCATCTGGAGGTGACCGAATGGGATTTGCAGCAGCGGGTCTGGATATCCTTGCTGTCGTCTTTTATATGCTCATGGAATGAGAGGGACAAAAGAGGGGCTGTGTGTTTCTGAGAAGGAAATTCTGGCTTTTGCTTTGTGCATTTTATGAGAACTCAGTACTAAGCTCATTGGACAACCCACTTACTGCACAGGTCTTCATGGCTATAGAATATATCTGGTTTCTATCATGACGAAAGCTACTTGCGCGAACATGTACATGTGTAAAAGAACAATTCTGCACACGTGCCAACACACATGCCTGGTTCTATAATATGAGTATCAGTCCAAAAATCAAGCTCGTTTTCTCTCTCACATACGCACATTGCAGTCGGCGTCTGGGAGCAATCAAATATCTTCTCAACACAGCCCGACTGATTCCTGTTTTCCTCTGAGTCTGCACCCATGTAGCAGTGGTTCCTTCCCATTGCTCCAATAAAATCCCACTAATGATCCCCTCTAGCCACTCGCCCACACCCTGGTTCTGGAACCCAGCCCATGGATGCACATACCGAGGGGCACTTTATGAGTCAAACGGCCATGCTCACCCGTGATGTCATCTGCAGCTCTCACTTAATCCTGCCAATCCCTCCAGAGCTGCCAGCCAGCCACACGAGTAACACAGTTCTCTTCTCTCTAGCACCCTTTTTTTTTCTTTTTGTTTGGTTGTTTATCTTCCAGGGTGTAAAGCGGACTTCATTTGCACCACACACACACTTACACACACACCGAATCTGTGGTTGGATATTTTCGTAAAGGGCTTTTCCCAAAATATACTGCTTGTCCAATTACTGACACATTAACTGCTTCTCATCTGACACACCAAGCATCAAGCAGACACTGACTCACTGTTTTCAGAATGACTCCACTGAAGCTGAAATAAAGGATTTTAAGTTTCTCCCTGCCCTCTACACAGCTACCTTCATCCAAATAGGAAACACTCTGACATGTTCTCACACTCTGTAAATCTCCCACCTCATACGTTTTCTTGGAAAAGTAAATATATGAATGTATATGTCCTTTAGACCTTTTTTTCTTTAAAGTTTTGTTTTACTTTTGTTTTAAAGTATCATACATTTTTATTCTAATGAATATGTGATTAATCTCAAGAAACGAATGGAAAGATGGATGTTCTTGTGTAGTGTCGGCCATGAACAAGTTTAGATGGATGATTTAGCTTTTATTTTGGAGGGCTGTTAAATATTGCAAACACAGAAAAAAATATAAGTTCACAAACATGAATATAGAAAGACGCTTATGGAACTTGTGCAGAATTTAACATAAATTAGAAAGTTTTAGAGAAATAATCATTTATCAGGCAGGCAGCCTCTTACAACACCTCCTCAATGAGCTGTCAATTGTCCTAATAAAATAAATGGCACACTCTCTTCTCAGCCACTCAAAGCATGAACTCCTCAATCTGCTCTTTGTTGAGTTAGATCTTCCATCAATGATGTGAAGAAACACTTAACACTCGCGAGCTAACTCAAAGAAAGGAGGTGGAAATGTTAAAAGACCAGCGTAGAAAAGCTTTTAGAACATTTGCTGATTTTTTTTCTTTTTATTGCTAATGTGAGGAGGATATTTTTTTCAAACTCTCACTTCAATCTAAATGTCCTAATCCATTCAGCCATGAACACATTTACAGGTCTTTCTCTCTCATCTGAAAACAACTTGTCATCCTTTCCATGACAGAACATTTTATACACATCGAATAAAAGACTTATTAGTTAGATATTAGTTTTCAAAACAGGAAAATTTCTGATGTCGTAACAGAAACAGAGAAATCAGTTGCGTTGCAAATACTTTCGTCTCATCAGAGAGTTTTATATTCGTGTTAATTGATTTTTAGGGAATCCGAAGACTGTCGTGTAAGTTAATTGTGTTAGTATAACTTTTATTGGAAAATTTTGTGAGTTGAACAGTGCTCATGTCTGAAATCTGAACTGGAAATTTTTTTAACAGCATCTGGTCAGAGATGATGTTCAGACCAGAGAAGACAGATGACCAGCTTCTTCTTTTTCTAAAAAGGAAACAGGTCATAAATCAAACGGGATGCTAAAAAAACACTGCGGGTGAATGAATTGAGAGAGAGTATACAGAGCTTGCAAGGCCATTAAAAGAATGACTGCCACCAAAACGAAAAAAAAAAATAAAAGCACAGAAAATTCCCCAAGGCAGCACACAATGCCATAGCTCGGGTTAAGTGCTAGGATTTCAGTCGATGGGGGATTTGGGGGTCCTTGCGTTTTTAAGCCTCCATCCCCAAACCTTGACTTCATCCCACCTCTCTCTCTAAAATGTGCTCTTTCTTCCTGCACACCGCCCCCCCGCCCAAAAAAAAAAAAATCCCAGTCATCTGCCATAATCAGAATGATGATATACGGGCTCCATTAAAAGAGAGGGGCTGCTGACATGCAGGACAAAAGCCCCTCACAGCGTGTCCAGGAAGCCTGCCCATCCAGGTGCACTCTCCCTTAGAGCCAGAGGCCTTCTGCTCTCCCTCCTTCTCTTTCACCCTTTTCTCCCCCTCTTTTTCACCCCTTTCCCCAACCCCCTGAACACAGTGTGAGCCCATTGAAACGGAAGGTAGGAAAGGAGAGGAGCAAATGAGGATCGGAGGGGTTGTGGGGATGTAAGGACGGATTTGCAGAGAGTTGAGACTGTCCGGAGTATCTGTGGGAAGGGAGGGGTGATGAGAGCTCAGGTGTGCTGAAAAGACAGAACATTTGAGCAGTCATCAATGTGGGGGGGAAGAAGGGAATGCTGGTCAGTGAGCTTGAAACAGCGATGATAATAAAAGTCTCCCCTTTCACTATGTGCACCTCTCGTCTCCCTCCTTTTTTTAGCTTTTCCTTTTTTTGTTTTGCTCACTCTCTCTACCTGGCTGACCTACCGCTGTGCATCACAGAGCACAGAGGAAGGCTAAAGTGAAGGGGTGGAGAGGACGAGTAGGGAGGAACAGCGATATGATGGGTGGCGACAGGGAGGAGGAGTGAGTCAGTGGTCACACATCATCACTGACAGACATTGACTCATCTGTCAGCAGGTAATTTAGACTGGAAGGAGTGGGAGGTCTGCACCAACACACACATCTGAAAAAAAAAAAATACAGCCTCTGTTAGGTCTACGTTTTAATGTATTCTCTCTAATCCAATTTGTAGCAAAATGTAACTTTATTGTAATCTGTTTTATGAAATGTATTTGCAGTTTATGAAGTGAAATTAAAAATATATATATAAAACATTGCTGTGCAGCCATCATGTCAAAATTATAGAATGAGCATATTTTTTTAACAGCATGGTAAAGAGCATTGAGGTGTTGTCTTGTCAATATGTAAATATCAACTCTGGAGCGGTCTAGAAAATAGATGAATTCATTCCATTTATCTTTTTCTTTGTACAGGCTAGTCCAACCTATCTAAACAGTGTCACATAGAACAAACAAACAAAAACAAAACAGCCATCCTAACAGAAGGAAGCATCACTGTGTCACTCTATTCAAATTGACCCCATTTGTGAATGAGTGTGCAAGGGGTTGTTTGTTTGTATATGGCCATGTGATGGACTGACCTGTCCAGGGTGTATGTTGTCTTTTGTCCAATAACCACTGGAGATAGGCAACAGCCCCACCAGTGGCAATGGACAGGAACTAGTTGGTATGGAAAATGGATATATTTTTTTTTCAAGATGGCTGCCAGTCATGTTCTTCTGTTTGTGTGCTTGCTTTTTGTGTTTTTTACAGATAATCCAGCCATGAGAAGTATCTCTTGAATGAAAAGAAATTCAGTATCTTAGTTTGTACCATGAGGAGATTCCAGGAGATGGAGAGAGTTTCTTCTGTTGGAGCTGCAGCCATGGATTTCAACATACACTGGGATATAAAGACCCAACTGAAAAAAATACTTCAACTTTATCCAGCTAAGTTCTTCATTTTTGGCTTATAATCAAGAGTTACACAGAAAATGTACCATTTAACAATCATATGGGTAAGTTTGAACTGAAGCTGAGTTTTGCTGGTGTGTTACCTGTTGCTAGCTTGCTAGCATGGGGTTATATTAGTGCTCCTAGATCATACTACAACTCTCAAAAACATAATACAAGCTAAGTTGTGTACTTTTGACTTCTATCCAACAGATGCATGTGGAACCAAATCATTTACTGTTTTAATGACCTGACTTGTGTTGAGCCTGTCACCTGGGTTGTAGTGATTCAGTGTGGGTCTGAAGGCCTACAGTATGTTAACTTGCAGGTCTTTGACCGGTTTGACTCCATACTTGTGTTTTGAAGTGCTGAAGTAAATGTTTGGCAGCTTCTTGTGACTTGGTGACTGTCTTTTTTGTTTTCTAATTCTGCTAACAACGTGTCTGCTGATGTGTCATTAATGCTTCCTTGCTCCATTCATATTCTATGAAGAGAATGAACGTGTGTCATCTTCTTAAGCTCTAGCTTGTGACAGTGTTTCAATGGTTCTGAATTAATTGTCCTGTAGTTGTTTTGAATTGGATATTTTCTGCATCTGCTTAATTGCAATATTTTGCATTTTCTTATACAATATCTGACAAATTTAAACACTCAGAATCAAAGTAAGTCAACATTACTAAATCTCATTCTTACAAATCAAAACCATAAATATCCATCCACTCCAGAGTTTTTTAATGATCTCAGTGTTCACTGAAGAGCAAGCATGACCAATACAGTGATGCTGACAGAGTTGATTGGATACATGCTGTTGAGTGTTTACTACTCCTTTGTTTCAGCATGAGATAAACCTGTTCCTATGAAGACATTTTCTGTTTCTTGGAAAGACAAGCCATGGTTCACAGCAGTTATTGGGTCTGAAATGTTCCATATTGGCTGTAAAGCCCAGCAGTCCTTACTGCATCTTGAAGGTTTGTGGTTGTGTTTTTTGTTCTGCAAACTTTAAAAGCAACCACCAGATACCCAAGATCTTCTAAGGTCCACTAGACAAATGCCCCTTAGCACCAACCATTCCCTTAATAGACACCCATAACCTGCCCTCAGCTCAGTGTGTGGCCCTGTACCTCAGTAAAAAGGTAAAGAGAGATGATAGCTCTGTCTGAGATACTCCTTATTTCTTACAGGCTTGTGGTTTCTAAGATCCTAAAGTGCAGTTTTGGTCAACCTTCTTTGATGATTCTGTCTTCTGTAGCTCTAGCGCTCATCAGTCTGACACTGACCCAAATTTTGGAATTAAATTTTTGCACTGACAAGAGATTTTGGGAGATTTTTTTTTTCTTTAAGGTCAATATTTTATTACTTTTCAGATAAATAATTTTCCAAGACATTCCTTGTCCAGTTTAGGGAATTTTTGTGTGTTGAGGCCTCAAATCTTTCTGCCTCCTAGAGGGAGTTGAGAACTGGCTGGAGAGATGCAGTCAACAAGGTTGGAATTTTAATCACCATCTTTCTGCTGCCTTTTTCTCTCCCACCGTTTTGACACTCGAATAACGATCAAACAAGCTTCACCATTTGGCTCCTACTGGCTTTGCTCTGAAAAAGGTGACACAAAGAATAATGTCCACCTCAACCCCCTGCCCACTGTCTCTGAAAAAAAAAAAACATATTAATCAAAGAAAAAAAGCTAAATGGCTTAAAATATCAGACAAATCAAATTTTTTTCTAAAGATTTAGCTCCCTAAAATTGTGTTTTATCTCATTTATAAGACTTAAATAAACCTAATTCAAAGCATATCTTGATTTTTTTTCTATATACTTTTTTCATAAAATATTAACACAGTCACACTCCACAAGAAATCTTGGTGACAGACTGTTGAATCCCTTACAGCAGACGTTAGCTGAGACCAATAAGCAGAGTGCATTCGTCATGACCAATCAGAGTAGCCGGTGGAGTTTGTTATTGGAGCTCTGATTTTGGATCAGGGGTGCTTAAACACTCAGCGGTAGGTAAGGTTGACAAAGTCCTGGGTTGTGTGTGTCTACTTGGAAGTGTGTGGCACACTCCATTCCTATCAGACCATACTCTCCTCTTGAAGCAGAACAGATCCTCTGGATAAGCTCACCCAGGGGCAGAGAACCTTTCACCCCCGCCCAACCACCACCACCACTGATACATGTACACAATTACATTTATGCCTATATGCACCTCCTCTTTCCTAACCACTGTTTTCATTTCCCATGATCTAATAATTGAAACAATAAAACAAAGGCAGGAATAATTTTTCTCTCTCTTTTTTTGTTATTTCACTTTTGGAGTTTGTAGACTATAAATGAAGGTGTTGAGTTTCACAGTGCAGGCAGGCAGCG
This sequence comes from Pachypanchax playfairii, assembly GCA_006937955.1. NCBI lineage: Eukaryota > Metazoa > Chordata > Actinopteri > Cyprinodontiformes > Aplocheilidae > Pachypanchax > Pachypanchax playfairii. The sequence goes on from SSNP01000007.1 coordinate 8,342,017, forward strand.
AGTCAGAGGACTGAAGGACTGGGAACAGACAGCAAGCGATTGTGATTGCGAGGAAACAGAACAGTCTGCCTGGTTACAAGCGCCACAATGTTTTGGTCTGTAAATGATGACTGATGTTGCTGCATTGCCAGTCGTTTCTCAGAACGTGAGAGAGGACATGGTCAAGTACAAACACTGCATTCCAACACGGGTTTGTTCGACAAACTGTAAATGATTTTTTTTTTTTTTAAATGGCTTTGATCTGCTTGTAGATACTGTAGTTTCAACTTGACCCTCCAGTTTGAAAGAAGAGAAAAAACATGTCTGCACAATTAGAGACTGAGCAATATTTATTCCAGCGATGAATGATGACCTTCAGGTAAATCATTCTCTAAAGGACTAATTCAGCTATAAAAACAAACATTCTCCCTTCTACTCCACCTCTGGAAAATGGAAGTCTGAAAACTTTCAATCTTGGTTTTAAAAAACAAATCCTGTCTTTTTATTTTCAATTTAGCAAACAAACATTATTTGCAATATGCATAATGATGAAAAACAATTACTGGACTTTGCTTCTGATTGTGGAAGTGTGGCAAAGTTGGTCTTCACTGGAAGCAGAAACACACATTCATTAATCCTGCAGCATTTAAAAGACGTTTTATTTTGTTAGCAGTAGACACGTCCTCCATGTTGATGGTTAAATACTGAATGTAGCTGATGGATCAGTACCAGATAAAGCAGCTACTGAAATATCCATTCAGCGATGAAGAACCAAAAGAACATGCTCAGTTAACAAACATTATTGCAAATAAATAAATAAATAAAGCTTTTACAGATTAGTTGATTTAATTGTTAAGTTTTTGTGTGGAGTACAGAAGCACACTCGCATAAAGCGGAGCAGTAAACTAAGAGGCACCACCTGACCGCCGGGCCTATCGGTGTCTGTAACTCCAATCCTCCACACATCAGTTCTTGGCAGTTGACAAGCTGTAAGTGTCCCATGGCAGCCTTTTCCCTGCTCACAACTTCAAAAGGTTATTCTGCATAGGTCACAACAAAATATTATATTCAGGGTGTGTAACATGACAGCGTAGAAAAAAAAAAAAAAGAAATCACCAAAAGAAAAGTGGCAAGTTGTCCAGTTTTACCACATGGCAAATGTCAGTGTGTGACATATATGGGCTTATGAAAATGACAAGTGAAGACAGGGCGGATCACAAATCCAGTCGTCTGTCAGACTTTATTAGCTCAACCAGAAAGCGATTAACCACTTTACTATGTGACACATTTGGTCAACAGATGAGCTCCACTGTAAAACGAACCCTTATGTTAATAGAAACCTCTCCACCAAATAAAATCCTTTCAGTGACCAGCGATACTGTTAGCGAGCGGGCTAACGGGGCTACATCAGCATCATCACAAACAACCACTAAACACCTCATCTGGATACATATTTTCTTAAAAATGTGTTGAAGTTACACACGCAGGAACACTTTGCTGTTATGTTTTGGATTTCTAACTGCATGCGCGAGATCAATGACATGTCTTCAGTGCTTGAGCTAGCTGTCCTGCAGGAGTGATAGCCTAATAAAATCCAGTATTTATTCCTCTCCTGTATCACTGTGTGGAGAAACAAGTAACAAACACAAAGGTTAAATGATAATGCTGCAGCTTTTTGGCAGAAAAAGTAACAAAAGAAACTGGTTCATTAAGACAGGTTTATTTTCTTATGTAATTTTACTTTGACGCACGGGTTTTGTCTCTTAATGTCAAACATTGTGGAAAGACTAAGATTAAAGTTTGAATGTGAGTGTCTGACACAGGAGGGCAGTCTTTCAACGCTTCTCTACAAACCAACTTACTCTGAAAGCTCAGTGGATGCAGCTTAATGACTTTCAGAAATAATATGAGTGTAAGTAATATTTGTACTAACTTTAGTTTGAACCTGTGACTCTTCCAGGAATCTGACATCTGGTTGACTATATGGCTCCTTTTTGTCTCATCCTCTGTCTTTACCCAGCAACTCTTTACTCTCCCACTTCACCTCATTTTCACCCTCTGAGACACTTTTTCAGCTAAGAATGCTTACAGCTCGTATTTGGAGATGTCATAATTGAAAAATGTCCAGAGTCTATATTTGTTCAGGTTGCGCACTGAACTATCTGCAGTTTCAGCACTTGCTGTGCCCCTTCGACAAACAACATGCAGTCTGAAATTCCTCTGCACTGGTTTCTCCTCCTCCGTCTTTCCTCCTCTGCTCTTTTCTGAAAAACGCCAACTAATTATTCCACTGAACATGTCTTAAAGAGATTCTTCATTAACTCTTCCCTGTAAGCCCCCGTTGAGCCACCCCGGGGTGAGGGGCTGCTGCATGGAGCCGATTTTAAGGGGAAGTGAGGTGGTCCTGCAGAGGAAGTGGTGACAAACCCGGGGAAGTGCTGTTGTTTTTGATGTGTTACTGAAATCCCACCAGCCCCCACATCTACCTACAATCTCCGTCGCTTCCCCCCACTGTATAGAGATCCTATTAATCATCCTGTCAGTCCAGCAGCACATGCGCTTGCTTTCTCTCAGCAGACACACATATAAACATAAACAAGTAATGTAGCTGGTCACTGCCCGGCTGCATTGTAAAGAGGGAATGAGGGAATAATCTCGATGGAAATGGAAAGAGTGTCATGAGAACTGCCAGATTTGCTTGCTGCTTGCTGTGTTTGTGCTGCAGTTGTTGAAACCTTTATTGGTCTTTGTTGGGTTGTTTAGCGTTTGGTGTTTTATGGTTTGTTTCCCTTGTGATGTCAGCCTTATAGTGAAAGTCTGCCGTTTGGGTTATCTTCATTTTTTTTTGTTTTTTCACGCTGTTAAGCCATCCACTCCTGTGAGGAAAAGAACTTGAAAACGTTTTCCTCTGTGTTCCACTGCACTGAAACGTGCATGTGTGTGAATTTTAATGGAGTGACTTCAAGCCATATAAGGTGGACGTGCTCACGGTGCAGGCCTGCATAACTTAGTAGCAGGAACAAGTTGCTGAAAAAGCAACTAGCACAAAATTGTCAAAGGCTTCTGCTTCAGTTTTCTCACGTGTGAAAATGATTTTACTGCAAAAAGGAAAGTTATTGATTCTAAATTCTTTGCAGAGTTTATAAGTCTGTGTTTGTTGTATGTTGGACTTAAAACTGGTTGGAAAAGTCACTTTGATTTCTATTGACTCTTGTATGAGGAAGCCTGTGGTCACATGACCTTCCCACAAAAAACATGTACAATGAATCCTGATTGTTGTGGTTGTGCGAGTGCTGGGATATTAATGTATTTGAAAATATAGCCATATATTCTCCATCTTTGTTTATTTAATTTCTAAATGAAAATTATTCGTAAACACATCTATTAATAACTGAAGTTATCAGCAATAATTCTTTAGTATTTCAGATTATAAATACACTCATCTCTTTTTACGTAATTACTGTACTAATTATTGTTTTTGATTAAGTACCACTGGCCTGTCACAGTTTAAAAATGCACATTTTCTTAGCTCTTGCTGTGTTTCTAAAGCTGGTATGATGAGAAGTTTAAACCCTCATCAGAACTTTCCAGGAGGTGAGAACACCAACCTGAGGTTAGGTCTTCCGAGTGGTCTGTTCAAAGATTAGAAGCAGAAATCACTGGTGTGCTGCAAAGCGCTGCTGAGGGCTGGCACCCCCCCCCTCCCTCCCCACCCCCCTCTGGAGTCTCAGCCCTCTACCATGCCAGGCTGGTGTGAAATGGACACTTGTGGGCTCGGCCTGTTCTGTCTGTCCACAGTTGTTAATGATAACATGCACTGGCCCTCAGCACTTGATGCTGCCCGTGAGCCTCTTATGACCTGCCAAGTAGTGTGTGTTTGCTCTTAGTGCTAATACATCCGCAGCATGTTTGGTACACACTGGATTCATTCTGCACAACGTTTCTCTGACTGTTCCTACTAAACCCTTCTCTTTTTTTAAATTGCATAGCTTTTCTAATCTATTCTATTTATTTATTTATGAAAACAAAACAGGAGATGAGTAAAAATTTCATTTTGGCTTGTTTAAATCTAATTTAGTGTTTCATTTAAACACAATATTTAACATGGATAAATCATTTTATTTTAGTGTAATTTATGTTTTTCCATTTTCTTACAATTAGATTTGGTTCAAACTGTTGTTAAATAAATTTAGTAACATTTTATTATCAGTTTATTTATCACAGATTGGGGCTCATTTCTATTTTTTTTTCTATGAACATGGATATTAATCTTATTTTTATTATAACAGGTCCTTTTATCTACGTGGATAATGTTGTTGTGTATGTTTTTAAAATTATTTTACCTTCTTATGTTTTTTTTACAGACACTTTGGTTGGTGACAGTATAGTGTCAATATTTCCAAACCTGCTCTGCTGTACGCTCTTTGGTTGAGTAAAATATGACAAGCTACTCGCCCCCCCCCCACCCCCTCCCCCAACCCCCCCACAGCCCCCACCCCCAACTCCTGCACTCCAAACTAAAGATTAACATTGTGATTCACGCTGTCCCAGCAGACAGCGTGATTGATTACATCATATTAAGGTCATTTCTACATCGGGGTAATTTTCACTCGAGCCTCGCGGCGATATTTTAATGTGCATTTGTTTGGCGGGGTTGTCGGCTGCTCCTCGCGCCTCTGATCTGCGGGGAAATGAATGGCGACATTAACGAGCTATTAATTAAAAACAACAACATTAATGATGATGGGTCAAAAAAGAAAAAAAAGGCCTTTGTAATCAGACTTTACTGATTAAATCGTTGTTTACATTTTGCTAATTTATCCTGCAGTTGGATTCTGGTGGACTTGGACGAATCGTTATAAATAATTGTCTCTTATTTCTGCTAAAAATGACGTGATGTTAATATTCATATTGACTTTTATTGTGTGAAACCGTGTAACTTTCACTGGTAACATGGAATATTTCAAAACATTGGTAGTAGGAGGTGTACCACGTGATCTAATAATAAATTCGTTCGATTAATTCTTCGTAAAAAATCTGAATAAAAAAAATAGATTATATAGATCGTTTTAATTTTAGACCAAAATGAAAACAAATATAATTATTTTATGTACATTTCTTCTTGTTCTTTTGTTTGAGAGAAATTGTCAGATTTGTTTGAAACCTAATAACTCGCTGAAAACATTTTAGGGCATTACTGAGTTGTTAGCAATTAGATAAACACATTTTTTCGCGTTTTTTTTAATAATAAAGCCTGTTTAATTTACAAAATTATATTCCCCATATTGGAATGGATAAACCCCACGTTTCTTTAAAAATAAATTAAATAAATTTGAAATAATTTCGGTTTCCCATCCCTTCATTTTTTCATCAATGTTCTTATGATTTAAACGTCCTCCTCTAAATTAATCTGGTTTAATTAAACGTTAATCCGCGTTAGACACATTTGGGACGCACTGTGTTTTCCTCGTGCTCTTCAGGTGTAACGTGTTTTGTTAGGAACTTTCCTTCAGTGCAGGCATCCTGCGGAGCGCCTGTGCACGCGCTGCCCTCTAACCTCTCCACTTCCCTGCTCTGGGTAGCTAGAACAGCGCGCGTCTGCTTCTGACAGCATGTTAACAACACTTGCAAAAAGGCCCCAAAGAAATGTCTTGGATTAGCGGTCAGATTTCCCATTTCCCACAGACGCACAAGGTCCTGAACCCAATTAATGTCTAATAATTACTAGGGCAACTTCCCTCTGACCGCTTCTGGGTGCTTCATTAAAGTAAAGGAGGCAGCGGCCCGCTGCGCAGAGCTCCTCCCGAGACTCTCTGAGGAAAATTGGATTTTGTGATTGATTAGTTGCTGGAATCTTGGTGAATTTCTTTTCATCAGTCTGTAACAAAACATTACGTCATTTGTGTTTTGTTTATTGTGTCTAAGTGACAGAGGTGTGTCCTCTTCATGTGGTCGGATGCATCACACAAACTGTGTGTCGCTCCCTGCGCATGTCCGAACGCCTTGTCGCTGCTGCAGTTTCTGTTTGCTATCCCATTACATCATCTGTGCCAGAATTACAGTTCACAAATTTACAATGCTCTCGGCGCCCACATAAAAAAAAACCGGTCCGCTGTGGCTTTTTGATGTCCCCCCGATTCGCCTCATCCGCGCGTTTCACCGCGAGGGGCTCCGTTTCACGTGTCTAATGTGTGCTGATGTTATCTGCCGCTTAAGGTCTAATCCAGAGAACCGGAGCCTTTTCCACCGCGGATGAAGCTTGTGTTTCAGTGGCCTATGTGTGTGTGTGTGTGTGTGTGTGTGTGTGTGTGTGTGTGTGTGTGTGTGTGTGTAAGCCTGTGTGTGTGAGTGGGAGGTACAGTCACCGCAGTCTGACCACACCAGTCCACACTGTCAGAAACTTCTGTAAGCCCGCCGCCTCATCCCCCAGCACACGCGCACCTATCATCAGTGCACGCGCCTGGGAAGTTCAAAGTCAATCTTTTCACGCCATTGTCAGTGGCATGGAATAAATAAATCCTGACGAACTGTGAAGCGCGAGGCTTTGATACACACTTGAGTGCGACAGAGGGATTTTTTGAGAGAATATGCAGCTTCGGTTTGTTTTGGCCACTTGGCTAATTGTAAACTGTAAAGCTGGATTGGCTGTAACGCTGCAGCAGCACGAGGCGCTGGACCGTTACTGTTCTGAAAAGAAAGGAAAAAACGATCACATGACTGTTTTATATCATGTCATCAATAAGATTACCATCAAACTAGAGTTCAGTGATTTACAACCTCATACGGCCTCGCGAGAACTTAAAGCATCACATCAAAAACATGACATAATTCTAAGCCCTCTGTGCAGGTGATGGAACTGACTTTCATTTGGGTGAAATTAAGTTTGTCACCCAAAATCAAAGAGTTTGAATGAAAACATCTGAAAGGCCGCTTTGACTTCATTTGGATCCAGAACAGCTCGTGTTTGTTTGTTGTTCTTTGAGTTGATAATGAATCTCACCTGCTCCGGTTTAGTGTAATTAGAGGGATTAATAAAACTGAGAGGGACCCTGATGACTGGAGTGCGGCGGCGCGCGGCTCTTCCTGGGTCAGAGCCAGTGGCGCAGAATCAGGGTTTTTCTCTCTCGCGGCCTTTCCGTGTTTCCACAAACCTCTTTTAAAGGTCGACATTTAAATGGAGCAGAAAAGTAATTCCCTAGGGCCAGAGTCGGACAGCAACAGTCTTTTTTTCCCTTTGCGAGCCAAATCACAATTAATTGCTCCTTTAAGACGTGTTGCACCGTGTGGAATCATTTGTCTCACCCAATGAAGTGCAGGAAATATTCCCAGACTAGAACTGTATCGAGGGATTAATGACAATAATTCCAACAAAACTGCAGAAAGTTCTACTAGATGTCTTTTGTTTGTGTTTTTCATCAGACTGAAAAGCAGAGAGTATCAATAAAGCAAGTCGATTAAGACAATGGATTATTGATGGCTTGTCGCCACGCTCCCACGGTTCACTCAGACACCGTGAGGAATAAACAAAACCTTTGTGCGCCGGATTTATTCACCTCATTTATTATTTGTCTATCGACTTGCTTCTTTTGGTTTCTTTGTTTCATCTGCGCTGCCTTCAAGGCCTCTGAGCTTGTGGAACTTTACTTTTAGGGAAAAAAACAACAAAATATATTGACTAATCCCATTTATGAGATCGCACAAAAGCAAAAAAATAAAAAACGTATAAAACTAAGTGGTCACCTCTTTTTCTCAGACTCTGTACAGCAGGTATGAACAAGCTCTTCACCTGCTTCCTGGTGGCCATTTTTTTCGAGCCAGTAAAACAACCAACCCTCCTCCTCCACATGACGGGGTATAAACTTCCTGACATATAGAAAATAATCACTGCTGATTATTACTTATTAAAACATAGACATGTCTTTTTTGTAACTCAGTGGAAACATCACAGCGACTTCCCACCAAGTTAGACATGAAACTGGAGGAAACAAGCGTTTATTTAAATCACTTGTTTAATCTTTGGTATAAGAATTCAGACATGAAAAAACGGACAGATCGTATTCGTATTGTTGTTAATATTAATAAATGATTTAGAGTTACTAATAAAAACTAAATTAATAATAATAATAATTAACAATAATAATAATAATAATAGCAGCATCCCTTGGCAGCTGATGCCTGCCGCTCTCCCAGCAGACTGCAGTGGCTCCGTCACCACCGAGCTTTAATAGGCTCCAGCATAGAGCCGCCTTTATTCTGCTAAACTAGACGGAAACCATTCCCATATGACACGAGGGCTAAAGGCCCACTCACCACATGAATGTAACGACCAGCCTGCCTCCATCGGGAAACAGTGAACTGTTTTTTTTTTTTTCTTTAATACATAGAGTTAAATAATCAAATCCTAGTGAAACATTTGTGTTTTTTCTGTTTCTGATTTAACAGCATGCGGATGAGGATCAATCCCCAGAAAATTTGTACATTTGTACAAAACAGTCATTCAAAATAAACAATACAATAAATGAAATAATTGAGGCTTGTGTAAAATTAAGGTAAATTAAATGGTACAAAGTGTCAATAACTTGTTAAATTGTATCAAATTTAACTCATTTATTTCTTGTTATCTTTTGAAGTATGAGGTTTATTAAATTTAATTATTCGTTTACAATAATCTACCCCCCCAAAATAATATTACCTTAGACATCTCCAGGCTCGGTCCCGAACCCAGGTGCACACGTCCAGGTGATGTCCTTCTGCCTGCAGTAAACAAACAAACAAACAAACAGGTGCTAGGTAAAGCCCCAGCTGCAGGCTGCAGCCTTTCCAGCGTCCTTCAGGTGTTCTGCGCCTACAACGCGTCCGCTGCTGCTGGCCGTGTGTTACACACACATACACACACTTCTGCAACAAATAAGTGCTGCGGATTCAATAGTTACAAATGTGAACAGAAAAGAAAGGAGAGAGGAGAAAAAAAAGAGAAAGTCTGGACTTGGTGGAGGCTCCACTCCTGCGTCAAAACAGCTGCTGGTTGCTGTTTGTCCTGAGGGCAACACGGTTTACACTCACACAGAAACACACACGGGGAAACACACACTCCACACACGACCCAATCATACCCTGTAAACTTGTTGCAACAATTGAGCCTTGGACCTATTTTTGTCCTCACGTGCATTAATGAAGTCGAAAATAACGTCTGCAACTTGAGCACTTTTCTGGCACAAACGCACGAGGAGACACCAGCAGCGTCAGCAGCCTCCGTCAAACTTCATCTGGAAATTAGAGAAACAACTTTCATTTCTTTCCAGTTTGGGAAAAATAACCTAAACAAATATACAAAATAATGAAAGCCTAAAACAATAATAATACATGTATCATAAATAATACACATAAATTGTGTTTTTCATGAATGTGTATAAAAAAACGACCTTGACCTCAGCACTATACCTCACTGCGTCCACCGCTGCGTTGCAGAAAACCCAGCAGCCTCTGCAAAGGGGGTAAAAAATCCAAGACGGTGCTGGCAGGAGCTGAAAGGGACGGGTGGGGGGGGGTGAGAAGGGGGAAGAGAGTGAGGGGAAAGCGTGGAGGGGGGACGGAGGGGGGTGTGAGATGGTGAAGAGAGCGCAGGAGGAGGAGGAAGAGGAGGAGGGGAAGAGATAAGTGATCTAAAGGGGAGACGATAGGACAAAAAAAAGTGATGATGATGAATACATTGGAAAGTTTTTTGGCCCGGGCGAGGGTTTCAGATTGAATGGCCTGTGCGCATGTGCGAAGGTGTCCAAACTGACAATGCTGGTGAGATGAAGATAGTGTTGTTGCTGCTTCTGGGCTCACGGAGGACGACGAGAGGAATCTACAAGCCGACAAGATGAGATCCAAGGCGAGGGCGAGAAAACTGGCCAAAAGTAGGTCTCATTTTTCCCCTTCTTACCGCTTTCAGCCGCCGGCTCCAAACTCCCGGTTCCGTGCTGCTCCAGTGTGTCCTGTTCATTTACCAGAGCACCGAAAGAGGATGAGGCGACTCTTTGTCCGGAGATAACTTTTATTTATTTATTTATTTAGACTAAAAATCCTCCCCGCTACTGCTGCTCGGTCTCGTGCCCCTGCATGCTGCGCTCTCGGGTTCGCTGGTGTCAGAAAGTTTCGTGCGTGATGAGAGACGCCGCTGGTGCTTTTAGTTGATCACACTTCTTAAAAAGCAGAGATAAACATCGCCGTCCAAATCTCAGCTGTGTTCAGTTGTCGACGGGGTTCGGAGGAGGCGCAGGTTTCCTTTTCCAGAAGTTCGTAAGAAACTTGTCGAAATGGATAGTAACTTTTTTATAGAGCCGTTCCAAGTCTTGTGAAATTATATTCCCGGCTTTTGAAATAGTGGGCGCTGTGGCACCGCTCTGCTGCGAGCTGCAGCTCAGCTCACACCGCGCTGGACGCACTCTGTCTGCAAAACGGAGACGTCGAGATGGGAATTTGGCAAGAAGGCAACATTTTAATGCACCACTTTTTCCGGTCGATCCTGCTCAAATTGCAGAAGAATATCGCTCTCTGGCAAAGGAAGAAAAAACACAAAACAAACAAACCCCAACGTGTTTTGTCCCAGGGCCACCGGACTGCTGCAGACTGGTTCCTCCTCGAGGGAATGCCAATCAATAATGTGTCTCGAAAGCGCCCATACTGCTACTTCTTGGTGGACTGCTGCTCGCGTCACACGGAAAAAATCATGTATTCCGTTTTGAGAACATGAGCATTTCATTGTTAGGAACGGACCTTGTTTATTGTTTGGCATTTGTTTATTGACGTTGCATTGATTCATCAGTCGTGTTTTATTTATTTGGGCCACTTCTTGCATGAGTGAACTTTATTTTGTGCTGCATGATGAGGGTCACTTATTTTTCTACAATTTGGCTGAAGGAGGGTTGCTTCACTAATCGACACGTGGATGATTTAAAGCAGATTTATTATCATGGTTGTTAATTTATTTATGTTAACACTTTCTGCACGCAGTATAATACAGAGAGCATTTAACCGCTTTTTTTTATTACAGAAAATAGTTTACAAATATTTTTGGAATTATACTGTTTGCTTTCATTTTCACGTTCATATCAACAAGGCCTTCTAAACTTTTTTTTTCTTAATTTATGCGTCTGCCCTGTTCCTTTTACGTCAGCCTCGACTATAAAAGACGCAGTCCAACGTATTTAAAATAAAAAGATTGTTTCGAATTTTATGTAAAATAATAACAATGATATTATTAATAATAATAATGATAATAATGAAATGCAGCCTTATAATTATTATTTAAGTTAAATACGCAGATTCATAAATATGCTTCGACATTTTTTTCGGTGATATCTTCGGTCCTCCTGCATTCAAAATAAGAAAAAGGAATAAATAATAAATAAATAAATAAAGATACATATTTTTTCCCCTCTCATACCCCAATGCTCTGACACTAAACTTTTGTGTGCTCGTGAAGCCAGAGCTCGTGTTTTTTTGCACGATCAGGGAATGAAAGAAACAAGAAAATGATTGAAAATCTGTGGACTAATTAGGCTGCTTTGTAAAAATACTTAAACACGTCGAGGATCCTGCTCCTTGCCAGTAATTGCTCTTGGTCTTGATCTCTAAACAGCCCTGATAGTCTGTTGATCCGGGTGCTAATGAACACAAATGCCTGGCTTTGGAGCAGAGCGCGTCGCAGCACTGGCAGCCTCTGCAGGCAGAGACCCAGAGAGGCCTCAGGTCTGTTTGGTTGCAGCGGTGTAGAAACACAGAGCAGACAGCAGACATGAGAAATATCTTGTTCTTTATTATATTCAAAACACACAGACCCACAGCTTTTGAATATGACGCGTGGAAGGGATGTTCTCCTTGTTTCTTTTCTTTTTTCTTTTTGTGACGCTGAGGTAAAATATTCTTTCCAGTGGCTGAGTGCAGCAGGCCTGCAGCAAATGTGCACCAACTGCTTCATCATTTTATTTTTAACCCTCCCGTGGACTTTTTTTTCTCTTGGTAGATTGAAGGCCATGAGACTAGAGACCTTGGGTTCCTCGAGCGTGTTCTTATATGAAAACGTGTTTGCGTTATAAAACACTTACACTGATCTCTGATATGCAGCCGTGACTTCTCTCAGTCCTTTGCCTCCAACATGAATGACTGCTCACATTATCTCCTTTTCTAGGAAAAAGTTACAATTCCTGTCAATCTTTTTTTTCCACAACTATTAACGCAATCGCTGTCTTTTTAAATGAAAAATACCCCAGATTGGAAGTTAGAGACGCCACATTTAATTCAATCAAGTAGAAATAAGATTAAGTATCGTGTTGGTCTTTTCTTATTTTAATTAAAATCAATAAAGTCAATCAGGCAAATAATAATAATAATAATAAAAAAAAACACAACAACATATGATGTCTTGTGGAACCTGGAAGTGTATTGCCCAAAGTGAAGTTAGATTGTGTTTCTGTGTATAGTTCATGTTTGTGCACAGTGAGCTGAGTGTGTGTGTGTGTGTGTGTGTGAAAAATCTAACACCTTGCGGCTGTTTTATTGTGGTATTCTTCTGGGTCCGTTTGTAGTTTTAAATTGGTTTTGGATCAATTAAGGCTTCCGGTTGAGTAAGTGTAGATTTACTTTTTTCATGGCACGTGTGGAACAAAAGACGCACACACACACACACACTCACACACACACGCGTGAAGACACGCACATACTCCTGTAAACATTTACTCAATGACCTCTGCACCAAGGCCAAAAGAAATCTAAATGAAATTGAAACATGAAACAATCTTTCCCCGCAGACAGAGGAGCAGAAAGACGCTCAGTGTGTGTCGACTGTGACGCAACTTACGCACTTTATTGATGATTTTCATCGGTTTTATTCCTCCATATTATCAGGTCAGTTAAAATGAAAGGAAGCACCGCGTGTTTTTATTTATTCAAGATAAACTGGCCCCCACTTCTCTTCCTAGTTGAACAAACGCGCACAGTGTCCACCTCTCGAACCCTCTCTGTTTAAGGCTGACCCGTTCAGTCTTTACACATTTCCAGATACCCTTAAGATCTTTGTGTTAAAGGCCCATTATTACATGTACTCCCAGTCATGAACTTGGCCAGGCTCAACAGCTTCTTATGTTTTGACAGAAGTAATAAAACCCAACCCATAACACTTGAAAACCAACAATGGTCGCTATGTTTAACTTCTGGCTAAACGTTCAGGGTCTCCAATGTATTGCAGCTGTAATGTGTCACACAGTTCCCTTTCACGTTCACAGATTAGAGCCTGGCTATATAAATGATATGATCATCAAATATAGTGTATGTGGTTGGTGCTTTTATTTTGAAATTGGTGCATCTGCGAGCTCCTGGTGAAATGTATAGTCACAGCATTTGTGTAAATGATATTGATCATATTGGAGGTTTTCTTCTGTTCTTGTTGTTTGAAGCTCCCTGTTGGATACATTTACACACTTTGTTTTATTGTGAAAATCAGGCTGAAAAGAAGTCCACACTCTTTCAGCTTCACATCTGCAGTCATTATCACTTATATTTATTTTTCTCTTCCAGAACATTATCTGGTTTCAGCAGAGAAAACCTGACTTTCTGTGATTTGAGTAAAGAAGATTTTAATACGCAGGGTTCAAACTTTGGATCGAGAAATTGTTTTTTCATTTTATCTTTTAGCCATTTAATAAAAATTCCCCCACATAAGCCGTCACTCCAGCATCTTAGATTTGCATTATTAGCTTCAGTGCAAATGCTTTGTTGATTTAATTTAATAAATCACTTGCACATTTAATGACCACAGCTGCGGTGTTGCATTTTGTATGTCAGAAACCAGAAACGACTCTTTGCCTTTTATTTACCAAAACCGTTTGAGTGGAAATTTTGTAAAACTACAAAGTCGCATTAGTGTCGAGAATGATATACCGAGGGCTTCAAAGAGTTCACTGGCTTTACCCAGTACCCCACTTTGTTGTGACACACTGACTATACATGTGCACAATGGCCCCTGCATGGACACACATATATGCACACACCTTAGTGGTGACAGATTTTGTGCGCATTGATATGATTTAACCCCAATCAATCACAAACTAGAAAGGTTGAGTGTAAATGTCATCCAAGCAGCAGGGGCTGGCACTGTTGGCCGGCTGAATGCACGTGAGAGTGTGCGAACTGCAGTGTGCGCACCATTTTGTACAGTTGTCGGAGGTCCTGTCACTGTTTCGAGCTTTGACCTTGGCCACGTTTGGCACAGCGATGGATTGGGTGGGCACCTGGACACACACAGGCACTCTCACAATGACACACACTTTTTAACCTCGTGTTTCCTGCAAAGTCTCATGCTGGCTTTGTCAAATTTTGAGTTGACATACAAAATACTGTCACATTAAGCTCTTGCACATGGTTCCAAATCCCATTCATTTCACTGATAGATTGACCCCACATTATCCAGTTGGCAAAACCGACTCTCTCCCATCTTGCACTGTGACCTCATCTGCTAGGTTTGAAAAAAACAACAACCACCCAATCACTCTCTGGTGCAAATCCAGACATGGCTGAGAGAGTTTCAGATATATATTGCTGATTTTTATTTCCCTAATGTTCTGTGTCTCTACTGGTGTTTTCAGTCAGCATATTAAAAATAGACCAACAAAAATAAAAGAGCTATAAGTGGTAAGTGTATATGAGACTGAATCCAGCTTCTGAAGCCTGAGAGCACACCACTGCTGCTGGATTTGTACCTTTTGNGACATGTCTCATCTTTACTTAACGTTGATTAACACTAAAAGATTATCTCTCTGTGTGCAACTGTTCACCACCCGCTGTTAAACAGTGTGTGTTGTTTGCAAAACAAGAGGGCAAATGTGTCGAGTCCTTAATTAGCGTGTTTTTGCAGCCCTCAAGCCCCCCCCACCCCCCATCACCCTTTTTGCTTTGTGATATCCCGGGGATTGCTCAACATTGTGACTAGTCTTATCTGGGTCTAATCCTGATTTGTTTGGTATTAACCCCCTGAATTTCTCCCTCTTTCACCCTCTTACATCCCTAATAAGCTTTTCCTTTTGTCCCTTCCTGAACATCTTGTCCTTGTTTGTTGCTTTTTTATTTATTCTGCTCACTTTGTTTAGTGTCTTTTCATGTAATGTGTGAAAAGAAAAAAGGAGAAATCAAGCAAACCTTCATTATTTAATACAGTACAGTATTGCCTAATTAGTTTCTTCAAAGATTTGAATGCAGTCTATGATTTAATGTGTTAACCTTTTGATCGTAACGGAACATTTAAATTACATCAAGTCACCCAACACCAGAGAATAAAAGTTTTACTGTATAATCAAATAAGTCTAGTGAAATGTTTCAAAATGTAATACAAGTAAACTTGGCAATTACTTAAACGTTACATTATCTAAAGTTATCTAATTAATACTTTGTGTTTTTAAATCTTCGTCTGTTGTTGCAGCAGTTTGCAGCTCGTCTCTCCGCTCACACAGATCTTTCTTCGTCCCACAGCGTCCGAGTTGATGATGGTTCATCCTGTCCAGATATGATAAGCAGACAAACTGCTCTGTGCCCCAGGTTGTTTGTCTGTCCTCCCAAACAGACAGTGTAGTGTGCAGAAGCAGCAGCAGTGTGGCTCTAAACTCCCACTACTGCTTCTCCTTTCATCAGGCCGACAGTTCAAAGCCTTGGCTTCATCTCCTCTTTCCCTCCCTCCTCCTCCTCCTCCTCACTGTCTTTCTCGCTGTGTGTCGTCATTACCACAAAGATGGGCAAGCAGTGTCTCATTATAGCGGATTAGAGACATCTCTGTGTCTCTCAGGGGCCGACTGGGACGTTTCTCTTCTCTAGTTGCCCCCCGCCCCTCATCCACTCCTCTACTCCTTTCTCTCAGAGATCAGGTTCTTTGATTTGGCCAGATAAAGACCCCTTTCATGTTGGTTGGGACGGTTAGCGATTACACTGTCAGACCCATCGTTTTGGCGAGTTTGACAAATTTGCTGTGCAGGGTGGGACGGGTGTGGGGATTGTATTGGGGAGGAGGGTATACAAGGAGATTCACAGTAATTGAGCTGTCATTATCCAGTGACCCTGCCAGGCGTTAGTGCAGAGGGCTCACCGGTTCCCTATTTGCTTAATACTTGGCTAACTTTCTTTGTGAGTATGATGGATAGAACAAGGAAGAGAGAGTGGAAGCGGGGTAGCAGCCCCCTCCTACTTATTCATCCACCTCTCTCGAGCACCGCTGTCCATGAAAATTGGCTGTGCTACACTGGTGTTACAAGTCTCTCCTCTCTCAGCTCCTCTCCGGTGCAACACAATTAGGCCCATATCCACCAGCTGCCATTTATTTTCACACAAAATGAAAACTGGTGGCATGTTGATTACTGAATTCTCCGGAGACAAAGGGCCACTACTGGTGTGGTTTAATTTCATTAAGTAGAGTGTGGTGCACAGGATAAATATATTAGAAATTACCCCACATTGCGCCCACCCCCTTCCCCTACCACCCCTGTTTACCATAGCCACTCTGTATGCTAAACAAATCTTGAGGTGTTACAGATGTGGAATGGGAACAAATCACTTGAAATCATTTGTGTTACATAAACCTACAAAGTCCAGGTGTATGTTCCTACATTCCTGGAAAATTTTCAGAAACTTTTCATATTCTTAGAACAAAATTGATAAACTTCCTCTGGTTTCAAGTGAGTTATTTCCTTAGTGGCTAAAGTCTCTTCCTTGCAGGACAGTATACCCGTATTAACACAGAGATTTTGATGAAGGAAAAAAGAGCCTCCTTGTTAACCTGGAGTCAGATTGGTTTTGAAGCGATGAGTAGAGTGGGATTTGTGTGCAACCGTTTGGTGAGTGAGTGCACACTTGTTTGTGTGAATGTCGGTGTTGGAGGGGTCTCGGCTAAAACATTTCAAGATGGCCCATTAGCCGGCGCAGGCCCGTCCCCTCCCGACACCAGGATTCCTCTGTGCTGACCCCCTCTCCTCCACCTCTCAGCCCCTCTGTCCCAGAGGCCCCCAACCTCATCCTGCCAAGTGTATGGTTCCAAAGTAACGATGAAGCTGCCTGCGTGTGAAAATATTGAATTGCAAAAACATCCCTGGGTGAGAGGGTGTGTGAATAGAGCTTTCAGCGCCGGGCCCGACCCGAGCCTTGTGCTACTGACTGACGGACAACAAATGGCATTTTGTGTCTAGAGATGGAGAGGAAAGGGGAAAAGAAAGGAAAAGAAGAGACACAGAGAAGGGGGGGGGGGGTTTGAGATTTTTCAGGCCTCTCTCTAGTCGGGGGCCCTATATGCAGGTTTCTAATGCCTTATCACATGGCCTGTCTGACCTCTGGTCCCTACTCAACTAAGGCTGTAAGCCTGCTCTCCAACAGGGAGCACAAAGCCTCGTAGCCTCAATGGACACCATTCACCCCCTCCGTACAGCTGTACTCCAAAGGTAATAGGTAAGAGTAATGTCAGTGACCTTCACTTTCCATTGCTCTGCAGGAGGGCAAAACTCTTAAGATTCCTTGATAATGTCAGAAGTAGAGGGTGGCCGTTTTTGCTCCTGATTCACTACTTCCTCTTAGCTCAGTTTAGATTGAATTAAAATCAATTTGAACAGCCTTTTTAGTCACATTTACTTTTTTCATTGCAAAAGAGACATTTATGTCTAAAATCTGTGTTGATTAAAATGTAAAAATCATCTCAATGTTTAAAAAACAGTAAGTTTCAGTTTTAGCGCATTAGAAATCTAATATTGTGTGGCTATGATCTTGGAGTTTTCTGATGTCTCAGAGGATTGCCTGGGTCATCGTATGACTGTCTCCTCCTGTCTTGCTTTGCAGCTCACACACTGGCATCTTACTCTCTGTGTCCTTCCTACCCAGTCCTAGGATTCTTTTTTCTTTTTTTTTCTTCTTCCCCTCCTTCTCTGGAACTGGAGTTTCTCTCTCTCCGGTCTCCTTTGAAAAGATGCGGCGTCTTTGTCCAGCCTGATAAAGGATGCCATAGTTCCCCTTTTCCCCTTCTTTGTGGCCCTCGGCTGGCGGCTCCTGTAGAAGTGCAAATGGTATCCTCTCGGAGGGGCTATCCCCGCGGGCCCTCGAGGGCCCTCACTCTCCTCCAAGCTTGGCTAATTACTACTCTGCCCTCCCCTCCCCACTCCCCTCTACAGCTCCCCGGTCCCTGGAACCATGGACGGCACATTCCCACAACCAGCACCTGGCCTTCTTTTCTCCTGGATAGCTTTGATGGTTGACACCCCACCCGACCCCTCCTCCTTCTTCTTCTTCATCCTCTTCCTCTCTCTGCCCTACTACACCATCTTTCTTTTTCTCCTGCTCTCCAACTTCTCTCACTCTGATTTTCATTAATAGAGGTTTTAAATTGCTTTCTGACCCCATCAAACTGCTTCCGCTGCAAACAGAGATGTCAACAAGAATGTGAACAAGAAAGCAAATGGAATGAGAGGGAGCGGTAGAAAGTTGCTGTTTGTCATAAATGTTTTGTATTATATATTTTTTGTTTACACGAATATACCTAGGTCATGGCTTCAGAACACATAAAAATCCATTAAAAAAAAAAAAGATTTTGTTTTTCAAGAACCGTCTTCCTGCATATTAAATCTTGAATTTAAACAAACTAAGAAGTATATGGTTTTTAAAACTCAACAAACATTCATACTAACTCATTTGGTTTCACTGCAGCTGCAATGTAGGCTTCAACCAGAATTGAGCAAATTCACCAATGTCCAATTTAGTTGCATATTTGTGTTCCACTAGCTGTGGGGCTAATCAATAGCATGTCCCAGTGGATTTAACCAATTCATAGCTGCCTTTTGTACCATTTGGTGATCCCAGCGAGAGCATTTGGACAGCTTTCTGAAGAAAACAAATAGCTCTATTACAAGCTTGTGTCTGTGTGATACTCAGTGTCCCAAAGGCGAAGCGATCGGCCTGTATCACCCGAACATTCTCCCCATCGGAAAATAGTTTATCTCTTTATCTCAGAATGGGATCGAATTTGCACTAACTCATAAATAAAAACAAACACACTTCTATTGTAATTTAAATTGATGTAAATAGTTTGTAGTTTTTCAGAAGTCATAACTCTTAATGACACCATATCCAACTTAACTGTGTTGCAGCTGGAAGAGGATTTTTTTGGAACCAATCTGTTTCCATATGTTTCCCATTTGTGCATTTAAAGACT
>SSNP01000007.1:8367361-8412779 GCA_006937955.1 Pachypanchax playfairii
TCAATAAGGTTTGAAAATGTTGGCTTCAAAGGATTGTTGCATGTGAGGCTTTCTGACCCACATAGCTCCAACTTTGTGGGATGTTCATGAGACCAAATCTTTGATTGTGGATGAAATATTGATTGATGTGCTGATTATTCTTTTAAATTGAGTAAAAGGTTTGGTAATATAAAGTTATATGGTGGACAGATAGCCAGGACAGCCTAAGACCTCCTGTATGGACTGGATTGGCCAGGTGACCTGGTATTGGGTAGAGAGAAGCCTGGTGTTTCTGCTCCACTTGTTGATACAACAGCTCTGTATTAAGCTGATCTGAAAATCAATAGATGGCTGGAGTGAAAAATGTTCCACTCCCTCAGTTTTTGTTTTTCAGAAAGGTAAAAAAAAAACCATCAATTTTAAGGCATGATCTGGGTGTGAGTGTAGGTGAACTTCGAGAGACAGAAATGAGTCTGTTTTCAGTTGGCAGGTCTGTAGTGTGAACATCTTGAGGTTACCCTTTGGCTAACTTCACAGAAGCTGTGAATAAGGTCTTTCTCATGGTCAGCGCTATGCAAATGTCCTCATGCACACACACTTATTCAGCAAAAGTGCTTGCATGAAGCGACTCCTCCTGCAGAAAACCACACGCATTTACACACACATCACTCGTTGATGCACAGGAGGGAGGAGGGAGGGCACTGCAGCTGTTGAAGCAGCCAAAGACATCAGTTGGCACACTGCTCCAGCTTAATATTGGCTAAGTGAGCAGGTTTGAAGGGTGCTATCCTCGTTATGTGGGTCGGATGACATTTGTTGAGTTCTTTGGTTTCCATAAGGAATGCACCCAATATGATAAATATTGAGCATCTGGGTAGTTGTGCAGTACTGGAAAGAAAACATGCAGGTTTTTGGGAGGGTTGTTTGTTAGTCAAAATGTTGGATGTACATTTCTGTTGAAGAGAAAACACTCAAAGAATGAATTCCTGGTGGAGAAACTAACTACCAGTGAGTGACCATGTGCAGCTGTTTCAGATGTCATCACAAATGTATTTTATCTGTTCGGTTGATAATTCTTTGCAGAAAAGCCCATACTGAAATTTTGAAAAAATAAAAAGAAGTTGAGCTCTTTAAAAAAAAAAATGTAAAAAAAATACAGAAAAATTCTGATTCTTGTAAAAGTCAAACTGACTTCTTAGTTGATGTGAAATACTTTTTGCCACTGCTGAGCCACTGCAGTCCTTTGTTTTACCACAACAATGTCGTCTGCATGATTTATTTTACCACAATAATCTGACTATTATGAGTAACCATGATGTACAATATTGTCTACGATGACTCTGCATGACAGCTGTCATCATCCTCAGATTTAACTGTTTGATTGCACACAGAACTTTGGGTAAATTTATGATTTGTGTTGTAATGGCTTTCAATACATAAATTGTTCTTTTTCGCAGCTGAGTTATAAAAGTTGGCCAGTAAATGGTAGAACCAGCTATTCTCACGTCACAAGTAGTTTTGTCTGTTAACATTCTTCTTTTTTTTGCTCTCTGTCAAACAACTGCAGCAAAAAGAGAAGTCAAATCATTCAATAATAAATCACTGAACAATTTTATTCATTGTAAAACTTTTTTTGTTAACCAAGAATGTTTTAATATAGATGTTTTTCCTTCTTGAGGTTGTGGTAATGGACACATGTGACAGCTTTTCCCACAGTGTGGCCTTCAACTCTGCAGCACATTGAAGCGGGACACAAAACTGTAATAAAGGCTTTTAATTGGTTCAGTTGTTTGTACTGTATGCATAGGGAGTATCTACGGGTTGCACGTTTGTGTGCAGTGGCAAGTGGTAGTAGCATGACATGCTATCTTGGGTTTTTGTCCTCTAGAATTGGTTTTGTGTTGACCTCTCATCCAAATTAAGCTTCAACAGTTCTTTGCCTCTGCTCTCTTCCCTTAACCTCTCTTTCCGCTGCCCACTGCCAGCCACTTTTGTTTTCACATGGTCGACTTCTCAGGGAACACGCTCATATTTGTGGCTTCTGGGGTTGGCAGCAGAGTGTGCTATGCCTGTAAAGTTTTTTTTCTTTTTTACTCAAACTTACCCTATTACCCAAATTGAACAGTTGCAGTCATTTCCTGTCATCCCTGCTCAACAACCACTGTTTGCCAAAATTACCAATAGTCAGATTTCTTTGCTGAATGCAGTTTAGCAATACAGTTTGCCTCCTTCTCTTTTGGTTGGTGTCAAAGTTGCCCACTGCTCTTTGCAAAGAAAAATTCTCAGTGATGATAAAATCAACAAAAAGGTAAAAAAAAATAATAATAATAATTGACAATACGATATGCCTCTGGCAGCTTTTAGTTGCTGAGGAGCACCTTTGTTTAAATGACCTACAGATCAAAAACAAAAATTTTGGTCTTATTAAGTACCCGCAAATCTGTTAGCATGAGCACATATTTGGAAGAATTCTCCAAGAGTAGGCCTGGCTCATCCAAAGCATATTGCTAAATGTGAGAGAGAGGATGAGAAACACAGAGAACTGGAGAGAGGGAGATGGTTATCTGAAGTGAGGTCAGAAATGAAACATGTCATAGCAAATTAGAGCCATGTTGTTTGAATTACTCTGGCCTGCTTCTTAAAATTCTGTCTTTGGAAAAAAAGAAATAGACTATTCACTAAGGAAAACACTGCACACAGATTCAGGGAAACAGCAATAAGAGACACAAGGAGCAGTTAACATGAAGAGTAAAAGAGATAAAGCCAAAATAAAGAATTGGCTCAAGTAAGAAAGCGAGAAAAAAAAAAAAGTGGGAAGGAGAGGGAAAAAATGACAGAAAAAAAATTCTGGAACAAATAATATAACTTAGGCTGAGTCATGGGCCAGTTGAGGAATGATGATGATGATGATGAGAAGGAACCTTGGACTTATTCCTGCTCCAAGCTAAGTTTGGGGCATCATTTACCAAACTACTAGAGAGGGGCCTCTGAAAACGTGTGCGTATGTGCAATAATAACCACATTCTAAGCATCTTCGGCCACCGATGCCTGTTTTTGTAGCTGGGAACAGGGATGGGCTACTTCCTTAGGAAGACTATTTCAGAAGATGGGAGAATGGGTAAAACACTGAAAGCTTGAGGGGAGAAGGATAACCAGAAGAGGGGGGTGAACAGAAGGGCAACGTGCCCGCAAGCTTTCTGACTGGCTCATCCAATCACTTTATTTCACCAGAAAAGAGCCAAAATTTTGAGTTTCTCTGAGAAAATGACCTCCAGAGATCTTAGTGGGCTTCCCGGACTGGATTTCACAACTCTTGGAGTGAAAAGCATCTTAAACAGTAACAGTGATGGAAATGTTAAACATGTGATTAAAAGTCATCCCATGAAACACTGAAAAACATTTATGCCATTCACATTTGATGTATTTGTTTAAATGTATTCTCTGTTGTTTGTCTTAGAGAGAGACTTCATACAAAATCGATTATGTGTAACTGTGTATGGGATTGTGAGTGTGCTAGACAGTCTTGCAGAGAGATATAGTGAATTCAGTTTATGGTGTAGCCACAAACACGAGTATTAAGTGTTTGAAATGCAGCAACACACACAGAGAAGGGAACGAGTGCAAAACAGCTGAGGTTAAGCTGAGCTGGTAATCTTCCCTTCAACAAAGAAATGCATTTACGAGACACGTGTGCTTTGCTGTGTGTGTGCATGTGTGTGTGTGTTTGCATGCCCGTACTGTAAGTATCTTATTCTGTATTTGTATTGTGTAGAGGTCTGCCACAGTGTAAGTCATGCCACCATAAACACAAGGGGGACAGGCATCTTTGAATAGCATCAGTGTGTGTTGGAAGACATCGGGCGGTGAATCCATCATGTTACCACTGACAGGCCCTGCAATGGGAAATAAATATTTACTTTAAGCTTCCCTAAATCACATCCAGAGATTGTTCTCTCTGCACTGGATGTCTCTTCTTTTTTTTTTTGTCTTCTTTTTCTGTCCTTCGATGTTTGCAACAATCAACTTATCTGTCCTCGTATTCTTCCCATTTCTGTCTCTTTACCTGTCCATTGTTACATGTCCACTGTCTCACTAACATCTCCACTAAATGCAGTGTAGCACATGCAGCGAACAGCAGGGCCTATCTAGATTTGGAACACAGCTCATGTTTCCACTAAAGCACAGAACAAAAAGGGGTCCAAACACATACNACAAACAAACCCATCACAGTCACAGACACACACACATACACTCAGATAGGGTCAGCCTCAGATATCCATCTGGGATTTGTCATGTCAGACATGGCCCATGTCTCTCCCTTCTGTAATTATGGTCATATTTATTTTTTCAGACGATCCCACTGAGTTAGGAGCGTCCCGTTGTGTGGTTTGGACATGAAGACACAACGTTCAGAAGATGCTGCTTGACTGAAAAAAAAAAAATCCCTGACTAGAAACTGGAAACCCATAATTCAAAGATGCAATGTAATGTTAGACTTTTACTGTCAAAGTGCGTTTAATATGCTCATGACAGTTAGTTTGCAGCTGTAAATGCAAGTACTCTAGTAAAATGATTACATTTCTGTCTACAAACACTTTTGACCCCGCAATGATGTTTTAATGTCAACATGTTTGAAATACAAACTATTTACGTCTTTGATTATTGAATCAATTTTATTTTAAACAAATGGAATAAATTGTGGTGCACACCTGATCTATCTGGCTGTTAATGCTGCACCTGTAGCAAAACTGTGGTTGACTTCCAAGGCTAGTTAGGATGTAGGCTATGCTAGTTTAACAAGTGCAAACATCTTCCAGGTTTTCTTGGATTTTGAATCAACCTCCTTTTTTAAATACCTTGTAGTAAGTGATAGCCATTTTATAATGGTAAAAAATATTGATGTGTTATTATTGTACTTTTTCATCCCTGTTAGTTTAATTGTGAAGGTTTGTTCTTTCTGATCCAGAGGACATTCAAAATGTTGTATCCCACCAATCCTAAAGTCTCTTAACCTACTGTATCCATTTCATTTGTCTCTGAGTTGTCCCAGTTGTAGTAATTAGATGACCCTGTGTGTTGTGTTTTTTGTGTTTATATAAGTATTTCTACATCTCTACATTTGTCCTCAGAACAATGACAGAACTTGGACTTAACTCACTACATTTCACGTCTATTCACTTGCTCTTCTCATCCTCATTTTTCTTCTTTTTGCCTTTTTAAGCTTCCCACTGTGGTTTCCAACACTTTACCCTATGCTTATTTTCTCTGTTTAAAACAATAAATACCACTGATGACCCTAGTCAAGAACTACTAGACAGAGATAGTATGCTCAATCAGTCAGCGATGCTAATCATCATCCATCGTGGGAAAAGCACAGAGGGATAGGGGCGTTGTTGGTGGTGCAGTTGGAAAACCAGCTCCATTGTCCATCTGAGATTAAAGTTCCCGAAAAGACGGCATTGTCCACTGACGGGGATAAATCTTCCTCCTCCTGTCACTCAGAGGCTGAATTCGATTCTCCTCAACCCTTCCTAAAAGAGAGGCTTATCTCCCACTCAATAGCTTGTTGCTCTACAAGCCAGGCAGGAATGCACCAAGTTGTACCCCTGACACCCACTTACTGAGTTAAAAAGGAATTAGAGGAGAAAAAGAGAGAGTGAGAGAAAGTGAGCGCCTGAATTGCAACCTCTATTTTGCAAGAGGATGTGCACTGGGAAGCAGATTGAGGTGCAGATAGAAGCTGACAGAGGGAGCAGGGACGGCAAAGCAGGATTGATTGACTGCTGCCAGGGGATTGAGGCCAAGGCAGAAGAATAGAGGCCTGCTCAGTCTGCTTTCTGAGGTTGCGAGCAGCATCGTAAAGTACTGCGCCATTGGAAGACAAACAGAGGAGGTACAGCGGAAGAAAATACTTGGTAACTCCTCATTTGTTGTCTTGATGCCACCTCACACTCCTTCCCTTTCTACCCTCCCTTTTGTCTTCTAGCTACAGCAGCATCTCTCTTGCAGCAACCCAGAAGAAGCATCATCAGTTGCTAAGACCCACTCTCCGAAACACTTGGACACCCCACAACTGTTCCAAACAAATTCAATTCAGACCCATTTGGTCCCAGAAAAGGGTTAGACAGAAAGAAAGAAAGGGTGGTTGGCAAATTCAAAGAACTTGTGCAGACTCAGACCCACAGTTCTACTCTGTTTGGCTCAGGGAGAAAGACAAGTACTGCGACCCCCATTTTTCACCCTTTTCTCCCATTTTTTTTTCACTCCACCCCCTTGGAAGATATATCCTGGAGAAGACACAAAAATAAAGGAAGAGAAATGGATGGTTGGAGAGGAAAATAATGATATGTCCCTCTGTGTCCCTTCGCTTATTCATGTATTTCTTTGGAAAACAAGAAATCAAGATGTTGTTCCTTTTTCCACATTTTCTCCTCTTCTCTGTTCTCCATACTCTTCTTCTTTGGCCTTGGAATAAAACAAAGAGAGTTTTCCAACTTTACCATTTATTTCTCCATTGGATGATACCCATTTTGTCTTTCCTTTCACATTACACCCCTTCTTTACCCCCTTACGCCTCCATTTGTTCTGACTTGGCTCAACTTAATGATGTGGCTTACACCTGCTTCCAGGATTAAATTGATTAGCACGAAACGGGTTGATTGTAAAGAGCAAAAATACAGGAAATGGTGGGGGATTTGCGGGAAAGACATCAACAGGGGGTTTTCAGAACAATAAAGGAGACAGATGGTACAAAAAATGGTAAAGGTAGATAGGACTGCCTCATGTTCTGCTGGGTACTAAAAGGAGGTGATCTATCAGAAAAGAGGAGACAAGTTGCTTTCAACAGAGAAAACCAGACTGGCTAAAAGGAGTCTTAGGCTGGTGGAGCAAATCAGTCTGTTGAGCAGCGTGAAGTGTCATAGTTAACTAGAAACCCTAGTTTCAACATCCTGGAACAGCAACAAAGCGTAAAGAGAGGTGGTTAAAGATCTGGAGAGACCTTTACTACTTCACATCAACTACTTTTGATCACTAGTAATCCACACTAAAACAAACAAGGCATCAAATTAGTATCAAACAATAGGTGTGATACTTTACTGAACACACTGACTTGTTACTGTCAAGATTAACTACATGTTAAACAAGTCCCATCTAAAAACCAGTACACTCAACTCTGATGTACGTAGTATCATTTCCACTGTCTCATACAGAGTATATAAAGATAGACTCAGCCTTCAGCTTGTACAGCACTGTCTTCGGTCATCTGTCTCATTTCTCATGACCTCAGGTCTCTCTGAATGCCACTATTTCTGTCCCTCTCGGGCAGCTAGATGTGTGGTTAGGGGCCTGGATCCATCAAGATAAGCGCTTACAGATGGGCCTTTACAGGCGTCATCATCCTAGCACACTCAACTTGTTTCCTCCCAGAAGTTTATGTGATTTTGCACTTGTGTTTGTATATCTGTGCAGACAGAGAGACTAAATGGAAGGAGTAGTTGAATGCAGATAAACGTATGTGTTTCTTAATGTACATGATATCAATCGTGTTGCCACATGACTGATTACTTCAAATTAGTTTGCTTTAAAGAAAGGGTTAATCTTAAAGTCTTTAAGGCGTAGAACTTTAAATAATTTGGATATTTGGCTGCAGATACAGAGTTTATTTACAGTAGTTGACTTGTTTTATAACACTCTTGCTTACCATTAGAAATATCAGTGTTTTAGTACATTTTGGCTGTTCAGTATCAGTCCTAAGTCTGGAATTTTTTCTGAATGTTTGACCTGTCACACAAATCTTTCAGAAAACACAAACACATACAGACCCACACAAAAGAGACCTAGTGACAAATGTGGTGTTATCCAGCCCCTTTGCATGGTCGTGGTCACTTCAATCCCTTCCATATGACACTGATTATGCAGGACACACATAATGCTTGTTGATCCGTATTGTGACATCAAACACACACTAAACACACAACGATCAGGAGAGACACACAAACAAAACCTCTGTTCTACACTGACCGCGTGCTGCACGGCTTAGTACATTCCGTACCTGTATTAGCAAACAGCTAAGCTAATTGTTTCTCTTATTAGTAAGTAGTACAGTACAGTACACTCTCTCTGGGTTTTAGCTGTAAGCTAGCTTGTACAGCCCAGTTGCACTGACGACTTAAAGAAAAAAAAAACTCTGGCTGGACAAGCAAATTATTCTTTGGTGCATCAATGTTCGGCCTCTCACAACAAGTATAGAAAGTTGATAAACACTCTTGTTAAAATAAACCTTTCTTTTGTCCTATGTTCAGACATTTTACTGGGAGGTACATTTGTGACTATGTGGAATCGGGATGTTTTGTGGTTTTCTCTGTGAGATGTGGCTTATGAATGTGTGTGAAAGTCTACAGCTGTGACAGTGTGTGGCCTTGCCAAATCAGGCCTCATTCAGGTAACACATTGACAAGATACTGGCAGGCAGTATTGGGGGTTTTTGATAACAGCTTAGGTGAAGGCAGTGAAGCGTTAAGGATGAGCAAAAATAACTCCAGAAATTAGACTTTTAGGTTTCAGGTTTGATTTTTTTTTTTAAGGTTTTCAAAAGAAAATGTTTTTCACAAGATTTTCAAATAAGTAAAATTCTACCTCAAAACAAGTTTAACACATGGCACAGGATGTCACGCTGTGTGGACACTTGCTGCTTTCTTAAGGGTAGAAGCCAAAGTGGCAGCCTGATGCTGCTGGTTAAATACACCTGATCATCAGGTGCTGGCATGTTGTTGATTTGAAGCATTCAGGTGTGATAATACAGTGTTAAAGAGGAAAGACATTGGTCTTACACCCAAATCAGTGTCATAATGTTGCACATGACAAACTTTATTTGGATTTAGGCCTCATGTATTTAAAATAAACACAGTTGCTTTCACAGTCACTTTACCAACTCAACACGCAACACTAAACAAGGAGAACTTTTTAAAATGCTGCCCAGTATTTGTAACAGTGTATGAGCGATAAGGAAAATATGTAATCCAAGATGGTGGGCAACTAAATGGGGAATGCAGTGAAGGAATTTATCTCTTGGCTTTCCATAATAAAAAAAAAAATACTGCATTTATAATTTTATGTATTGTCTCCAATTGTGAAGCATAAAAACATTAGTTCACCTAATTTAGAAAGATCTTTAAGCGAACTCTGTCACTGAGGGTTATGGCATAATTTATGGAATAAACAAGTGCATTTTAGTTAAAAGGGTTTTTCTATCTAATGAAAAAACTGGGTCCATTTAATCTACTCTTTGTCTTATGAACTTTCTTAAATTAGTTTTTCTTTCTGAACCTTTTCACTCATCCTGGATGAGAGTGAGTTCTGAGTGCTCAGAGATTAGATGATCCATTCACTTACTATTTCCCCATCCCCTGCTGAATGCAATCAGCAGACACTGTTGGTAATAACTTACACTCTTACGCTTGTTCCTCCTCTATCTTCTCCTCTAGCTTCTCTCTCGGTTTTTCCTTCCCCCTTTTCCTACCTCTGATTACCTCCCTCATATCTATATCACCAAACGTGGCCAAATGAATGACGTTTCATCCAAGAATGATAAATTATCTGCTAAATTAACTTCCACTCTAGAAAAATCTGCAAAAGAGACACAAAGAGATGAAAAGAATGAGCGTAACAGAAAAAGTCAAGATTGTATGACATAACTGACTGTCTACATATATGAATATAGCGTATGTCTGTGGTCACTGGGGTCTGATTTGTGTCTTTGTCAAGCAGCATGCATTTTCCATGAGCAGGCAGAAGGAGGTCTAGCATTGTTCTGCTGAAATAATCACAGATCTTCCAGGATGGATGTTGCTCAGATGCACTCTACATGCACAGTGCAGTACATGCACTCTCAAACATTATCTCTTACAGATTTACCACAATACTATCACAATGAATCACTCCCAAACCTTTACACTAATGACATCCTGTTGTTTTCATCTTTCTCACATAAAACCTGACATTCACTTTTGTCAGCTTTCTTTCCATCCACCTGAGATGAGCTACTGTAGATGTTTCTGTGCATAATTGAGATGATGCTGACTTTATTTTTTGTTTTAGTTTATATTTCTGGATACAGGAGATGTATTAAAGAACAGTGAGTTTCTAAGTCACACATTCATCCTGATTTTCAAATGGTTTCCCATGTAGCGCCACCAAAGGGTTTTACTATCACTCACACTGAAGAAAGAATTCATGTCAGAAGTCATTGAACCTTTTTAAGAGGCTTTCTTAGATTACTAAAGTTTTATGGTAAAAGTGAAGTTGTGCTTTAAAAATAAATAAATAAACAACAACAGTCAGTTGTCGTATTTCTTTATTAATAAAACTTAATAGAAACCTGTTATGAGGCCTTCAGAACCAGATGGACAGCAGAAACAGGTCCCAGTTAACTGCCTGGCCAAAAGATGTTTTACTGACATAAAATACTGTTACATTTAAAAAGAATAAACCAAATACATGAATTTGCATTTGGATGCTCATAATTCAAAGATAAATGAAACAAAAAGAGGATTTTTTTTTTTTTAATTGTTGGGATATTTAATGTTCTTTAGTTATTTAGTCTTTATGAATATTTTAGGGTTAAATTTAACCCCCACATAATTTTACTGTGGTGGATATGACTAAACAAACAATAGAACTAAAGATAAAGCTAATATTTCAGCTGAGAATCAAACACTTCTACAAAGACAGACAGACCAGGTGGTTCTGATAACAACACACAGTGACTTTGTTTCAGGGATTCACTAATTCTTGTATTTTGTGAGGAAAACATGAGCTGCAAGTTTAAATTTACAAGCCTTTGCAGAATTATTGTTTTAAATTAACTAGTGTTTTTTTTATTATTATTTGTTAAATCTTTGGGATCAACTTGATCACAGTTTTTAAGAGACTGCAAGATAATTGCAATATATATATATTTTGTTGTTGTTTTGTGTGTTTAGTTATTGTCCATGTGACATGCTTGTCGCATGGTCTGAAAATTTGAAGTCATGATACATTCACACTTCACTAGAGACTGATAGAGGGAGGTAACGCACAACAAGCTCTTTTTAACCTCTTTTAAACTGAGTCATTGAATCAGTCTCCATCATAGTAATCAGTTACAGCTAATAATCAAACAGGTCTCTCTCATTAGAATGTAGAAGTCACAAATAGCTTCTGGTAACGTGATTTTTGAAGAAACATAGTACGAAAGAAAAAGTGACTTTACTTCATAGTTTCTCCAGTTCAAACTTATTTTTCATGGTTTCTTTAATGTTCGGTGTGTTTGTTCTCTCTGACACTTTTCAAGTCTTGTCCTTAAATGTCAAATAACAATTCCTCTTCTTTTGATTTCTGCATACATCTATCGTGACAGATATTTTCTAGAACTTTTCACCCCTCATCAAAGAATGAGTTCAGATCCGATCTGTACCAGTTAATGCAACCTGCAAAATTTGTCTGGGATGTAGTAATTGAGCTTAAAGGGGCCATTTTATACAAATTTCAGGACTTTGTGGTTATTTCTTACGTATTAACCAGTAACATGAAACAGTTTATATCTAAAAATCATCAGGAAACACTGATTAACAGACCTTTCAATCTGTCTGCATTAAAATTCGGCTGGTTCCGGCTCGTTCCGTCAGGCAGCTTCGGCTGCTTCGGCAGCAGCTCGTTCATATTCATTATTTGAATTTGCTGGACTCAGATTGGCTAACAAACTAGCCTATGAGAGCAAGGTATACTGTTTCCTGCCCCGCTGTGCATGGCAACGTCAGACGATCTCTCTTCCTGTTTGCTACGTCTTATGCTACAGCTTTTAGCCAGCAGCATGCTAGGTGTGGTTTCAACTGCGGGAGCTGCCAAATACTAACGAACAAAGGAGTTGTGACGAGACAGATACAGGTCGTTCGGGCTTGGGAGAACTCGGGTTTTATCACCACCTGCGTAGTTTGAGAGATTAAAACTGAACGAGAAGTTATTGACCTGTTTTCACACCCACTATGAAGGTAAGAACACCTGTGGAGCTAAAATATTCAACAGAAACTTCAGAAAAAACATTTTTAATGGAAGGGTCTCTTTAAACTCAGTTTGAGACACATTAGTCTGCAACATATCACAGACCTTCGTGTTTCTTTTAAGTTATTTTCCGTAGTATTTTTACATCAGCCTTCTGTTTGCCTGTTGTCTATCCTACATGATCCAAATGATATCATTAAAACAACAAAAGTAAAGGTGGCAGCCTGCAAAACTGCCATTTGCCCCCAGCCCCAGGATAAATTGCACACTCAATTTTAGTTATCAGCACAGGGGGCAAAAAGACAAAAGCAGCCAAGGGTCCAATGGCATCAAAGCAATTAGAGGCCTCCCAGGTAATGCCCCCTAACTCTGCCCCATCCTCATCCTCTCTCCTCTTATCAGCCTAATTGAAGACAAGCTCTTTGAGACAGGCACACAATGGAGTCAACGTCAGAGTGGTATTTGAGACTCAACGGGTGGAGTAAAGAAAAGGAGATGCTGGGGTATTCTATAAGCTCCCCCCACCTACCCCTTCATCCAAATCCCTTTCTCTGTCGTTCTTTCATCCCATGGCGTCTCATTGAGAGCCCTACTTGACATAGCTCGACCTCTGAACCAAGAGTTTATGAACTGAAGCAGCAGCTATTTATTTGGTGTGGAACTAATGTGTAGTCTTGCCTTTGTGCAGAGATTTGAGGCAATGTTAGCATTGTGTTTGAGTTGCTGTGTGTGCTTGGATAAGCTGGTGGTCAGCTGTGCTAATACAATTTCAATACCTCTGACAACTGGCATTAACTGAATCATTATTTTGTCATTATATAACTAAAGTTATGGCAGAAGGGTAAGTATTTTTCCCTTTCAAGCAGGGTAATACTCTAAGATTTGGGGGTCTTGTTTGTACCATAAAAGTAGAATCTGTGTATCTTATCAAAACTGTTAAGAGAAGGATTCTGTATCACATGTGAAAACACAATCACCATATCATGTTTTTGTGTATCAAAATCAGGCCTTTTTTAATTGGGATAGATCATTATGGCAACATCTGCTGCAAGTCTAACCAGATATTGAGCTGGTTGATTTAAAAAAGAGAAACTAAAATTTTAAAACTCCAGTCCTTTTCAGAAGCTGGTGCTACATGTATTTGATTTAGCCCAGGTCAGTTTGTTTCAAATAAAGTCAGTTTGATTTTTGTAAATTGTGCATATTAGATTAATTGGCAACTTTATAATGGTCCTAGGTGTGTGTGGGCCCAACTGGTGACCTGGCTGCTGGAAATATGCACCAGCAAACCTGAATAAGAACTATCAGGTATAGAAAATGGATGGATGACAATTGATAACATTTAAATAAAGCCAGATCATAATACCAGGGATCAGCATGGCCCGGCTCCTACACTTACCTGCCACCTGGTTTCTAATGAGCCTGACTCAATCCTTGTATGTGCAACATACTTGGCCAAATAAACTTGATTCGGATTCTCACAGGTGGGCTCATGTTAAATGGGTTCCGTGCAGCTTTTTGGGTTGAACCAGGCCGACCTCAACAAGCCAGAGCTCAACCACCTGGTAGTCACCAATGAGCTACTCTCAGGCTCAATCCTACAGGGATGCCCTGGTCTCTGGATTCTGGGCAAAGCATCCTGTTTTTTGGGATTGTCTTTCATCAGTCTCTGAATCGTGCTTAGTCTGACAACTCCCCTGAGGTCAATTTGCCATGGGTGACATTACCAGAGACAGGATAGGGGTTCCCCCAAGATCATGGGTTTACTCACACCACTCCAACACATTAAGTTGGTGATTCATCAAAGGGAGATAAGATAAGAAGCTTTTTAATTCAGGTGGAGATCGAAGTTGAGCTGCTGCTCCGCTGCATCAAAAAGAGTCAGCTGAGTAAGATCAGGCGTCTAATTAGAATGTCTTCAAGTTGCTTCCCTCCACTGGGCAAATGCCATAAAGTCATCTAAAAATTATGAGTATGAAAAAGATAAAACAAACATTTTTACCAACTTAGAAAATAACAAATGTAAAAAATACAACCTTTAAAAGAAATACATTCAAAATTATGCTGCAACCACTAAATTTTGTATTACTGTAATTATCCAGAAAAAAAAAAAATTCTAATTAAGCTAAGACATTACACTTCTCTAAGTGAAAACAGACAACCAGAAGTGAGTCAGACCCAGTTGGTCTTGTTTTCTGGCTGATGCTCCATGTCATCCTTGTCTATTTTAAGGCAGAGTTAAGCAAAGGCATCTGCCTTTTTAAAAAATTGGAGGCATTTCATCATTCACAGATCTGTGCCTCCACCCACTGAGTCAACATCAGTAATCTTTATAAAAAAGATCCGTCCTCATTATTCATAGTTCAAAGGTGAGATTGTCAAATGCTTCTCTGAAACTATTTATCAAATCTTCTTTTTTTTCTGTCAACAAAGACGACTCTTTGACTATAGCGTATTATAAAAATTCATATTTAAATAGTTATCAATGTGCTTTTACCACCTTTTTTATTGTTTTTAGCAGTTAGCCACTGAGATTATGTGATGTTTTGATGTTAAAAGTAGTTGCAATCACAGAAGATTAAAAAAAGACAATTCGAGAAATGTCTGCAAGCATTTTAGAAACCACAATATGTCCAAGAACATTTAAACACATGTTTTGGAGAAGAAAAGAATAACTTTTTTTTTCATCAAGACTGATGCTTGTCGCAGATTAACAGGCCATGGCCTGTCTTTGTTGTACCTGCTTATTTTTTATTTGTAGGTGTGTGTGTGCCTTAAGAGAGCAGGTTAAGTTTTAGGTGACTTGCATTGTAGCCAACCCTTTGGAGGACTTGCAGCTCCGAGCAAACACAAAGCTCAGCTTAAACAAACAGGGGAGGACAGGCGAGCAAGACTAATGATGGGATTCATGCAGCTTACAAACACATGTATAGACACAAGCATACTCAGATTCACATAGACACTCAGAAACTCACTGGAGCAAAGATGAGAATTTGCCCCCGGAAGAGGAGTGGCTGAGAGAAGCTGGTGCGCTTTCCTAGTGGAGAAAGATAAGGCTCTGTGTTTTTTTTTTTTTTTTTTTTGTTGTTGTTTCATTCCACCTGTTCCAATTTACACATCGATTCTGCGCACGTAGGTGCCTTGATCAGATTTAAACACATTATTATACAATTTAAAGTCAGTTTAAGTACTGTGTTTTAATGCTAAGTGGTCAGACTAGCTTGGGTTTGTGAGCAAGTGTGTACATGTGTGTCTGCGTGTGCGTGAGTCCACGCCTGCCTGAGCGTCCTGATGGCATTGTGTAGCAGAGTCCTTGACAGAAGTGAATTAATCAGACCCCTCTGGCCCATTTGTCTCTATTTGCGGGGCTAATTGGAAAAGAAGCAGGTGTTAATAAAGAGAGGAGAGAGCCAGAGTAGGAGTGTGCGCATGAGTCCGTGCTCCCTGTGTGTGTGTGCATGCACGCATGCATGCATGTAATAGAAGTCTCAGAGCGAAGTTAAGCAGACTTAATTAGACATGTTCAAGCTGCAGCCAGCACTGTGTATTACTTTCATCTCTGTAGCGAGCTAGAGATGGAGGCATGTGGGAGAAAAATGGAAGACTGCAGTGAGGCTTGAGACATATCGATAACTGAATCCTCAACAACGGAGTAAGAAAAGAAATATTCAAACCAAAATACAACCAAGTTTACATCGATACAGGCAAACACAAAAAAGTGGAAGCATGTAAATGGTAAATGGTGTGTACTTGTATTGTGTATTTCTTAAGTCAGGTGACTCCCAAAGCACTTCACACTACAGTATCTCATTCAGCCATTCACACACACACTCACATGTTTGGTGATAAACTACACACACATTGTAGCCACAGCTGTCCTGAGACATACACTAACAGAGGTGAGGTTGCCACTGGACCTTCTGATCACCACCAAACAGGCAAAGTGGGTGAAGTGTCTTGACTAAGGATACAACGGCAACGTGATCTTTTTCAGACAGAGCAGGGGTTCGAACCTGTGACCCTTCAGTTACCAGATGACCTGCTCCACCCCTGAGCTACAGCAGTTTAGAGTAGGAGCTGTGTCCATGTATTGTACCTGGGAAAGTCCACAACTCTCTCCTGTCTGTATATTCAGCTTCAGTGCTGTTGCTTGGGATTGTTTGTTTGAGATGCTCAATTGAGAGTGTGTGGCAGGCCTGTGTCTTGTCCCGCGGCAGGCTGATGATAAAGTTTGAACCTGTTTAGAAGCTCAATCAAAGGCCCCACTAGCTCGTTAGCTCCCTGCATATTTCGCTGTCTAAGTGATGTCAGCAAGTTTTAATGGACGGCAGCTTTTCTCAATTACGCAGGAGGGAGGCAAGCGTACTGTATTCAGTGCCATGTATGTGTGTCTGTGTGTGAGAGAGAGCATGTTTGTTTGATGTGGTGTTTACTCTGTTGAAAGCTGTCTCCTGTGTGGTCTCTCGACAGAATGAACCCCCTTCCCAGATCACACACACACATTCACCTGAGGCAGTGTACTTGTGTTTATCGTACACAAGTTTGTGCGGACACATCTATGGAGACATGTAGGTGTCTGAACAACATGTGACGTTTTTGGAGAACACACATTGCATCACCACCGACATCCAATACAAACACGAGTATGCAGATGTATGTAAACACACAAAAAAGTACACACATATATATACAAGAGATTCAGAACACAAATATACAACAGATCTTCCATAATATTTGGATACGTCTGTAGTCACACGGCTTCAGACACAGTCATACATATCTGTCTGAAACTGTGTCTTTGTGAGAACAAAGTGTATTTATGTGTATTGGATCTAGTGCACTGTTTTTTTTTCACTTTTTCTCTCAGGTCTTGAAAATAAATCTTCGGGTTTTAGAACGTAAAGGACAAACTTTTTCCATAAATACCCTCTGACGTATTTCAGTGTGCTGTGACTACTAAATGTTAAATGGCTTTCACAAAGGAGTTTCTAAAATGTCTGAATGTTGAATTTTGTTAAAAAAAATATACCATCCACATTTATTTTTTCATAATACTCACATAGCCATTGTTGACATCTGGGACACGTCTGGAATCCTTGTCAGTTTAGCTTCAAGGAGTTCGAAAGTGTGACAAATCTATAACCAGTTTAGGAGGGATTGGCTGCTCTGAGTGTGACACAATTATAAACAAAAATGAGAATAAACTGCAAACTAATTAAGACACTTTAGCCCCTTTTAGACAGGCCATGAAAAACGGTAATGTTCCGAACTTTGTCCGTTTCGCTTTTGAGTCTGAAAGCACCGTCCCGAAGTTGGTACACATAATCTGTTCCGGAACTTTTCCGGCTGAAGACCTAGTAACAAGGGTGGACGTTCTTTGATACAGTGTTTGCGTTCAAAGCAGTGGTGTGTCTGAAAAGACAATGCCAGTTGGAGACTCGATCGAATTGTCCGCAAATATTCCGGAACGTGTGTCTGAAAATGGTTTTTGTGATTAGACATTTTTCACAACACTCGCATTGGCGCTAAATACGAATTCAGTGTGACTATAAGTGAAAATTAGCATTTTTTTTTTCAACATTTTGTGTTTATTTGTGCAGAGCAGTGAGATATAACTTCTAGCATCTTTTGTCAAAAGAAAAAAAAATGTTGTTTGCAGATCTCTTTAAAGAGACAATGAAGCCAAATTTATTGATTTATCTTATAGTTATTAATTCACCACAGGCTTCGATGTTTTGTCTAAAATGTTCAAAGCATTTGGAATTATTTGTGTGCATGTGCTTGTGCTAATTTGGCAAAATATGCATCTGTGTGAAAATTGTGCCCTCCTGAACCTGGGATGCCCCCTGACACACTCTCAAACACACACACACACACACACACACACACACACACACACACATGCACACACCTTAAGTTGAGTTGGAGGTGGGATGGCTGCAGGCGAGGAGGCAGGTCGGCAGCGATTAGAGGGGCTGTGTGTGTAATGGTTGCCATCTGCGAAGCCACCTCATCCACCATTACACTCACATACAGCGCCCACCTCCCGAATCCCTCCAAGATACCGTACACTTTTAAAAACATTAGCCACTAATGCTTTAATGCCTTCATGTCGACGTCGGGGTTTGACTAGAGCTAAAATGGCAGACGCCGAGGAATGCTGTGTTCTGTTTGTTTAATGTATGAGGACAGGTTCTGGTTTACCTTTTTAGTCAAACATGACGGAGCTGCAGCTGAGTTGAGCATGAGTTAAACACCACAATAATGTTGTTTTTACTGTTTATGATTACTTTTGAATTTATTGTGGAAATTTTTTTATGCAATTCTTTTTATTAGTATTTACATTGCTCAAACTGTTGGAATATTTTCTTTGACTGAGCTCATTAATCACAAGCCTCCATGCAAAATGCAGACCAGTGTTGACATTTACATGAGAATGCTGTTGAGGCAGTAATGACTAACGAATGCTGGGCATGGCTATTGGCCTGTCATACGAGTGTGCCAGGTGTTTGTTTCAGCATGAAAAACAGCATCTGACCCTGAGATGGGTGGCTGAAATCTGAGTTGCCTCGGCCACGTCTAAACACCGGGCACATGAAAAAGTCTATAGCTCCTCCCCTCGTTTCCTTTCTGTTTGTTCTCTTCTCCACTTGCCTTCTACCTGTTGTTCCAGTCACTGTGATGTAAAAAAAAGTGGGAAAGCACCCTCCTCCTGTGTCTCTTCTGTCTTCTCCTCCCACTTCCATCGTACGTGCACGTACACCCTTTAGTTGTCGGACATTTAACAGCTTCCTTGTTTCGAAGCTTGACGAAAGTAAACACGACCATCGAGGACGCAAAAAAAGAAGCGTTATTACGGGGGATTTATTTTGTTAGAGTAAAAGGGGCATGATTTAAACTATTTACTGACAAAAGGAGAAGCACAGAAGGCAGTTATTTAACATACAGTTCACCTTTTCATGTTCTCATTTAACTAATCTGTAAAAGCAACATTTTTTCATGGTAGCGAGTCGTATTTTTTCCTTTGGTTCTAAGGCAGGTATGAAGAAAAACACACTTTTCCTCCAAGATTTTTGGAAGCCTGGTATGTGGTGCTGAAAACAAGCTCTTAATGTTAACCCCTGTTAGTGAATATTGGCATTGAGACGCATTCATCTGGTATTTGCTGAACATTGTTGGTCTCTGTTGGCAGAAGGAACTGTTCCTTGACATATAAATGTGTTTCTTGAGGTTGTTACTGGAAGGCCTGGCAGTTATAAGAAATATCTTCATAGTGAAAACCCACCTGACCGAAGATACGCTCGCTCTCCTACACACACACACACACACACACACACAAGCCAGAAAGACTAAGGTGTGGCCAAGAACTACAAGCAGGGGGGAAAAAACGTAATCAGTCTCACACTTTTCAGCTCTGTAAAACTGGAGAAATAGTTTCTTGGATCTTGATTAGTACTTTAGGCAAAAGGTTGATAATGACTTGTTGGTAACTCTGTGCTTGAGTCCAATTAGTAAAATCAGACTGAGGTTAATATAGATCCTGAAAAGGGCTCTGTCCCTTTGTCAATGGATAGACTTAGTTTTCCAATATCTATCTGTTGCTGAATTCTCTTTGTTTACATTTGAACCAAAGTTCTGTAATACCCATAAATTAAGCAAAAAAGTGAAATATTTAAATATTTCCCAGCTAGTTTACAGGTTAACAAGCTCATGTTGTTTTGATGATTGTACTTCCAGATGCTGGATAAAAAAACCCAAAAACTTTTTTGTCTTAAAAAACCTTTTTGTCTTAAAAAATGTATTTAATGAACTTTTCACCTTTCTTCAGTTCACAGCAGTCTATCACCCTTCCTATTCAAATATTGACCAAGCAGGGATCAACTTGATCAATATAGAAAGAGCTCTCTCTCTTTTCCTTCTTCTTTGTTTGACTCTGTTTCTCTCTGTCCCTTGTTTTCTCACAGTTGACTTGTCCTGCTGGTATAACAGATTAATAGTGCCTGCATCTTTCCATTCAGTGGAATTCAGAATCGAGCAGAGAACTTTAATAAACTGGGTGTCCAGCGTTGCCCTCATCACCAGTTAATACAACTTTTTAATTGTGATTCTATTCAGAGTGACAAAAGAATCTTGAGTCTTGTGAAAATCTTCTATTTTGAGACAGACATGCACAAGGGCAGACATGCAGACTCTAAAAATACTCAAACCTGGTTTCATGAGAGAGGATATATTTTCATTTCAAGAAACATTCATTCCATAACCGGCGTCCCTTTTTGTTTTTTCCTCTTACTCGCTTTAATTTATTATTGACCCAAGACCTGCTTGACCCAGGCTAAGAAGGCTGAAAACAGATCTGGCCCCAAAATAGGCCCAACACTTTTATTTAGAATCTTGAAGGCAGCGAGTCAAGGGTACATGTAGCCTCTGTCCAAAAACATGAAGCAACAGGAAGAGAATGTCTACTGGTGAAGTCTGCCAACTTCCCAAGCAGAGGGGGAAAATTGGTATTTTTATTATGAAGGAAGAACGTAGACTATTTGACTTTTACTCATAGAGAAGTTCATTTCTGTCACAGGACGAGTCAGAGGAGACAAGTCATCACTTGAAATAATAAAGATGTCAGTTTGCTATTAGACTGTTTACATTGTAGCTTCCCGATTTGAGCTTTCATGTTTCCAAAGCTTTGAAACTGAATAACTGTACAGTGCTTGATTCTTGTAAAAGGGCTGGATGTGAAGCTCTTGAAAATGTAAGTACTGTTCTGAAATTGGTTTGACAATCAAGAGGGTCGGAAAAGAAATCTAAGGAGTTCAAGTTCAGGTTCCCTATCAGAGGTCTGGGAGCTTGAGGGTTCTACGCAGTAACATAGCTGTTTGTAGGACTGCACTCTTTCAGGCAGAGATCTCTAATGTTGTTACAGGAATCTGTTGGAGTGACTCTCTCAGTTTAGTGGTCACAGTGCTGAGTGCTCTAAAGACCATGGGTACCACTGAGGTAAAATAATAATTGTTATATTTCTTCCTAGTACGTACTATCATCAGGAACTAAAATATGACTTTGTTTATCTTNTTACTCACTACAGATGAGAAAACATTGTCTTTTACTTTTTTATATATCTGGCTGTTGAGATGTATACATCTAAAACAGTTTGATATCCCGGTAACATGAATTAGTTGTTTGAGGTAAATTGTTTGGTTTGAGTCTGTGTTTGTAGCTTTCTGCAAAATTACTGAAACCAAAAACTGATTTCTAACAAGCGTTTGTTTGTGAGTACTGAGAAGAATGGCTGCGATCAATTACAAAATGTTTTATTTTTTTTCTGATTCTTTTATTCTTTATTCTCATTATTTTATCGGCATCTCCTGCTTCTGTCTCTTTTGGCATTTTCTCTGGGAATTGTTAGCAAAGCTCACCCACTGTTTCTAATCAGCTGCCTTTGTAGTGCTCTAGTACTAGAGTATTACGCACACTCGCAGCACTCATACACATTTTTCTCACTTTTACTTACAGGAAACACTTTTTTGGAACATTTCTTAAAAAAAAATGCATTTTCTCTGTTCTACCTTCCAATCTTCCTCTATCTCAGCACAAACACATATACATATAAACACACACTTTATAGCACATGCAGACAGTAAGATACTGCAACTAGCCGAATGACATCAAGAATAACAAATTCAGGAAGACTGATAATAACACAGACTCACAAAGAGAAGCTAGCTTTTAAAAAAAAGACTCTTTAAATCTTAGAAGAAACCACATCCATTAGGAGTGGAGTTGGCATGGCATGATGTTGTAAAAAGGCCCTTCCATCACTTGTGTCTCAAAAGCATCCCCCTTTTTCTGTCTCCCCCATTCTCTCCTCCTTGTTCTGCATCTCTTTGTCACTCTCCAACTTGGTTGTACTTCCTGTAACCCGGGTAGCCTTTATTTCTTTGACTGAGAGAAACTGTTTGTAGTCGCGCTGCAGTGCCCATTGCATCGTCTTGCTTTAGTGTCTAGTGTCCACGGTTCTTTCATGCTGCAAACTTGAACAGAGGCGAAATGGATTTAGGTCCGTCTCCTCCTCAACTGCTTTTAGTTAAGTGTGTGAAATTGTTTGTTTCTTTTTCACGACTAAATACTGAATATATGTTTTATACATACAAGTGTTTCTGTATTTTTTTTTCTCATCAACCTTTCTCCTGTACAATGTAAGAAAAAATCTTTCATGATAAACTTGGTTACATTTTTTTTTCGACTGCATTTTGAGTCTCTATAGTAATTCAGGTTGATTTCAAAGGGGTCTTGAATTTTTCATCACCTGCTGTGTTTTATTAAATCAGCTTGTATGTCTGAGCCATGATGCTGACACAACACACTCACACACACATATCTAACCTAATTAAAAAGGTCTGCTAGTGCACCATGTGTTGGGGCATAGCAGAGGTTGCTGTGAGGCATGTGAAAGAGGTGGGGTGTTGCAGGCTGGGGGTGCACAAATCTCAGCTTAAACTGAAAGAGATTAAACAACTTTTGCAAGATATTAGCTGTTAAAAAATGAGAAAAATGTCCCTAAGCTTCTTGTACAAGCTCAAGATATGGACAAGGTCTGCTTTTGTTTTACGAGCTGAGGCCAGAAGTACTGCCCAATTAGTGTGTGTGTGTGTTTTATTGTTTTTGGACCTAGAAAAGAAAAAAGAAAAGTCTTGAGATTAAAAATCCCTTTAAACAGAATGTATTGACCGAGTCAGTCAGCACCTATTACACAAATAGTATCATTTTATTCACAATGAAATGTGCAGTATTTAGTATTTTTAGTGTGTGTTTGTGTTTTAAAACTCTGATAAAAGCATATTGGATTAATTATGCTCTGTCTTCTCTTTCCGAAATATAAATAGCATAATAACATGGAATAGAACCCTACAAGAGATGTGGCTTCCTGTGCATGTAAATAATACAAATCATTTATCTTTAACACATGAGTCAGCATTTTCTGGTGTTTCATGTCTGATAAAAGTCATTATGAGGGAATTATGTATATTTTCTAATCACCAGGAATAAAACCTTTTAGACACACATATATCCCATAACTCACAGATTTGTGTCTGATGATACTTCAGTTAATTCCTTCTGAGAATATGATAATATTCCAGATTCCATGTTGATGTTTGAAGTCTCTTAATCTGTTTTAAACATACAACTCTCAATGTGTTTGTGTAGTGATTTATTTTTGCTGTGCTGTGAGGACAATGAGAGTTGTGAAGAAGAGAGATGTTAAATGAATGTATCTGTGTTCGATAAGAGTCCCTGATGTGTGACATGGCCTGGCCTTTGTCATCACAGAGCTCCTGTTAGGCATGAGACGTAAACACCAACACTCCCCACCCAAACCTTCGCCTACTTTCCCCCATCACCAGCTCACAGAGAGGTGGGGAGATGGTCAGACAGTGTCCAGACAGAGGCCATGTGAGTGTGTGTCATATGGAACAGATTAGGTGCTAATGACCCCCGCCACTTCTCATACCCCCACTCTGTGCCCACCCTCTGCCACCTATTCTCCCAAGCCACAACCCACATTGCTCCGTTCAAGCCATTTCCATCCCTTC
The DNA here is from genome assembly GCA_006937955.1 of Pachypanchax playfairii. Classification (NCBI taxonomy): domain Eukaryota; kingdom Metazoa; phylum Chordata; class Actinopteri; order Cyprinodontiformes; family Aplocheilidae; genus Pachypanchax; species Pachypanchax playfairii. The sequence continues at coordinate 8,390,968 of SSNP01000007.1, forward strand.
TCTAGGAATTCTATTCTGTTCCAGCTCTAGAGTCTGATGTCTTCCCTCATCCAAGAACACATTCACCCCTACTTTAGAATTACATGAAAAAAAAATCAAATTTTAAGTGTCAATATTCATGTTTTATCTCTGGACTGTGAGTGAAAAACTTTTTAAAATCTTGCATTGCTCAAGGACAGGAACCAGCAACTACTTAAACAGGTGATCTGTGATGACTGAACATTCAGATTCAAACTGGTGTTCGAAAACAAAGCAGATCTTTTTCATTTCTGATGTGATTGGAGCTTAACTCAACTTTCTTTTGAATAAACCTAAAACTTGCTCCCAGAGCTTAAAGATAAATTTAAGTCTTGATTTGGAAACGTTCTAAAAAATTTCAGACTCTATGAAACAAAGATCATTATGACAGGGAGAGTAGTGAGGTACATGTAAGTCACAGGGAGGAGACAGTTTGTCAAGTTTAGACAAGTGAAGAGGTAATAAAAAGTAAGAATATTAGTTAAAGTCTGTGCTAAAAACGAATAAAATGTGTGAAAAGAATTAGGCTATTTTTTGTTTCACTTTTGCTCCTATTTACCTTAAAACACCTTTAAAACAAACTATTTAAACTACTCGATATTTTGAGATAAAATACACAAATATTTTTTCAAAAGAGATGACCATGTGAAAGCAATGTGTCAGAGTTTGTACCTCTCTAGGAGTTGACCTCGTCGTCGACCTTCACCCAGCTCATCAGCCCCCTGCACTTCCCATATCTGTGTCCCATTGACACTGGCATTCTTTCACGTTAGCGCATCGCAGCGCTACAGATAGGCCTGCCAGACACTGCCGTGTACTCTCCTAGTATCTCTCTAACACACAGACATGGTTAATTGGTAACTAAAGTTTATGGGTATCTAGGAACTCATAGTTCGACTGCTGTGGTCGAAGACGGACGAGATAATATGTCGGCTTTTGGTGAGTTGTGCTAACCGGCTCAGAGTGTTCGACATGTGTATATAAATCTGTGTGATATCAGATCCAGTGCATGCTTGATGAAATATGAGGCTGCCTTGTGGTAGTGTGAGTTTGTAGAGGGGTGGTCATCGTACGGTTTCCAATGCGGACCACCAAATATTTGTTTCTGTGTTGGTGTGTATCTTGTAGAGTTTGTTCATGTCAGTTTCCTTTAAATCACACACATTATCAGCAGTTCTAGCTCTGTAGCTTAGCGTTGCTACATTTACCAAACATTGATCATATCTTCCACCGCTGTACATAATCCAATTCATCGCACAATATTTAACACCTTTTCTCATTGAAAAACATCTTCCTCCTTTGACTCCTCAATCAATATCAATAAAAGCGTCTAGTTATCGGTCTTACCCTCTTTCAACAACTAGAAGATCAATACTCATCTGTCATGGTTTCACCACTGAATGTTATCACTTGTGCTGAAGATTAGCTCGCTGTAACATCTTATCCTGCATGCTCAAAGGAAACCTCTGTCTCTGTGCCTACAGGCAAACTTTCAATTCAATGCTTAACATGAATTGTGATACAAATTTTCAGTTGTTTAGTATTTACATCGATCTCTTTTTTTGGTTTTTTTGGTTTTTAAATTACTGTATACTTTAAATAGGCTGTGTTGTCACTTCCGTGTCTGTTTTCCATCAACTTCCAGTTTTTCGACTCACATGGTTGTTAACTAGTCTGGTTTGTTCTGTCACATTGGTGCAGAGGGTCATCCATATCCCAGACTGTCGCAGCACCCAACTAGATCCATCCTTCATCCCTTTCTCATCTTTCAAACCCTGGCCACTCTCCTCCATCTGTCTGTCAAGCTAGGACTTGACCTTTCACCTCCGGAGGCCCTCCCATCTTGTTACCCCCTAACCTTCCACTGATTGTGTCACTGGCCAGCAATGGTTTTTCTTTCCACGTCTCCGTTTAGGTTAAACTGTTTACAGAAAATGTAAAAAAAAATGTAGTAGCCAGAATGTTTGCATGAATAACACTACTGCCCTTATTTGGAGGGGAGTGATACATTCTTGTTTATTCAGGTCATACAATTTTAAAGACCAAATAATCTGAGTTTCCAAAGTAATTCAGCTTTATAAAAAAGCAGGATGCTGCTGTTTTCAGATGCGTCCTCTACCTTTTACTTTCTTCCTGTCTCTCCTCCAACTCTTGATAAAAACACATACCAGAAACTCCAGTTGGAACTGGTTTTACCCTCTCAGTGTGATTAATGGCTCTATAAGGTAGCATCAGCACAGCCATGTCCTCTTGTTCATCACACATTCATGAACCAACACACACATGGTCACTCTTTGCCACCAGAGCTATCCTGTAATTGATGACAGAGGCTGAACATTTGCAAACCAAATGGGGAAAAGGGAGAAAGAGCGAACTTCACTTGTAACTCTTTCCCACCTTCCATCCTTCCGTCTCTCTACCTCTCAACCTCAACCCCACTGTCTATACACGGTCCCCTTCATTAGCCGTTTGTCACATTGATATGAGAGGTCAGGCCAGCATTGTGACATGCTCAGAAGGCAGCATAAATATTTAATTAGCCTTAATGGAAATCGTCACTGTGCACTAATTGCACCACACATTATCTGAGGTGCAGTATCAGCAGCGGACATCCCCTTTGATCCTCCCTCAGCTCGCTTGCTCTCCTCTTTTTCTAACCCATGTCAGCCTCTCCTTCTCTTGTTTTTGTGATTTATTTTAGGTAAGATGACATTATCTGATACCCATTCTGCCTTCCTGCCTTTTCTTGTCACTAGCCTCTCTTGTTATCTTTCTCACAGTGACGCCCCTGTTTGCGTCTCCTCGCCTCCTTGTATTGTGGGTGCCCTCCTTCTCTCTATGAGGTAGCTGAAGTTAAATAGCTACAAGGACTAAATATGCACATAAATGGCTGCACACAAGGGACTCCAGGATAATACATGGAAGGACAACAACGTGGGTATTTGTCTCACCGCAGATCATGATGTAACTATCAAACAGATATTTAATAATATCATGAAATGCTATAAAAATAGAACAAACTGACATCGTCTTGCTGGTATTCTGGATATGAAGTTATTAACATTTGTAAAATCCCAGGTAGTGACAAGGTGTCAAATTTTTACCAAAGTAATTCATTTTTTATTATTACATTCTTTTCAGGATTTTGCCAAAAGCAGTATATACGATTTTGTTGATTGTTTCTCAAACCAGCCATGATTTGCTTATGAAACTCTGTTTTCTTTCATACTTGAGGTTTGAGCTTTGAATAAAGACAATTTCCTCCCTAATGATCAAAGTTTGTCCTTAAAAAGCTCTGTTTTTGATGTGCACACAGTGTAAATCCCCCTCCTTAAAGGAAAAATCCTCCCTTATCCTCCGTCCTGTTTGTATTTACTTGTTGTTATTTACGGTGCGTCTCCTGCAAAGATTTGTCACATTGTTCAAGCGCTGCTCCCCTTTTCTTTCTCTCTTTCTCTCACCCTCCCTCAGACATTCCCATTTAGCCAAAGACAAAACAAGTTAATGAGATCGGAAGTGCGGTCCTATCAATGGGGAATCAGTATTCAGATCAAGACCTTGTCTGGACACAAACAGCAGGAAGCCAAACAAGACTTCTGTACAACTGAAAAGGAGGATGGGAGAGGGGAAGAGAAACCCAGAAAGAAGAGAGGATAAAAAAGAAGGAGAGGGTTGTTAAAGGGGTGAAAGGGACAACAAACACACTGTAGGTGTAGGATAAATTTCACGTCTCTCACGTTATGTCCCTTAAACAACAATGTTCCATGATCATGGTCTGTATGAAGATCACAGTATTTTTACATCCCAACATGCTTTTGCGTGATGTTTAGTTACCTTCATTTATTCCTGTTCTGCCCTCCTTTTATGCTGCAACCTGCACTATTATAAATGAGATCCTTGCTCTGCCCTTTACTTGTTCTCTGTGATCTAAATAAAAATTAAGTAAAACTCAGGGGTCCATTAAGTGGGTCATTTCCACTTAACAGTTAGGCTTGATAATGAACTGCTGGCTGCTGTTTATTGGACTTAGGACATATTAAGATATCTAAGAACAGTTTAAGTTACTTTAAAGTTAAACACGTCACTTTAAAGTATTGATACTGACATGGCTTGCTGTACATGTATTTAATAAACTCCAGTGTTGTAATCCGTCTGATTGTCTGAAAATTAACCAGACGTTTTATCTAATATTTTCACATATTTAGATTTTGCCCACACCTGAATGAACACAGACAGAGGTAGATATGGAAGTGGTGAAGGGAGTCGAGGGAAAGGGGGGGTGGGTGTTGGTGGGAAGCATAGCTCCCATTATCTCATGCAGAGGGCCACCTGAGCTAAAGACAGCCATTTGTTCCCAAATCGACCTGTCGACCCCCACCTAATTACTAGCCAATTATTTCCAAATGGACCACGCTCACCCCGCACCCTGCACACTTAGAGAGGAGAGGAAGAAAATTGCCTGTCTCTTTCTGTCTTTCTCTCTGTTTCAGTCCACTGCTGCTTTTCTGTTTTATAATTCTTAATTCCTGTTTGATAATCTGAAATATTTTTGAAAACAATATTTTAGATTTTGGAGTCCCTTCACCTACTTGATGACTCAAGTAAAACACTCTCCCTATGTGATTCCCGGGTCACTATTTTTGTGACAGTGATTTGACACCCAACCTGTATTTATGAGACTGTCTATTTTCAGATACTCATGCGTATATTCAAGCTTTACATTTTAAACAACAGGAAGGATATAGAACATACGGGTCACAGAGCTGCAATTGAGAGCATCATATCACTGTTTTCTCTCTCCGAGTCTCTCTCTCTCTTACTCTTCGTCTCTCTGGCACCGGTCAGTCTCAGCAGGCCGATGTGTATCGATAGGTCCGGCATGCAGGAGCCACCCAAAGGAGAAGAAGGTTGGCTTTGCCCCTGTTCCCAGAATTCTTTGTGGCTGGCCTCCATTGTTCACAACCACTTGTATACAGCATTGTCAGGCTGATTATGGGCCACTGCTCTCCCGAGCCCTGAGGACAACCAGAGAGCTAGCAGCAGAGAGGAGGGAGAAGGGGGTAGAAAGGATGAGGAGGAGGAGGAAAGGAGCATTGTGTCTCATGCTCACCATTCTCCTGCCTTCCCATCTGTTTCCCTCTCTTCCTTCCTGTTTCTATGGGATAATGAGCAGATTAGTAATAGCTCTGCTGTAGTTCCTAATAGGGGAAGTTATGGCCGGGAAATACGATGGATTGGTTTGAGATATCATCTGGCTGAGTGGTGGAATAGTTTTGAACTCTGACACCTAGCTGCTGGCAGGCTAACTTTGATTGCTGTGTTGAGTTCCAAATGAGTATGTCTACATACAATTGTAGTGCACTGATTGTTATAATTCTACATTTATACTGGTTTCCTCATTTTGTAAATACTGTGCCTAAACCTATTTCTACTCTTCTATTACCTGTCACAGCTGTCGGCTGGTAAATTTATGGCACCTGTACTTGGTTGTATTTGCATTTGCCTGGTGTGAACACCGATGCCATGACTGCCACAAGTTTAATTTAACTTCAAATGTGTCTCAAGAATTTCTTTATAAATTTAGCTTATTTACTCTATCATAATTATCCTTATTGCAGCTGATTAAAAAAAAAAAAAGATATAATTATAGAAAATGTCTTTCAGATACATTTTCATTATATACAATGTCTTAATATTAGAACTTGCTGTTTCCAAATGCCAATAATAAATGCCAATAAATACCTCTGACAGAAGCAAAAATGCAACTAAATGACAACTTTAATAGAATTTGCCAATAAAGAAATAATGTAAAACTGACTTTCTGTGAACTACTGGTCTTTGTTTTAATCTGTCTCTTAGTTTAAGTGTCACACAAATATATTTATACTTAGCGTGAACTTAATTTCCCCACAGGACTCATTTAGTTCCAACTGATGTAATCTCACACACAGATTCTGGAAAGTTCAGAGGTACATGGCTTAATGTGTCTGTGTGTGTTCTGCTCATTGCGGGCCGAGACAGGACTGCGTACCGGGCTCCTGGCTTGGTTTGAAGCTAAGTGGATTAGCATATCTCCCTTGTCAGCTCCTTTCACCGTGACAGCTTGATGACATGGGACTGTGTGACAGCCGTGACCCACCTGATGTCCACAGCTCAGCCTCCCAGCAGGTGGTCCCACACTGGGAGGGAGAGAAAGAGCAGGGGTGAGGGTTGAAGGGAATGTTCAGTTTTCGGTTTACGCTGGTGGCAAACTTCATTTTGTGAGCCTTTCTTTGCATCTGAGCCAAAGACCAAATAGAGTAGCAAAAAATTAATTTAAATACTATTATGAAGTGCAAGTATTTTGTTGATGATGTTGTTATTGTTTGTTTATTCTTTGTTTCTGCAAAATCTTTCTGTTGAAACCTACTAAATGACTATTTAGTGAACAAGCTTGTAGCATCTTTGTAGATTCCATGATAGCAACATCTCTTTTTTGGCATTTTGTACAGCCTTTATAAACACAGTAACACACTGATGATGTTCAGCTGCTTCATAAATCAAATAAAAGAAACATGTCAAAAGATCAATGGTTTTTAGTCTGAGACAAGCTGTTAAAGTTCAAAACGAACATTAGAAAAAGGAAAAATTTGTTTTTGTAAGTGACTAACAGGCTCATTCACCAGAGTTGGAAAATGGAAGGATAAATAAATAAATACACACTGCTGCCTGTGATGAGTCTCAGTTTGTGTTGTGGAGATCATAGCATCCAAATTAAGTGGGAACAACCAGACAGCAGAAATCCATCTTCCAACTGAGAAAAATGTGGAATTTATTGGACTCAATTGACCTACATCATCTCCATATAAATTAGAGACTTTCAAGATATTTAACATGAATCTTAAAAGTACAAATATAAAATGTTATATGACCAGAAATCAAACAAATGAAACAAAAGGAATTATGCTGTGAGTATATATGACAGAACATCAAGTAAACTTCGAAGTTGCAGAAATTACCTCCAATTCAAAATGTGGATTGGAAAACTGAGACTCTGGCATGTGGTCAAAACATCTTACATATAAACCAGGCCAACAAAGACCCTGAATGAGGAAAAGAAGAATGATTTGCATGAAAACTTCCCATTTAAAAGACTGGAACTTGCTATTCTGATTAGATTTGGAAAGTTTCTCAGATGAGAAGAGAAACATCTTTAAAAACTTAAAGTTTAGTTGCCTTTTTTCAACCTATACGCACAGTCAAGGGAATAAAACAGTGTGTTTATACCTGTTTATACCTGGTGCTCTGAATTTTCCTACCAGTCAAAATTGTTATGAACACATTTCATGACCTCTCTGAAGGAAGTACTGTATGTTTAGCGTTTGCCAAATACTTTTTGAACATTTCATTATAGACATTATGTCCAGTTGGTCTTTTGTTGTACTGAAATCAGGAGCTCAAATGTAAAACCTCCCTTTTACTTTTAATACTGCGTGTTTTATTTTGACCTGTTATTTTATTGCTTTTTCAAAATTGATGGATTCAGCTTAATGAAAGTTTTAGAGCTTTTGAATTATTAGGTTTTTCTTAAAATCACCACTGTGATTTATGGGATTGACTGATGGTATTTATTGTGTGGTGGGGTTACGTTTGAGATTATAATAATCTAATTATGTAATTAGTTGAATTCCAAATTCATGGGTTTATTTTTTACTTTTGAAAAATGTTGTGGCAGCTTTGTTCATTCAGAGCTAGTTAGTGGTTATATAGGTAATTACTTTGTCCACTGGCAGACATGAATCAATTTCTGTTAGAAAAGTTAAATGTACCCTGTAAATTTTCATTCTTGCACTAGTTTTAATTCTATTAATCCTGCTACTGTCTTCTTCTTGTCTCATCTCCTTTGCTGCTCTCACACCTCTCCTAATTCTCTTCCTTTCTTCTCTCTTTTTTTTTTAACGAACAGACTGTGCTGCCTATGTTCACTCTTTCTCTCACCCTCCTCCTCTTACTCCAGTCTCATGCTGACCTAGCTGGGCAATGCTAACACTTTTGTCAGGGTGATTAATAGCACACTCGATTGTCGTTAATTTACTGGTTAATGACTTGGTGGGAGTAGGCGAGGAGAGGAGAAGAGCAAGACTGAAGAATAATAGACTTATGTGTTAGTGCTTCCAGTTACTCATCCATATGTTCTCACAGAGTAATCTGAGTGTTTTATATTAACCAGATAGATCCCTTTTTTATTATTCTGAGATAAACAGTGTCAGATGTGATCATAAACTATTGTCAGCAAAGTCGAATAATCATTTTAAGCTCTGGAATTATTGTGTGATTAAATCAGTAAATTGGGCTGATTCAGTTCAGAAGTGAAATAAGCATAAATTAAAATTTAGACTAAAGGTAATAGCTAAAATAAATAAAACAGCAATTGAAAAGGTTTTGTTTTTGCACACAGACACAGAGCATAGATTTCATCTGCACCACGTCTCTCTGCCACATTTAAACACAGTTCAGTTAAATAAAACTTGTCCTTGACTACATGTAAATAATTTCAGGATAAATTTTTGCAAACAGTTTTTTGGATTTTCCAATATATATTTTTAAGTTAAGAGTACAATCAGAATTTTAAAGAGATTTTTTTTTTTTTGGTAAATTTGACTTCAGTGGTAGATTTTGACTCATTGTTGCTTCTTGGTTTCTGCCAATGTGCTGTGTATGTTTATAAACACTGATGACATTTTGTATTGATGATGATGAAAATGAGTAAAATTGAAAATATTTAAAACATATATCTTGTTGTCAGGTCTTTTAACCAGATTGTTTTTCTCTTTGCCATTGTTTTTTCCTGTTTGTTTGTTTATAATGTTCTTTTTCACTCTCTTCATTTTCATTTCTTCTCCTGGTTTTCTTCCAGTTTTAACCAGCTCCTTTGAACCCTGTCACCCCCCTCCTCTCCCCTTTCCTACCCATGGGGAATGTTTGCAACTCAATTTAGCAAATGTAACTCAGTATTGATTATTATTAATATTTATCATGTTTGTGAACATGTTTTCCTCCAGTGCTATTAATCTGCCCTGTTAATAAATGTCTGCAGCAGCCTGGTCTTCGGACTCCCATGGGACCACAGGGCCATGACACCCCCATCCACACGCGCACGCACAGACACACACACACACACACACATACACACCTGCTTCCAGCTGTAGGAGGTTTCCTGCTGTCTTCTACTTGCCTGGAGGGTAAAGCCCAGCATCGTATTCACACAGACACACACACTTTACACACTCTTCATTGGATGAAATGGCTCGAGGCTGCTCAGGACAAATGACACATCAATAAATCAGCAATGTTATACTGGGTATACACACACACACACACACACACACACACACACACACACACACACACACACATATATATGTATGTATAGAAGAGAAAGAATGCACAGTCACTTATTTTTGAGTTGCAGTGACTAGATTCGATCAAACAGTTTAAGTAGAATTTCCATGATATTTGCTGATTTAACTCTTTTCATGTAATTTTAACGAGAGACAACAAAGATCAGAAAACTAGTTAAAGAAAGTAAATGTGTTTATGTTCAAGCAAAATATGACAGCAGTGCACAAACAATACTCAAGTACAGTTTCTTTCTGTTTGTCCTTGCTTCCTTCCTACTTTCCTTCTTTCTCTCTGTTCACTCAAAGCGGTGTTGGAGTTTCAAGTGTTGCTTGGAAATACTCCCTGGTGCTTTTACAAGGGGAAACAGTGTGGTGTTCTTGCTTGGAGAAGCTTTCTGGTATTGTAGCTGACTGCGCCTCCATCGCTCACTCACTACTTCCAAGCATAGCCACACATACACACAACAAACACACTTTCTTCCCTCTGTTTCCTTTCAGATGCTTCTATACAGACGTCATTTTGGATATATGGTACCCCAGTGCCACTGTGGAAAAATACACTGTTGTACAGTTTTTCACATCTTTGGATTTACCCTTGCTTCATTTTTACAGCTCGATCCCTCCTGTTTTAAATCATGGGAGGTTCAGACTCTTTGTGTGGAATCATCAAAGGTCTGCTTACTACAGGGGAACAGGTACCAGCAGCTTTCTACCACCAAGTAATGCAGCTAAGTAGGACCATATTAACAGAATATAATGGCAGGTAACTGCAGGTTAAGGTTTTTTGCAGGTACACATATGTCCACTCATGACTGCTCAGAGCTCCCACATCAAAATGTTTGGTCACTTGTTATTCAGCCAGCCATCCATTTTCCATATCTATCATGTTTTACACATTCTGCTTTGGCCTTTTTAATGTTTTTTTCTTACACTAGATGATTTCTTCGCCCCATATTTGGAGCCTGTGTTCAATTTTGCATAGTTGAGTTTTTTCCCTTGATACTGTCTTTTCATCGGTGGTTGGCTTTCTTCTTGAATTGAACCAGAACGCTTTACGACCAGAACAAGATAGCGTCTCTGTGAGTGAAGGAGAAGTAAGAATGTTTGTGCATCATGGTGACCATCAGTGCTTTATAATGTCAAGTTTCCAGCTCTCTTTCACCGTTATCGCACTGACAACCAGCATGCTTAGTCTCAAGTAAAACATACATCTGGGTTTGAAGACTCAGGATTCTACCATGTCTGCTGCTCTATATGCAGAAAATATGCATTTGACTATTGCATCTATTAATTTGACTAAGAATTCTTTGTTCAAATTCTGCTGCTAAAAATTATGAATTACCGCTCTCAGCAAAAACGGTCCATATTTGATGCATCATTTAGTTCTTCCCTGAGATTTCTTGCATGCAATGTGTGTTGTTTCTTTACACAGAGACCACAATAACAATACAGCTCAGTTTTTGTGCCACAAGGCACATGTGTTTGTGTGCGTCCAGGCAGACGGCAGAAAATGACTCCAGATTTTTATCTTTCTGCATTTAGGTCTAGAATGGTCTGATTAAACACAACCATGGAACAATTTGCCTGTTGTAAAGCCTCCGATCAAACCACTGATTTTCAGAACTGTGTCAAGCTTTCCTTTATTTTTTTCCATATAGCAACACTGATTGCATCGTTATCAGCACAATATTACTTTTCTTCTGAACTCTGAGAGACAATATTAGGTGAAAGCTCTTTTTCTGTGTTTATACTGTTGAACATTTTTATTTTGTTAGATATGCACCTTACTTTTTGTCTCTGTCATATCTTATTTCCCCTACGATTTGTAGTAATTATGAGATATCATCTTTACCTTTAACACCCTCTGATTTGTTGCACATGTATTTAGAGTGCACTAACAGCTCCTTCAGTTGCAAACAGATGTGTGTTTACGTGAAAGCCTGCATCTGCGCTCATATGTGCCCCAAACATCTTTGTTATTGCAAGCAATGCTACAAAGCAAAGAGCTCCATTTATGGCACGCATTTACAATTTATCAAATAAATGGGATGCCTTCATGTGGCCTGTGCCTGCCTCTCAGGCAGAGCGGAGTAGTTTTCCACTGGAATAACAGCCGCTGAACAAGCAGCCCATTGTAGCTGTAGCCAGCACCGGGACCCCCAAGGTGCGAATTAATGATTGACCCCTGATGTAATCAGGATAAATAGCTCCCCTGTAAAAAAAAAAAAAAAAAAAAAAAAAAAAAAAAAAAAAGAGAAAGAGATGGCCAGACGAACACAGAGAGAAAAAACAATATAAGGAGCCAGGGAGAGGAAGGCACTATCTGGCCGGGGTGTTTTTAAGAACCCCACAGGGAGTCGAACCTAACATCTCTTTGTGGGTCTTCTGAGACTCAGAACTAACATACAGCTTTTTAGAAACAGCTCCGTCGTCAGTGTTTAGTCTCAATATTTCTGTCCTCATCTTTTCTGCTCACCTTCATCATTTTCCTGCTTGTTTTCCTTTTTTTATTAATTCATTTATTTAGTTATTTGGATGGTGAGAAATTCTTGAGTGGGCTGTACTCTAAATGAAAATCTTTTCAGGAATTAACTTTTGTAACTCAGCATGTCCAAATCACTATTTTAATGACTTACAGTGTCTCACAGAAGATGTTTTGTTAAATCAAATTGGAGCTACTTTTTATCCCTCTACTTATTACTGTTTATTTGCTGTAGCAATCTGCGAGTGTGTATTTGTATGTGTGTGAGCACAGAGGCCCTATAAGCCATAGAATTTAATAGATTTTCCAAGCCTGTCTCTCTGCTTGTCAAAATTGCTCTCAGTGGGTCAAGTGCCAGTGAGGGTTGGGGAATGAAGAGAGGGAGAGTAAGTGAAAGAAGTGTTTAACAGCCTGAGAACACTTGATTGTGTGGAGGGAGCAGCAGATAGGGCTGAGTTATAAAACTTTAATTGATCTGCGTAAAGAGTGGAAGCTACTGCTGGCTCACTTCTTCCAGTGCTTAATTGCACGCCTGGTCTGAACGCCTATGAAATAGCAATCATTAAAAACGTGGGGTTATTTTCCATTCAAAATCACGAAATGACGCAAAATCAGTCATAAAAACGTTGGGTTTTATTGCTTTAGCTGCGTGTGATACGTTTCCTCGATCTGCATAGACACAATGCAGGTTTGCCAGGCACTGAACAAAAAGTCACATGCTTGTACGGTTTCACCTTTCAGTCAGTTAACTGCTTTCACAGATGACATCAAGCAATAAAGCTACATTATTACCAAATCACGACAAAGCAATAAAAAAAGGAGAGAAAAGTGAATTTAGCTAACTTAAAAAATGTCATCAATGAACCCTAGCACGACGTAATAATTCATCGTAAGTTTGTTGTATATTTATTGTGTCTTTGGATTCCTGTTAGCTTACTCAGCTTTCCTCTACATCTTCTCTCCGTTTCCCTTCCTTATGCATAAACAGGGTTCAAAATCTTAATTACTCAACCAGAAACATTTTATATGCTATTTCATTAAATTTCTTTTTACTCTCATCTTTTTATTCTAAATGTCAATAAATGTTAGGCCAAGACTTACATTGTGTCAAAACAACATCCATGCTCTAACATGGAAAACTTCATCACTTTATGTTCCAGTTTCAGTCAGAAACAGGGCAGCACCAGGGTTGGCAGCAGATTATATGAAGGCTGGAAGAGTGGGACCTTGATTGGAACCACCCGTGCTGTAATTTTGGGCCTAGTTTGCCTGCTGATTGCCAATGCCTGTGTTTAGATAGTAAAACTCTAGTGGTGCTTTAACTAAAGACACCAGAATATGTCTAGAGAGGAAAAGAAGGAGAAACATATGGACACGCTCGAGCAAACAAACTAATGTGCATAAACTGGGATCAGGTTTCAAACCTTTAGACACTAACAAAAATGTTTACTTTTGACCACATAGTGTATTACACTATCAAACTGGTATTTTACATGAGTCTCTCACTATGTATTTCAGCTGGTGTTCTGTCTTTTATTGTTTGTTTAAAAATTACCATTAATATACATGTTTGCAGTCCTCAAACTAAAATATTTAACAAACTCTCTTGCTGATTCAGGGTAAGAATGAAAACCTTCAGAAGAGGTAATGGGAAGGCACTAATGTGCCAGATGTCATATATCACTCACCTAAATGCATTTGCACACGCACTCTTACAAACTTTCACTGTCCACAGTCATTTCCTTAATAACACGCTGAGAAAATGTGGCTGGAACTTGAAGCCAAATGTTGAGTGCATCCATGCTCACATACTACTCCTCGATATTTTCCCTGCAACGATCCGGGGACGAAGGCACAATTATGTTGTCACTTCTTGACTGTGAGAATAATAACGTGAGGCGATGAGACAAACCAAGTCGGTGATCGATGGAATCATTATTTCTAAGATGAGTCCTGGCAGGACACAGCAACCATGATGAAATGGTGAATTATTCCCATCGAGTACTCGGCCAATGTGAATGGTTTTTTATTAGCAAATTCTGTAACGTAAGCATTTTTTCCCTTAAGGAATATGACTATAAACGTCTTTTTTATTCATTCTCCATATTTTATTGGACAGTACAGTACCAACTACTTAATAAACTTCAAAATATATTTTCTGATTTGGCTGAAGAATTGTTAAATATGAATGATTTAACAACTTGTTCTCAAAGTGGTCTGGAAAGTCTCATTAAGGTAACAAGTCTTTTCTTATAAAGCAATTGATATATGGAATTCTGTACCCAGATAACTGATGAATATCTTACACTTTATTTTCTATAGCACATCAATGGTTATCTAACCCAACAGACCATCAAACCTTAAAATAATGGCTGTTGTGTTTTGCCCAGTGGTTTATTTACGGTTTTGCCTGATTTAATTTTCTTTAAGATTATTTTATTTCTCACATATTGTGACAGTTTGTGTATTTTGTAGCTTACGCTTTAACATTTTTACTATCATCCATCTAAAGCTGCAGATGAAAACTAGCCATCCATCCATTTTCTGAACCTGCTTCTTCTTGTTCAGGGTTGCAGGGAGCTGGTGACTATCTCCAGCGGTCATTGGGCGAGAGGCGGGGGACATCCTGGACAAGCAGCCAGTCCATCATAGGGCCACACATAAACAAACAACCACTCACACTTAGGGACAATTTAGAGTCACTAATTAAAGTCTTGCATGTTTTGTGGACTGTGGGAGAAAACTCACACATACATGGGGAGAACATGCAAACTCCATGCAGAAAGGCCAGGATTTGAACCCAGGACCTTCTCGCTGCAAGGCAACAGCGCTACAAACTGCACCACTGTGCAGCCAACTAGCCTTTGTGGTTTAATGTGTCATATTTACAGGATGAACCGAAGAACTTGATCACCTTTGTAATTATTTGGTTTCTGGTACCTGTCTATTAAAACCATCTCCACATGTCTGTTTGTCTCCTAGATGACAGTGAGCCAGTGGACAGCATGTACAACACAGAAGCCGACCTCACGCGTGTAGCAGCTGGCAGCAGAGGTGGTGCTGACAGCCCAGAAGACGACGCAGACGACGGCATCATCAACATGTCCCCTTTGCCCTCACCGACTCCATCCCATCCGAACAACAACAATCACCACCACCACCACCTGCTGCATCCTCACATCTACACATCGCACCACCTCCACAACAGTAGCAGCAGTAACGACCAGGACTTCACCACACCCAAGGAGGGCTCACCGTATGAGGCACCCGTCTACATTCCTGATGACATTCCCATTCCCAATGAACTGGAGCTGCGAGAGTCCTCTGTGCCTGGTGCTGGCCTCGGCATCTGGGCTAAAACCCACATTTGTGCTGGTGAGAGGTTTGGGCTGCACAACTCAAAGCCTCATGGGGCCACAGGCAAAGACAACACCTTTGGATGGGAGGTAGGAGCCACTCTGGATGCTTTCATGCTTCATTTTGTGTTTATTTAACATTATACTTTACTATCACTATGTCAGCTTTCCCTTTTCACATTAGCTGGTAGCATGAACATATTAAAACATGGAGTGAATCATCTGGCAAATGCATAAGCAGCTCTTCATTCACATTTTCAGCCATCACTCCTGATGCTCACACGCATATATCTCATCTTCATCCCATTTGCATCCCCTTCATGATATAACCTCATCGTTGATCCCTGCACATGCAGATATTCATACACGCACACACACACGCACACATATTTAAATGTGTATATATACATACACAGTATACTTCTTCACATCAGCATAGCGATGTCAGATGGAAAAATCTGGCTGATTAGTGGAGGTATCAGCTTTTATGGGCGTCAGTCTGGAGCAAGCGCACTCATTTGGTCACGCCATCTGATATGGAAATGGAAGAAGCATGGCCCAGTGCGGTGGCGGCGTATTGAACTATTAATTTTCATTTCAACATGACATTAGAGGATATTGAAGTTGCTTCAGTAAGCTCATTAAGGGGGGAAAAGAAACTCCTGGTCTCTGTCTCTGTCTCTCTTTCTCATGTGTCTAATCAGAGATGAAATTTACTGGCCTGCTTTTCATTTCACCAACTCCTTGACTTTTCAGTTTTTAGAAAGTCGGTCATTCGCATAGTCTCATATTACAGTTGTAAGTGGTATGGAATCAAAACTAGACAATTTGAACACAGTTCTGAAAAGGGCATTGCAATTACACACAAATAGCAGCAAATTTTAGACCTCAAGAAGATTTTTGAAATATTTTTTTAGATGTTTGATGACATTTTCTTTAATATAAGAAAGAATTAAGAAAATGAAAGTAAATACGGGGATGGGGTACCTAAAATAATACATTTAGACATCAATATGAGTGATAGCTCAGATTTTAGGGTAATTAAAACATCAGTGTTTCTTCCCACCATTTCTACCAGCTTTAAACTTCAGAGAGTGCTTGTGTTGCAAGGATTAAATTTAATTTACTACTGATATTAGTATTTTTGTTTTAAACAAACTGCACTAATCTCTCATGAACAAGTTTTTAAATACATCTGACAGGGTTCTTGTTAGGGTTTCAGTTCTTTTACATGGTTTTCTTCCCATCAGTTTTAGCAGCATACAGGCGATTAAAGAACACAGGCACACGCTTAAGTGGCAGCTCGCCAGGTGGAACATTTTCCTTTTTAAAGTTCACATTATGGCTGACCATTTGGGGTGCACGGGGCTTCTCTCCAAAAACTACACCCTGCTCTGATGTTTTCTCCTAGTTTTCTTCTTCCTTTCTATTTCTCCCCAGACACCCAACTAATGCATATTCATTAGCTGAGCTTTAGCTCTTTGGCTTGCTGAAAAAGGCCACCTTCAGCTCCACAGATCCGTCCATGCAAGTGTTCTGGCATACACATTCACACAGTTCCCCAAACAGGGAGACATTTAGAAGAGTTTAGCTCTTCACTTCTAACTAATTTGATTGGTTTCTTTAAGAGAGAGCCACACTATAAACATTCGACCTTTAAATATTTTAGAGAGACGGCTGTGTGTTTTTAGTGTCATATGCCAATGAGTAAGGTGCAGTCTATAGGCCCAATGCTACCACTGATGTTTGCCCAGTGTGTGGGCTTTTCAGATATCCTGTTCCCCAGTCATTCTGCTGATAGCTGTTAGCATTTTTTTTCTTTAAGGTAAATTAGAGGTTCTCAATTTTCTTGCTAGATATGCAAGACCTGGGTTACATGTCAATGGAATTTTGTTCAAAAACTTTGTTAAACAAATGTTCTCTCAAAACAGTGGTAGAATCATCATGGACATCTGAAACTTTTCACTAACCCTTCTCATTTTAGTTTCTGTGAGTCAGATGCGTGAGACAATTTTGGGCAGGGTTATCAACCTAATTGACACATTAGGATAGTTTGTGACCATAATATGATGAGAAAAATGTGTATGACTGTTGCAATTTGTTTAAAGGTACGTCAAGTTGAAGTCACATGCGCCTTGTGACATGCCATATCTTAAATATATTGCAAATGTGTCATATACACCAATCAAGTCTGATTCTAACTGAAAATGTGTTGGTTTTTTACCCTTTTTTTGGTAATTTTGACTCTCCAACTAGTCCCCAATAGTGGCACCCCAGTAAGACACTAGTTTAATAAAATATTGAATTGAGTTAATATCTTTGGTCTTTTCATTTCCGTAGTTTGTATAAAACAATATATCAATTCTTTGTTTCTTCTCCTGAATTTTGAATGATTGTTGGAAGATTGACTCTGTCTCAGACATCACATGTTCTTTAAGTATCCTGTCTGGTTTAGGGGCTGGAAACCTTCAGGGGCTCTCCTCTCCCAGACTCTTATCACAGATAGTCATAACAGTCAGAATGTTGATAGTCATCGAAAGACTCTCTAAGGAGTTTTGTAAACCCCATTTATCTCCCCTATCACCATCAGCTCTTCTACTCATTTACTGCCTCTGGTGTTAAACAAATAGACAGAAGAGAGTAAGAGACAGATGTAAAGAGTAAAGAAAAATATATAACTAAAGTGAAAAAGTAAAAGTATAACATTCATTGTCTACGGTTAACATATGATACAAAATGTTTTTTTTTTCACTACAAGCTTTGAAAGAGTATAGTGTTTGTGGAAATTGTGTATGTAATCATCTCCTGCTAAAACAGAGGGATGTGTTATGAGAGACAATAAATGAAGTAATCTGAGATCTCATTGGAGTAAATGTGATCATATCAAACCAAAGACCTCATACTTAACAAGTCAGGTCTTCTGGGAATGAACAGAATTAAACTGAGGGCTGAATGAATTATTTTAGTAATTAGCTCACTGCAACAGAGCTTCCATTTAATTAAAAAATAGTACTTTATAATGACATTAAATAAAAACTATTTGATTTGAAATTCTATCTTTTAAACAAAGTTGATATATTTTTGATGACTGCTTTGTGCAGCATTACCTTTAGTTCTTTATTTTTTTCTAAAACTTGCTATATATTATTATTATTATTATTATATATATATTTTTTTTCATACCACTGTCAATGTGAGCTCAAAAAGTTCAACAATCACACAGTGGATGTTTTAAGGCTTTCTAGATATTTAAGTGAAAGTGCAGATTGGTGAAGAGAAACACTGAATAATAGAAAGTGAGTGTGAAAGAGTAGGAGTGACAGAGAGAGAAGTAGGAGAAAGGCAGAGAGGAAGTCGACTATTGTCTGTCTTGGGGCTTAGGGAACTGGCAGAGGTGTTAACTCAGGCTCATTTTAGCAAGACGGACAGCTCAATCTGAGAGCTGCTTTGCTGCAGGCCATAGCCATTCTCTTCTGTCTCAGACGCCCTCTCTGGGCTTGCACTGAGTCATCCATTTAAAAACCATTATGCCCCCCTTTAGCACAACATGATAGAATGCCAGGGTCCTCAGTATACTCTGTGTGTGTGTGTGTCTGTGGCTGTGTGTGTAGGATTGCTAACCCCTCAGGATAGGAAGGCCTGAGCAAGCCAGGAGAGGCAAGGCCCACAGAGAGAACCGAGTAGGGATCTCAGTGTCACTGTGACTGCTGCTATTATCTGGCTGGTAGATTGGACTGACTTGTCTATTGATAGATACATGTCACCGTACAGTGGCTGGAGGTATTTGCACTTCACTGATTGGCACTGAGTGGACCCAATGATCTGACCTCCGTTGGTAAAAAAAAAAAAGAGCATGGGGTGAGATCTGCAGATATCTGTTAGATGCATTACATGTTAAACAAAATGAAAAGTGCATTTTTAAAGATGAATTAAACATTCCTCATATGAGTGAAGAGAGAAAGAAAATGTGGCTGGGATTTAATAGAACAAAGTAGTATTGTAAAGATTTGCTAAGTAAACAAACAATGAGGTCAATCCCCTTTGAAATTGTATTTCCACCTGCCCTGCGAACTCAGGATATCTTTGCACTTCCCAACTTTGAAACTCTTCTTCATAGCTTAGCATTTTGTTGCTGTCCTTACCACGTTTTCTGCATTTTATTTCCCCAGGTTTTTTAAATGAAGATCCCCATTAGGTGCTGGAGCCTAATTCTTACCCATTGAAAAACATATTGACAATTATTTTATATTTTTGTGTTTGATTTGAATCTGCTGATCAGAAGTTTTGTAGTTCTGATATTTTCAGTTTATGTACACACTATAATACTTGCATGCTGTTTTTTCAGCAAAATAAATGGGAAGAAGAAGACAGGCATATAATTCTGCTTGATCTAGAGATGTGCATGTATGTAGACCCTTTGGCGCAAAGTCATTATAAATACCTGCACACACAGAATGATAGAATCCATGTCAGCCCTGTAGTCATGTGTTTGAGCTATGGACCTTGGGATGACTTTGTTGCTAGGCAAACTTCTATCTCACTGTCCCTCATTCTTTGTCTATTTACTTTCTGTGGGGTGATTTTCCATATCAGTATCATTCATCCAGCGATGTGTGGAAAGAGGTGAAAAGAATGCTAGCTCTTCTGTGTGGCCTGATATTGACTTAGTGATAGCCTAAGATGTCTGGCGAGCACTCTCATGTCGCCAAGGTCCTACGTGACAGATACCCTTCCAGACGTGGCATGATGTATCTCTTTCACTCCTATTCAGGCACTAAATCTCTGCCTTGACACCTCACTTTTCACCATGATGTCATGTTCCTTTTGTTTGTGTCTTAATCACTGAGCTTGGCAAAAGTTTTCAAAGGTTTGGGAGAAGAAGTCTTGACGCACCCTGACACATATCTGTCCCAACCCACCTTTTGCATCTTAAAGTGTTTGCTCACCTTTTGTTTTTTTCTCAGAAAGGCAGATGGCCAAGTCCTTAAGCTGGCAAGATATACTATGGACCTAAAGTACAGCTTGAAGCTTGTAAGATCTGTTTGCCTTTCACAAAAGACATTTTTTATCTTGATGTTTGACCCTTAAAGTGACTGATACTAAACTACTAATACTAAAATTTCCTTGGACAGCAAGAGAATAGCAGTCAAATCAAGTGTAGGAATAATGTGGGAGAAAGAAAGACGTGACACAAAATAACAAAATACAGCCTTTTGTTATTTTTGAGTTTACTAAGAATGTTTCATTTTTCTTAGTGTTCATCACAACAACCTTTCAATCTAGAATGTTGCTTGAGAGCAAACAAACCTTCAAAAGGAAAATATCATTCTTGTATGAGCAAATTGTCATCAAAAGTCATACTATATAGCATGAATTAAGCTTTTCATGTAAATCATGTCTTTTATTAATCAAAATACAACCAAACCCTGATGTGCTTGGACTTGAGTTGAGAGCCAGCTAGAAAAGGAAGCAAGCAATCTCTTCAGATGGGGTTTAATTAAAGAGAACGATTCCATACCCAAAGGTTAATTCACACATATTCTTAAAATAGAGATACTTCTGCAGAGATTTAAATAAGTGTGAGAAAAGATATACTTGCGTATTTAGACATTCAAAATACTATTGTGAATTTTTCATTGTTGTTTTGAATATTCTAAATATTTTTAAATCGGTTTGCATAAGCTTACACTGTAAAGCAGACGGTAGCACTGTTACCTTGCAGCAAGAAGATCCTGGGTAACAAACTTTGCTGGTGTTTTTTCTCATGAAGTATACTTGTATGGGTTTTCTCCAGGGAATCCAGTTTCCTCCCAAAGACCAACAACATGCATGTTAGGTTGATTGACATGTCTAAACTGGCCCTAGGTGTGAGAGTGTGTGAATGATAGTTAGTTAGTTTATATGATAACTGTGTACCCTACCTCTTGCACAATGACCACCAGAAATAGAAGAGAAATGTTTTTGTTTTCTGGTAGTTTAAATAAAATATTTCATGCAAACTTTCCACATCAAAAAACAGCCAAACAAAATAAATAAATAAACAACTATAGCTTGAATGTTAACAGCCAGAATGTTGGTTTTAGGTTTAGTGATAATTGAAAAGTGATCCCTATAAAAAAGGGAGTTGGGGGGAAAATGTGTAAGTTTGTAAATTTCCTAAGTTTGGGGCAATTAAGAGCTGGCTGTACAAACCCTTTCTCTAACGTGGGGATCCATGACCAGTTCCAGATGGTAATGCACGACACATCAAACCTGTGGTTTCTAATAACAGTATTGACCAACAATATGTGGCTTTTTGTCATCATTATTTGACTTTGACAGAAACCCCAAGTTTACACACAGAACAAAAACACCAGAGGGAGTGTAACACCACGAGGCCCAGGTCTGGGTGCTGTAATATCTTCCATTCACGTTCATTTTATGTAGGTTTTAAACATACCATTAGCCAATTTAATCCAATTTCTCCAGCTTTCCTGAGCACTCCACTGGAACAGATTCCATCTAATATTAAACATATGGTCATTGTTGCCCCTGGTAACACCACAGCAGTGCTACGCTTTTTATTAACCTTAAAGA